>JADMNG010000053.1:0-192263 GCA_016097075.2 Sporothrix phasma | reverse complement strand
CCTGCTCATGGCTTTACCCCACGAAGCCCACCACTACTGGACTTTTATGAGGACAAGCGATGGCTCTTTGGCGTTGTGCATGAAGAAACCATACGTACAAGATGCTGCACCGACGTCTCTAGGAGGGTGTGAGGATGGAGTGCGGGCCTTTGGAATATACATCGAACAGAAAGAACATCAGAACAAAGTGGCCGTGAACGAGTCATTCTTATAATCTGGCCCGTACAACTCATTGTAATGAAGTTAAACTACTGATTGAGATCATTGTACGAAGTATGTTGCACCAAGAACATTGTACCACGTGTCGCTCTCTGCGGGTCACATGAACAGATCGTCGAGAGTTTATGAAAAAGCCACCCCCTCACTCTGTCTCCCACCCTTGCAGAATTCACTCTTGGTTCTTCCCTTCTCCAGGTTAGGCCCTCCACTTGTCGACAACGTCAAAGAGTGTGTCGTTGCTGCCGACATTGCCCGGAAGACGACGTACGGCAGCCCCGGCCATTGCATGTGGCCTCGTCGCAGCGCCACAGCGGCACACCAGTCGGCCTGCCCGACGACCAGCGCACGGCGGAACTTGAGGGCCTTGGTGGCCATGTCGGACGACGTGATGCCGCCCTTGGCAATGACGTAGCGCGGCCTGGCAGACAGGGCGGTCAAGAAGTCGACGAGGGCACGCGCGACGGTTGCGCCAATGTCGAGCGAGGCGGCCTCGTCGGCGCCCACCACGAGATCGCGCGAGGTCATGACCAGCACATCCTGGCCGCGGGCAATGTCGCGTTCGGCGGCGGCGACGGCGGCGGCCACTGTCGCCGCCGCCGTTTCTGGCGACGCCAGCAAATCGCTGACACCGAGGACGACCGTACTCAGTCGGTCGCCCGACTTGGAGATCAAGACGCGCAGCTGGGCCGTGGTCTTGGGCACATAGGAGCCGGCAACAATGAGCCGCCCGGGGTCGGGGTGTCGGGTGTGGCGTCTGGTGCGGCGAGGGCAGAAAAGGGAAGAGGGTCCCTGGGTGCGATGCCGAGACGAGCCGACACAAAGGCAGCGCCCGTCCGGAACAAGAACGTCTTGCCGGCCTGGCTGGCGGCCTGCATCAGGGCCAGAACCACAGCGTCGACGTCCTCCTCGGCGGCGGCGTTGATGACAATCACGGTGCGCTTGCCCCTGGGCAGCGACTGCAGCTGCTTGTAGATGGCGGGCACGCCGCCCACGCGGATCGTGTCGAGGCTGATGGATGTCACGTCTTCTGGGGAAATCGCGCCCCGGCCCTTCTCGACGCATAGTCTCTGAGGTTGGAGCGCGTGTAGCCAAAGGTGGCGTCCTTGCAAAGGGCGTCTCGGCGGCCGGCACCAGCTGGTTGGTCTCGGTGTCGGCGACGTAGTGGACATCGCCAATCGTATAGCGGCCGCCCTGGAGAAAAAACGGACACAGCACCCAGGCGTCGGCGGCGCCCAGCACCGACTCCACGGCCTCGGGCTCGAGCGGAAGTGGCCCCGCAGCGTCGAGTCGCCGCGCAAGACGACCTCAAAGGACGACCGGTCGCTCGCGCTGCTTGCTGTAAGTTCTGGCAGATCTCGCGAATCAAAGCACGGCGGGCTCGGGGTGCAGCGCGCGGGAGTTTGTCAGGATGAAGAAGCCGTAGTACGGGCTGGCCTCGGTGTTGCTGCGGACAAACTGATCGACCAGCGTGGGACGTCCCAGACGGTCAGGACGGCCACGTCGTGGCAGGTCTGTGTGCCCGTCGGATCGTCGTCGAGGGCGACCAGCAGTGGAATAGCCGCGTCGGCGGACGCGGCCTTGCTGCGCTGCCCGTCGAGTGCGGCCGTGACCTGTGCGCGGTAGCCCGACGCAGCGGCTGGCAATGGTGGCAGCGCGGCCAGGGTGGATGTGAGGTCGAGGGACATTGTGTGGCGAGGTGAAGGTGAAGGTGAAGGTGGAGTGGAGGTGGAGGTGGAGGTGGAGATGGCGAGAAAGGGAGAGCGACGAGGGCCGCTCTTGGGCAGGTATGGTTGCCGTCGCTCCTTCCTTTAGAGAGCCGTGTTGGAGGGCTTCGGCGGGGTGCTGTCGCCGGGAGAAGGAGCGATGACGGACTTGTAGCTCCAACAGGACGCAACGGGCAGGCACAGGCACCATCGTTCGGCGATTCGCCAGTGGAGGCACTTTGCGTTTTAGCGTGCTGTGTGTTAGTGGTCTTGCCATTCTGGGGCGTGGAGGCGCTGTCGGTGATTCGGCCTTTCGGCGCTCCGGCGCTGGGCCCTGCCGTCCACTGCAGTTCGGCTGTGCCCAGCGGGCTGATCCACTAACGGCTTTCCGAACACAATGGCCGGCTTCACCTGTTACTTCCCGCCGACGACCATCCACGGAATATCAAACAACACAACAGCCGGTGGACCGAATCGAGCCCCTTTACTTGCACAGAGTCGCATGCTTCACACAGGTGTCAATACATCGATGTGTCTCTTGTTTTTGTTGAATTTGAATGCATGGGACCTTCATGTGATTGACTAAGCTCAGTTGACTGTGGCATTTGTTTACATTGTGTACACCGACACTTTTGATTTTGGCGATTTCAGTATCTGGCTCAGCGCTTTCCATTCTTTATTACTCTATTGCATCCTGGAGACCCCGCATTAGGAGCAGAGTTGACTCGTCAGCAAGCTGTAGACGTCGTTGGCCGACTCGGAACCAAAGGCTTCGTAGATAATCGTGTTGTTGAGAATGGCATTCCACCACCAAAGACATCCTGGTCACTGAGTGCTCCAGATGGCCCAGAGTCCGTACCCCAGCGTGGAACGTGCCCCTGCTGTACTTGCCAGGCCGATACCAAGCCAAGTCGCCGGGTTGTTGCATCGTTTGCTGGCGCTGCTCGAAGAGGGCGTGTTGGCTCCGGTAGTGGCTTTGGTGACCGCCGTCCTCTATGAAAGATTCGTGCGAGCTGGCTAGGTTCTGATTAGGTTCGCCGCTGTTTACCCCACGAATGTGCCGGAGTGTCTGGTGGAAATGCTGTGGATGCATGGCTGTCTGGCTGATTTGATTATGCCACCCGATGCCGTGCCACGTCGAGTAATTGGTGTTGCACTAGCATATTGTTGATTTGGCATTTGATTTGGTCCTGAATTCGCGACTAAGTTTGGCACCTCTGTCCGGTCAAAGGCACCGGCTGTGACATGCCGTGCCGGTGCAGCTGTCTCAACGCCAGCGGAGACAGAGGGCGGCACTGGTGAGGCTCCGTGTGTATGTCGGTCGTAATAGTGTTTCGTGGCGATATTCTTCCGTTTTCTACGTTTTGTATTGACACGCCCGTCACTCTCTCCTTTTTCGCGTTTACTGTTTCGATGACTGCATATATTGAGACGCGTCCACTGGAGGTAGGATATAAAAGGCTGATGAATGCAAATCAAATGATAAAATCAAATGAAAAGATCAAAATATAGAAGCCAAAGAGATCAAAGTAAAGATAGATGAGGAGGGATGGGTGAAGAGAATACTCTCGTGATTGTCTGAGGTGCAATCAACAAAAAAGAAAGATAAGAACGACATATTGGCTATCGTCGCGTGCTCTATGACGTCCTCCATAGGGACTTTGGGCCAAACCTTCCTTTTCCAGCTGGCCTAGCATCTTTTCGTGAACTGCGCTAAATACGACTAAATATACGAAGTAGAGAACCCAATGTCCATACCAATTACAGGAATACGTAAAAACCACTTGATAGAACGGATGCTCCCTTAAACCAAGAACCACGGTAGCATCGTTCTGCCCGTTTAGACCATCACAGCGTAAAATGGGGAACCTCTACTCTACGTGCTCCCGTTCCATCAGTGCACCAAGGCTCGAGTCATGCGCGTCGGACGCCGTCAATGCGGCCAATGCACAGTTGTTCGTTTGGCCTGCAGCCTACCGCCCACTTCCTTTCGTGGTTGTAGTGGGTAATTGTGGACTGCAGTGGCTTCAGTGGATAGGCAAACTGCCTTACAATGGAATACCACGTTCGTGGGTCCGCTAGCAAGGCCAAAGAAGCTTTTACCCCCCTGAAAGCCCCCTCTTTCGCCCTATTACGCCGTCGTTTTGGCTTTCCAGCCCTTTTGGTGCCCAGGCGGCACTCTCCACCAATCAGCATCGCGTCCACATGTGCTGACTCGTTCCCTGTCCGCCATACTTCTCCACTGTTCGCCGCTCGCCGCAGCCGCTATTGCCTTGTTCGCAGCTCGTGCCTCACGACATAAGCTGTCAGCCGAGCCGATAGAGCATCACACTTTTCCTCTTGTTCAATTTTGCCGTGTTTCCATCGTCTCGTCCATCCTCGTCTCTTTTGTTTAAATGCTCTCCTCTTTCTCTTCCCCTTCTCCGCTTGTCCGTCCACTAAGAATGCCTTCAGCCATCTAGTGAGCAGCATCGCCAATCTCTTGGCTTTCGCAAGGATCGCCCCTCTCAAGACCTTCCTCCCTTGCTATCACGCATCTTCCTATCGGTCACCGTCCGGACGCCTGTGCTCTTCCCTCTACTTTGTACTTCGTACACCTCTTTCTCGACTGGACGTCTAACGCCTCCCGACGGCACAGCCACACCCTTGCACCTGCTTCTTGCACACGCGCATAGATTCGCCGCTCTCCAGGACAAGCTTCTGCCCCCCAGCCTGACTTTGTCCAACAACAGACCAACAACATCGACATCGACATCGACACCGATATCGACAACTTGTCGACCATCGGCCATCAACGTCCACTAGTTCGTTGTGCACCACCACCATGGTGCGCCCGAGTGTTGTGGGCGCCGCAGCAGCCGGCTCCTCCCACACGCGCCCGTCGTCGTCGTCCGCATTTCGGCGCGCATGGTGTCGCGCAGTTCTCGGGGCTCGTTTCACGCCGGCGACATCTTCCCTTACTTTGAAAGGACCGGTAGCAACGGCCACAACAGCGTAGCGCAGCACCGGCACGGCGGACGTCGTCAGCAACAAGTACCACACATTCCCACCACCCACAGCCGGTGACGAAACCAGCACGTCCAAAAAGAAGCAGAAGCTGCTGCCGGCACCAGACGCACGCGATGGTACGAACAACCGAAATGGCGACAACTCGCCCGGCCGCTCTTCCTCCAGCAGTTCACGCGCGGGTCGCAACGACAACGCGACACCACTGCCGGTCGCCAGCTCGGCCTCTTGGCCTTGCTGAGTCTGGCCGAGCAGACCGCCCTCAACTCCATCGGCCCTTACTTGCCCACCATGGTCGAGTCATTTGACGAGGTGCCGGAAAACGAAATGGGCCTGTACGTCGGCTTGCTCGCCTCCACGTTTGCGCTCGCCCAGCTGGCCACCAACCTGTTCTGGGGCTACTGTCGGATGCCATTGGCCGCAAACCCGTCATGCTTTTGGGCTCGCTCTGTTGATGCTCTGCTTCTGTGCATTTGGCTTTTGCCACAGCCTACTGGCAGGTCGTGTGTCGTCCACGTCGCCATGGGTCTGCTGAACGGCAACGCAGCTGTCGTGCCCACTTGCCTGGGCGAGGTCACCGACCGCACCAACCAGAGCAGCGCCTTCATCTGGCTGCCCAGTTGTGTACTCGCTGGGCTCATTACCGGCCCGGCGCTGGGTGGCCTGTTGGTGGACGTCATCCCCGGTAGTTTCGGCAAGGCCTACCCGTTTCTGGCGCCCAACCTGTTGAGCGCCGCCCTGTTGGGCTTGCTGTCGTGGTGCTGGCCATTCTGGTTCGACGAGACGCTCGATAGCTGCGACCGGCGCACGCTGCCAAAGGGGCTCATGTGGATCGACGAGCTGTGGTGCTGGTGCTCCTCTCTGGCGTCACCCAAGAAGGCAGGTCATCCGAGGCCAGCACGCCACAGGTGTGACGGCGACGGCGAGACGAACCCTCTGCTCGGCAGACGCATCAGCGAGGACGCTACGCAGGCGGCGACGATGACAGCGACGACAACAGCGACACCAGCACCAGCACGAAGCTGCCCCTCGTCAACAAAAAGAAGGACCTCCTTAAGCAGCTACTCAACCACAAGACGGTGCTGCTGCTGCTGACCTACCTTGTCTTCCAGCTGTCCAACATTAGCTTCAACAGCCTCTACCCCATCTTCTCTAGCGCCCCTCTCCCAACAGGCCGCGACCTCCCGCCCGGAATGATTGGCTTGCTGCTGTCTTTTGCCGGCGCCGCCACTATTGTCTTCCAGGTCACCGCCTTCCAGCCGCTCAAAGCCAAGCTCGGCAACCTCGGCACCTACCGCAGTGCCCTTCTCGGATTGGCCATCAGCATGCTCGTCATGCCGTGGGTGCCGCCCGTCAGCGAAGGCAACCAGAACCTGTGGCAGCTGCACCTGCAAATGGGTGCTGTTTGGTGTTCAAAAACATTTGCGCCGTCGGCGGCCTCTCCAGTGTCATGCTGCTCATCAACAACTCGGCGCCGTCGAACGAAACACTGGGCACTCTCAACGGCATCGCCCAGACGCTGTCGGCCGCCGGCCGCAGTGTCGGCCCCTTTTTGTCCGGCGCCCTCTTTTCCCTCTCGACACGCATCCAGCGCCCTGCACGCGGCGAGCTGCTGGCATGGGCATCTTTGGCGGCGTTGCCGGTCTCGGCTGGCTGCTGAGTCTGGTCATCAACGGCCGGGGGCTGGAGAGTGCCGACTGGGAGGCCACGACGAGGGCGGGGACGAGGACGAGGATGACGAGGATGATGCGGATCAAGAGTCGGCATAAAGCGACAACACGCACAAGTAGTAACGACGTAATGACTGGAGTATTGGAGATACATACAAGGCTCATCTTTGGACATTTGCTTTTCAACTGTGGCTATTTTTTGTATACGTACTGGCATGGCGTTCATTTCTCGGTGGGGCGTTGGAATACAACCAGATTCTTTATATTCGACTACCTTGCTGCTCTCGGGCGTCGTAATTTGACAGTAAAACGTGCGAGTACTACGAGTACTCGTATGAAGTTAATGAACACTGGCCACACTGGTCCACACTGGTCTACACTGGTCCACAACTCGTCCTGATGCGTCCCTCCAAAATGCCTCGACCAAACCACGCCAGCTCCACCATCTCCACTTGTTCCCCGTTTTGCCCATCCTCTTTGTCAAAGAAATCGCTCTCGCTTGGTGTCACCCTCGCTATAAGAACCAAGACAAAGGAGCTCGCCGCCACAGAAACACCGCAGTTGTTCTTCCACACCTTCCGGACGTTAGCTCAGTGGTAGAGCGAGGGATTGCAGATCCCTAGGTCGGGTTTCGAATACCCCCGGGTCCTAAAAAGAGGTCGGACAGCCTGTTTTTTTTATCCTCGTTCTAACGCTACAACAATTTCTATTCCTTGCTTTTTGTTTTTATTCAAGATACCTGGACAATACACGTCCACAGAAACCATTCAAAGGAACAAGAATCACGCGACGTGAACAATTCACCTATGACTTTCATGAACCTCTCAACTATTGCTGATATCGTGACCAATGCTCTTGAAACGTAACAACATCCAAGACAGGCGCGTGAACATCACCACATCCCACAGTGGCCTTTCTTTCCCTGGGCCGACGCCGTCTGTCCTTTTCTCCTCTCGTCATCTTTCTCTCCACGCAGCGCCGTACACCCTTTCCCGCCACCCAGTCAGCTCTACCTCTTTCCATCATCACTTGTTCCTGCATGGCGGCTCTTCCTATCAGCCTCACAATATCAAGCGTCCATCAAACCCATAGGAACCTTGCTCTTGGGAAAGCATCTCGCTCTTCTGACACGTTTTGTCCCTCTGGCATGTGACCCTGCATGGTCAATTTCATCTTCTCACTTCAGCTGCAAAATCTGCCTTCGCCCCTGACGGGGAGGAGCAGGATCATGGCCTTTACTGCTCAAGCTGACAGCCTTGTGTCATCTCATGAGCTCGTATGTTGGCGCCGAAGACGCTGTATCGCGATCGATTCAGCGCTGCCTTTTGCAGACGGTCCCCTCAACGGCGCTCTTCAGGAATGCCTTTTTTATCTTTCTTCATGAAACACCTGACCCTCTGGTTTCCTCCTCTGCATCTTCAGCCTCCGTAGCTTTCAAGGTTCCCTCCTTTCTTGCCCAGCTGCTCTTCCATCCCGTCCCCTTGGCCGTGCCGCTGCCGTACCTTTGCACCTTGTGCACGCCTTTGCAAGATGCGTCTGACTTGCAGTCCTGTCGATTCGTGGTGTCCCGTGTCGTCCGTGTGTCCTCGTATCCATCTCTCGCATCTATCCGCTCGCTCTTCTATTCTTGTTTGGCCCTCTAGTCACCAGAAGCTAGATTTAGCCCTGGGTAGGGCTGACCCGCGACTGGGAAACACGATGACGGTGATGCACGATTCTCGTCTCGACGTCGGCCTCGACCTCGGCATCGTTTGGTTGCTCCTGATCCTTACCCCATCAAACAATCTTTGACTGTAGATTGCCATTTCCTGTGCCGGGCACCATTTAGGCCCTTGTACGTTATCACGCCTCTCCACCCTCACGCAGCCGACGGCCATGTTGTCTACCCGCATCGCGTCGCCGAAGGTTTACGCCTGTTTTTTTACTAGGCACCACCCCATGTGCTGACTTTGTGATCCTGCCCTTTCTCTTCTCTCGAAGCTTCAGTCACTCTTGTCACTATTATCCTCCTTGTCTGCCTTCCCTGTTTCCTTTCTGCTTACTCCATGGCTGTGCTCACGACCTTCCGGCATGGCCCACCGCTGCTAAAATCCACTGCTGGTCTGCGACGTATTTGCCGCTGTTCTCTTTCGTTGCCACCCTTTGCATTGCCAGTTCCTTGCGCAGTATCGTGATGTTTTTCCCATCTCGGCATTGGGCCTCTGCCTCTGTTCGTATGATTCCAAATCCCCCATCCGTCACATTCGTCGTATTCTTGCTGCGAGTCCTCTGTATTCTGCCGCCTAGATTGCCACTGCAAACGTTGCGCTGCGTCTGTTCCTTTTTGCGCTTCTCTTTTGCACCCATTCTTATTGCATGTTCTTCTTCGCCGTACGACGTGAATGCGTGTGCGCCGCATTGGAATACGGCAGTCCAGCGGGTTGTCGTGTGCCCGTACCTGCGCAAGGATTCCCATTGCGTCTGCGCCCGTTGCTTCCGTTGCTTCCGTTGCCTCCTTTCATGCCCTTACGTTGCTCTCTGGTTAGGCAGCCGAAATGTGCCCCGAAAAAAGACCGAGACAAAGCAGCGAGTTGCATCCGAAAAGCTATGCCATTCGCAAGAGTACGTCGTACCGTATGCAGTTACATCGTCTGCAGCCGCGGACACCCCGTCTCGCCTGTCAGATCTACGACGTAGTGCCCACAAGTACCACCAAGGATGTCGCTCGAGATCTATGTCGTTCTGACTGGCGCACATGTGTTTGCTGCTTGTCATTTGTTCTGTGCTCGGGTCTCGTTCCTGAAAGTAAGATGCACATGCCATGACAAATCCAGGCGCCACTCGCTCCCAAAAGCTTAGACTCCTTCACTGGTCACCGTTGTTGACTGCCGCAGAATACAAACCAAGCATTCGTGTCGCCACAGGCCACAAGGCTGGCTCAAGCTATTCGGCCCGTAGGAAGCGACACCGCCCAAAGCGTCCCAAATGATTACACAGCTGTGCGGACCAGTAACAGATGCCGTTTCAGGGCAACGGTGAGACGATGGCGCACGTGGCGAGAGCTGACAATGGCGATGAGCAGCTTATTTCTTCTTCTCTGACTCTCTTTGGCAAGGCGGTGCGTCATTACTACCGGCACCCATCTCGTTTGCCGTTGGATGCCGGTATTTGTATCTACGATTTGCCATTGCTGTCTGTTCAGCCGTCGATGTCATTGTCGTATACCGTACACGATATGGGGTGCTTCTTCAAAGGACCACAACAGCCAAATGACAACCAAGAAATGACGAGCTTTCGTCATTGTCAGAGGTCGTACCAGCTTCCTACTCGGAGAAGCCCGTCGGACGGTGACGGAGAAAACTCGTCGTCTTATCAGACATTAGACGAAGCCATCTCCTCCTGATGCGCTCATGGCCGACGTTTGGGTCGACCGTCGTAAAGCCGTCCTTGAGCGGGAGACCACGCGCGTCATTGCCAGCAAGAGAACACAGATTTGGCAGACGGAACAAGAAGAGGGATGGGATGCGGGATGCAGAGAGACGGAGACACCTTGCTTGGCTGATTTTCCCTCGTACCTGCGCACTGACATTGCTGCACGGGCTTTTGGCTGTAGGGTTCTCGGAGCGGCCCCGTCTCTCACTACGAGCGCCACCATGTCGATTCCATAAGAGCTTCACCCAAAACTCCCGTGTAAGACGGAGCATCGAACCTGATTCGCCTATACACGCGGCCGTTACATATGCCCCCCCACCTTTGCATGTTCTTTCCTTCTGTTCGTTCTCATCTTCAGCGTCTTCCTCGAACATACTCTATGGATCATTCCATATTCTTCAGGCACCCCCTGTCTCTCGTACGTGGGAAGAAGGCAGGGTGAGATTCGGCGTTTGACTGTTTCCTACTTATCACGCCTTCCTGCGCTTTCCTGACTTCGGTTCTTTGATCTTCTATCCCAAGCCCCCAACGTATCTCTTTGACTGACTCAAGAGCATTGCCTCTGCGTCTTTCTTTACGTCCCTATTCAACTGCAGCCGTCTGAACAATACGAGTTGTATCCTGTTCTCAATTTATTCTTGTCCAGGAATATAACAGGCACGCACACACAGTTTGAACGTTCAGCCCTCGCCTCTTCTCCTTTCTTACTCATTTCCAGATTCCTGTCCGGCCGTGAGCATAATCACGACGTCAATGCCCCCTCTCCCTCCCTCCTCGCCCCTCCAAGGCATCATCGTCTTCGTCCTTGCCCGTGCATGCAAGGAACGATGTCAACAACGTACGGCAGAAGACATATAACAATGGACAACAACTCCTCTCCCACCCTCGGACTGGTGTTTGGCCATTGTCAACACGCCTCCACGTTCTCACACACTTTGCCCGCGCCTTCTGCTCCTTCTCTGTGCTTGCCATTTTCTATTCCACCGACTTCCTTTTGTCTCCCAACAAGCCACCCAGCCATACATAGCATTCCATATCTCGCCATTGTCGTGGCTCCTGGCCATACGCCACAACGTTGCACAGCGCACATCTTCAGCTTCGATACGCCTTGTCGTCCTCACGCCCCAGCATGTCGGCCGGCTCAGGCAGCTCCAGGAGAACGTCACGCGTATGCCTCCCAAGCAGACCCTCTCTGCATGTCTTCAACCTAACCCTGAAAGAAAACAATGGATCAGCTCATCGAGTCCTTGACAACCCACCGTGTCAACACCCTGACCGAGCTCCGCCGCATCGAGCAGGCCGCTGCCTCGTGCGACCACGAAGCCGACGCCCGCGCGTTCCAGCAACCCATGACCATGGCCTGGCTGTACTATGTGCACAGCAACCAGCTTCTCACAGAACTGCGCGGCCTCACGCCAAGCTACCCGTTCAGTGGCGACATCTTGGCCGACGCCCAGCAGCGGGTCCTGGCCGATCCCTTGTCGAATCGCAGCTGGAACATGGCATGGCTGTGCCTCTCCAAAATCTGGAACGACGGGCTCATCCCACTGTACGCCGTGGCCGAGGCCCGCAAGCCGGAGATGTGGGGCCATGCGGTGCCGGCGGTGGCCCTGGAGAGGTCTACCAGCCCCGGCCGGAGGAGTGTGCACGGCTCGCGCAGTGTTTCGAGTACGAGTGGACGCAGGCGGTGATAACGCTGCTGCGGCACTGGTCGACGCCCCCGACGTGGTATTGAGGGACGGGAGTGGATGGGACGAAACGTCGTGGGGGTATCGTCTTGGCTGTTGCTCGGTAAGGCAGTGTCTCTGCGGCCTGCATCGGAGGCCTGCGTCGGTGACGAGCCGTGTCTCATGTCTCTTGTTGTTCCCTTCAAGCTCCACATTTGCGTAGCGCGTCTTTTATGGGGGATGTGTGGCATCTTCCATGTCATGAGCAAGACTTTCTTTGTTGGGAGTTGCATCGCAAAGTATCGGTTAGCGTTGTGTCGTTCAGCGCGGCGCTTGGGTCGAGCAGTTTGGGCTCGTGTCTGAAATGGCTTTTGGTCGTTGCTTGTTCTCGCCTTTTGCGGTCGTCGGCTCTTGTGGCTTGTTCTGCTTCTGATGTATTCTCATTGTTGGCAAAGCATGGACTGGGTTCAGAGTAAACATGCTGAGGAGGCTTGTGGTGGGCTGGAACTACCCTGACACGCAATAAGACAAAAGGGCCACGCTGTGGGATGTAGAAAATGCCACCAGGACATTGAATGGTGTCCCTCGCCGTCATTGACTTCCATTGTTTCCCATAATCAAGTTGTTGTTCGTTGTGGCCTCGGCGGCTGTTCCATTGTTCGCTTCTCCCTGACTGTTTTGTTGGCTCTGTCCGATTCCGTTCCTGAAAGTTGTCCACTACACGTGCGGTATTTCCTATTTTCCCGCCTCTCGTCCAAATGTTTTCTCCTCCTCTCCTTTCCCCTTCCTCTCATCAACCTCACGACCTCAGCGGGTTCACCGCAAAAATCACCATTGGGTGATTTCAAGCCGACTTGGTGATTTCGAGACATTGAGAGGGTACCGCGTCAACAATGACAATGGTGAAACCACTTCGTCGGTGCACCACCATGACAGGATGGTGCACCCCTGGGGATGTGAAATCCAAGACGATTGTTTCAAGACAATTGGTGAGCTTCGACACAACTAAACCGCGTGGAGAGCCTCGTGAGCGGTGCAAATGCCATGGTATGCATATATTATGCAAGGGCGTATGCATTGCCGGATTCGCCGGGAAGCTGTACAGTACCATTATTGTGCCATCTCGTCGACCTACTTCGTTGCTTGTTACACTGTGGGGCTCGAGGCGCAGTGTGACTCGGCCGGCACCGTTTGACACCTTCAGCTCACGCGTGAGCGGTGCACTCTTACCCGCAGGCAAACGATCTCGATAACAAACGAATAAAACAATGCTGGGTCGAGGCTTATTGTTATGGTGACAGAAATGTAGTACGCTTGCGAGACTCTCTCTGCCCGCCAGTGACTCGACAGTGGAGCAATCTGGAAAACGAACCGTTTGGATGGGAGCCCGGCCCATACGTTGAAAGCGAACAAAAGTGATCTAGGGATGCATCAGTATCACGATGCATTGTGGGTATTTTTCGTAGTACCGCCAAGAGAGGGCCTGCCATTTGACCTTGGAGAGGAAAAGCGCCCATCGATGCTGTCGGTGAGGTACAGAACAGCACTGCATTTTGAATGATCAGCCTCTCTTTACATGGACTTGGCAAGGGAAGGATGCAAACTATGATGAGTTGATCTGACCCCAGCAGGCCTTGACCGATATTTCACGCGGAACACAAGGCAAAAGAGTTCCATGCAACCTGTACTGTCGAGCTTGACAGCCTGTCAATGGACACTGGAGGCTGTGTTGTGTCAATTCGACAGGAAAAATTGAGATTGATTTCAGGTGATCGAATGGTACTTTGTTGCTGTTGTGGTGTCTTTCACCTGTGCAATCTTCGCCCTACGCAGCTTCGTCCTCCGTCCTTCGTCCGGACCCAACCAAGGAAGTTTTTGGTCAGGGGAAGTCGAGTCTGTAGTCGGTGACATTTTCCGTCGGGTCATACTGACCGCTCTCTCTGTGGGCGGTACAGTGTATTACGTTGTACTGCGATGGATACGACTGCCAAGATTCACGGACGGACGCTGTGCCGTTGATCTCAATTTCGGCTTCCGTGTACGGGGTCTATCACCACTCTACTTCCATCACGCGCACCACCACGAGAGTCATATATCTACAAAGTACAGTTTGCATCGACTGGATTGGCATGGCAATCCGCGGGCAGGGCCGCAATAACTAGAAGAGCAATTCCAGCAGCAGCGGTGCACTACGTCGTACAGCTGCCAGCAGCCAAGCCTGTACAACGGCGCCCTATCCACAGCAATACACCAGTCCACAGCAACGCCATGCACCGCGAAACAAATGCAGTACGGCAGCGATTGAAGGAGCATTGTGGCTTCAACGCACAGCGCCGCAGTAAGTCAATCACGATGAGGTGCGTGTGGCATTTGGGGCGAGCATTGGGAGAATGGATATGAACGTGTCTTAATATTAATGCATAATCTATGGGGAAAAGCAAAAGGGGAATCTATGCATATGATGCGTCTAAATGTCAAATGCCAAGCAACCGCTACACTCCACCGTCTATCGCGGTATCACCATCAAACACGGCTCGTCCTCATTACTGCCGCCTGTCTTTCGCCTACTTTGTCTCCGTCTTCTTCTTGGCCGGCCAGATAAGCCAGGCCACAGCAATGGCGAGCTTGAGGAAGGCGGCGATCCACAGCGCGGCCGGCATGCCCGCGCGGCTGCGCTGCAGCCAGCCGCCGACAATGCCGCCCACCAGCGTCAAGATAGCAGCAACCACGCGGCGGTTGCGCTTGGCATTGGTGCGGACCGACACGAAAAGTTTGGGATCCGAAAAGAGGTCGCAGTACAGGGACGTCAGCACATTGGTGGGAACTTCGCCGTATCCGAGGACCGACTGGTATAGATTTGGCCGCCAACTGGAACGCCAGCAGGGCAATGGGGCACAGGATGATAAAGTCGTTGGCCTGGACCTTGCGGAGGGCGCTCTCCTCCGTAGTGCTGAGGCGGGTGTCGGCAAACGCCGGGACGACAGACGACTGGGCCAGGGCGGCGGCAATAATCACAAACAGCGTCTGGAGCAGGCACGTCGTGAACAGGACAATCTTGCGCTTCTGGGAGCCAAGGTGGCGGAACTGCGAAAAGGAAAAGGCGCCAAACTGGAAGCAGACAATCGACACAAGCGCCTTGAGCCACAGACGCGACTCGTCGGCCGGCAGATGCGAGGCGCCCAGAGCCAGGAAATTGTGTTTCCGGTCTGCATGCTGACAAAAACACCGGCGGCGTTGAAGGCGACGCTGTCAGACAAGCCCGACACGAAGCAGTAGAGGAGCAGCGGGAAGTAGGCGTAGGAGAGTCGACGTCGTCGGTGAGGGAGGACTTGTTCGAGGGAGGGGGTGTTGTTGCAGACGACTTCTGCTCGGTCGGAGAATGTGCCTCGAGATCGGCGGCGGCGGCGGCGGCAGCGGCTGGACTCGAAGTCGCGCCGGGCGCCGTCACGGGCGCCGGCAGCTTGTCGGCCATTGTGCACGTGGCGGTGGCGGTGGCAATACAGATATGCGGAGGGAGATATCGTGTATGTCAATGTCGCAATGGCAGACTGCCGCAGACGAAGGGCTCTTGTGACTCTTAAAGGACGGTTGACGTCAAAGGTTCGCGAGCGTGACTCGAGATAAGGAAGGTAAAGGCCAAAGGGGAACGTAAAAAGTGCCAATGAAACGACAGTCATAAGATGAAAAGCCAGAAAGGATGAAAAGCAAAAGAATGGCCGAGGGTCACGAAAGAGTGAGAGAATAAGAAATGTCGCGAGGAAGCCGTGTGGAAATAGCCTTTTTTTCGCTCTCGCTCTTTTCTGCCATATCGGGAAGTCTTGCCGTTTTCTTCTACTTTGGTCGCAGACTCCAATACCAAAGTCGCTCGTCCCTGCGCTTTGCGGAGCATCACATGACATGACGTGACGATCTGTGTGCTACGGGCGGCTTCATTGACCCCTAGTCAGCTGCAGTGGCGCCCTTCAGACCCCAAATTAAGCTCCGTTCAGCGGCCAGTAGCCCTGCTGGGTCCACTCACACTGCTAACGTCGACGCTGCCAAGCTCGCTAAACTTAATCCCTCCCTGACCAATAACAGTGTGCGGGTTGCGACATCACAACATCCCGGTGGATGTCAACAAACTTCGTCGCCTCGCCGACTTACCCACCTCCCGGCCTGCGAGGAACCGCGCCTTGACATCTCTTCCGTTCCGGCCCGACACCGAAACAGTGATGGCCTGCCCCGGCGATGACGGTGATGTGAGCCTCGACCTCGCCTTCTCTCGCACCATCGACATGCTCCACCTTGACATCCAGCTGGGTGTCGTTGGGCCGCTCGTACTCAAAATGCCGAGCCTCGACAAACCGGGCGAGACGCCCTTTTTGCTGCTACACGCATCGGGCATACAGATGGCACACCGTAAATCAGGCGGGCCTGGGCCGCCACAAAGTCATCACGAGCGACCGCGGCGTGCGAGGTAGTCGTCGTTGAGCTGCCAGAGACGAAGCCAATACAGGCAGAAATAGCTTTGGAAGCCGATGGAGTGCGCCGTCTCGGGGACGCCGATAAAGGCATGCCCGAAGCGGCGAAGAACAGGTATACGGCCGCCCGGTCTGATCATCAAATCCTTCGTGTTATCGAAATAACTGCCTAGTCGGTGCATAATGACGTCAACCACAAAGACCTACAGGAGATCAGAGACTTGTTTTCAGGATGTCAACACCACCAAGGCCCTCCCAGACGTTACAAGTTCAACATCAAGGAGGACCGTGACGTCGTTTCAACGGTACTATTATCGTTGATTATCGACAGCAAACCGTATATCCACGTGGTCGACGAGGCTACGGGATTTCAAACAGCCCGCTGGCTTGATAACATGACAAGCCAGCACGCGTGGGATAAGCTCAGGGAGTGCTGGATTGATACGTTCCAAGGCCCTCCCGACTTCATCGTGCACGACCAAGGCACGAACTTCACCAGCAGGGACTTTCAGGACAATGCGGCCCTCATGGGCTCCAAGACCAAGCCGGCGCCGACGGAGGCTCACCATTCTGTGGGCAAGATAGAGCGCTACCACGAGCCCGTCGAACGTGCGTACAAGCTGATCAGGAAGGAGGCTCCTGATCTGAACCCACACGCATCCCTGCAGATGGCAATCAAGGCCATCAATGACACTGCCGGACCGAACGGCATCGTCCCGACCCTCCTTGTATTCGGGGCATACCCACGCATGTCATCCACGGCCAGCCCATCACCCACAGTCTCCCAACGTGCGCGCGCAATCGAGCTCAGCATGCTGCCAGCGCGCCCGCGGCCGTCTGTGGCATCGGTGTGCCAGCCGGAGGCCGCATTCGACCTCTCCTCAGCAGCGCAGCACACGGAGCCCGGTAAAAAGGAGATTTCTGATCTGAACTCCAGGCTCCAATGGCAAATCGATAATCCGCGCCGAGGCCTCAGATTCGTGAAGCTCGACGAGGAGACTCAGAAGGGCAGTAGATAGAGGTTGATATGGTGCATCATACCGTACTCTTTCGACTTTCAAAAAAAGAGTCAGTGGTGCATCATACCGTACTCTTTCGACTTTCAAAGAGAGAGTCAGTGTCGTATGATGGCACCGTTGGTGATGGTGACGATGGCGTACTCTCTGGCTTAGTCAGAAGCGTTGTGGCTGGCAGAAGTAGGAGGTGGCTGAATGCCACCGAAGACTTCTGATCGGGACCCACACTAGCCAGGGGGGTCGCATCGCAGGGCCATAAGGAAGAGTTTTCTATGGCGTTTTGGTGCATTTAGATTCTTGGAAGAGACAAGACCCATCACCACCAGATCAACTGTATTGCTTCCTCATAGCCGGGAAGTCGTACAGGATCACGGTACAGTCGAATACGAATAGAAGAGTTATCCACACTTTTGGTTCGTTGATTTCAGCCAGAGCCGTATGTAGCCTAGGGTACCTACAACCACCGGTAGAGAGTAGAGACAGGCAGACTTCGATCATGTTGATTGCATCGGAAAATGAAACCAAATGAACAAAATTAGCATAATCATCTCTGGCAAGCTTCATGAATTAAACTACGTGGATGCAAATAAGTGCATCGGCTTTCCACGAGACGCTCATGGCCACACTGCCCGGCACGGAATTATATCAACGGCGTAATCCTCGCGTGTCGCCGTACACTTGTCTCGACCGCCAAAAAGTATGAATTGAGTAAGAAACGGTCGACGCCATCTTTGATGAGACAAAAAAACGTACAGCAGCGGGTATTCGCTGGTCGTCACCGACCCAACTACTAATCCGCCGATTACAGGTTTGACTAGGGGAGAGCGGACGGGATCCCGTATTTTCCTGTATCTATGGCCGTACGTGTAAGATGATGCCGGTGGATTGTATTATATGCAGCATTGTGGCTTTGGCCGTTGCGGGCAGTCACGGTCGCAATGTAGCGGACGGCGGTGATCACCAAATCCATTGCCAAGCTTAGTCTCCCGCCAGGCATGGTGTGCCTTCAGGCAACCAGAAAGATCTCTACGTGATTTGCCAACATGTACGGCGGAGTCTCGTCGTCTCGTCTCGTACCCCAGTCACATCCACATCAAAACACCATCCACTGTTATCCTAGCTAGATTTTCAACTTATTAACTGTCAATTCTTAGCACGTAGACCCTTTCCGACTGCCAGGCACGATGTCACGAGACGGCAGCTCTTCGTCTTCTTCGCCTATGGAGGTTGTCGACTTCAAGGTCCCAAAGGTCGAGAGCCTCCTGACGGACCCCGCCATCGGCTCCGAGAAGAGACGCCGACAAAACAGGAGGAGTTTCGTGAGGCACCTGGAAGGCAGTCAATGTATTGGCTCGCAGAGGCAAACGTCTTCAGAAGGAGATGTACTAGGCTTGGGCTACGTGGCTCTTCTTGCCTAGCTGACCTCTCGTCACGCTGCGTCGCTGGCGGGATGTGTCTCATGACCATTGGGGTGGTCGCGGCGGGCTGGGGCTGGAGGTCTGCTTCGGGGGGCTTGCAACTATGTGACGACAGGATCACTTTGCAGCTCGACCAGAGAATGCAGTTCTGGAGGCTTATTTGGTAGAGGCCAGAGAGGCCAGAAAGAAAAGAGAGGACAGAGACTGAGACCTGTTATGGAAGGAGGGGCACGGGGAACTCTGCTGTGGATTCTTGCCCAAGTCGTCATGGGGCCTTATTTCACTGCGTTCAGATGGACAGTCGTTCCTTCCCCATGGTGGAGGTACAGTTGGTCGGTGAGTACCGTCTGGTTGTCCTCTGGGGAAAGGATGGAAGTTGCCAAACAAGAAAGGGCTCACTTGGCGACGGCAGGTGCCGTGAGGGGGTGGTGGGCAAGCTGACTTCTGCACATCTCTCCAGAAGGACCCGCGATGAGATTCTCACCAGAAAAACATCTTTGACGAAGCCGAATGGAGGCAGACAAAAACGTGTCTCCCATTGATAGCTCTTGTGGAGTGCCAGTGCCGGCATATGGGCCAATGTACCTGGCGGATGTCTTGCCTGGGCGTGCCTTCCATACCTGGCGAATCTTCGTCTACTTCCCGATCAGGAAATAGCAACCACCCACCTGACCTCTCTCCTTCCTCGAGACGACGCGCCCAACGCAATCGAATTGCCCAGTTGATCGTATATGCGGGGGAATAACATGAGTCCACGTCCAGTATAGGAAAGAGCTGTGGAAAAATAGAAGTGCCGTCCGACGAGCTGCTCGCTCTCTCCTCCCCTTTAATTCCCCTTTCCGTCTTCTCTTCTGTCCCTCCCTCTTCTCTTCTCTCTCTTCCCCCTCTCTATTCTCTCCAACCACTTTCTATACACTGTCTCCCGTTCAACAACGTTCGCTTACCAGAATCTTGCTCTCCAGCACACCTCAGCTCACAATCTGCTGCACCCCACGCTCCCTACCATCGCCAACCAGAAAGCTCCAGCTTCTCCACTCTCCTTTCAGATTGAGACCGCATAAAGCCCCCAGGTTGCTTATTACAATCTCACTCTCTACCGCTCTTTCTAAGATTACACACTTCACTTCTCATGCTTTAGCTCGCCTGACCAAGAGTCCAAGGTAAAGGCACCCCCCCCCCCCCCCCCCCCCCCCCCGGGCTCACCATTGCCCTTCTGGCTAACAATCTGTTGATAGTTGACAGTCAACCTTGTCCCTCAACGGCCCATTTTCATTGACAGCCACCGTCCGCCAGCATACCACCGCCCCAAGAACATCTGCGGCGCTCTTCTGCTGTCGGCCGCCATGACTGCCAGCGCGACCATGAGCTTGGAAGACTCTAGCCTGGACGAATATGTCTTCCAGTCCATGACCGAGAAGACCCGGCAGGTCAAGATTACGTCCTTTACTGCGTAAGCCTTCCAAGCTGTCCCTTTCTCCAAATTGAGTCCTGTCTTCCGTCTCTCACCTCCAGAATCGTCTCTCCACTGCCCGCTAATCGTCTCGCGCAGCTGCCACTTTGGCAACACCGACACCTGCTCAGACAAGGGATGGTGGCACCGCGCAACCGGCAAACTCTAGGCGAAGACGTCGGATGGTGCCAGCAACCTAGAAAGCGCGAACAACATTCCGGCCCCTGCTCCGAGTCCCTCTTCGAGGACGTTGCCATCGAGATCCTTCTCCAAGTAGACAACGGCGGCTGAAACAGCGGACCTTGTGGAGCGCAAGAGGTGCATCCTCTTCGCTGTGTCCTCGTTCTTGGGCAAGGGCCGCACATTCTACATACGACATATTCTTCTTGTCTATGCACGGTCTGGCATGGTTTATTTTAACGTTTAACCTGATTTGCAGCCTGGCAGGAATTTCTCATCCGGATTTCAACATCTCTTATCTCAAGCAATGGCTTCTGTTTGCCCACCATCCATCACGGCCCGGCCAGGGTGCCCATGCAGCGGCTTTTGCGAATCACGAAGCTACCACGAGCTACGAACACACAAGTCACGATTCCGGATGCGATTGTCGTCAAACAATGGAAACCTCGTCTAGAGAACTCGGTCTCGCGAAACCTCCGGCAAATTCAAATAACCTCTCATCACGGACACGGCGCTTCCACGGATAGGATTGCGGATACTGACTATTATGAATATGACTTGGCCAAAGGGTATTGTTTGTAACTGGCCACCAATGAAAACCACAGAAAAGCACAAAAAGGAGGATAGGCAATTATGGATGGATGGGAAGTTGGAATGGCAAGGATCGAGGCCAACATTTTTATGATTTGTTTTTGTACATGAGAAACCCACGAAAACAATATATGACCAGCACGTCATTTAGGCTCAGCTCAGCAGTTAACTTGCTTGGCTCTTTGACTTCCTCTCCTGTCAGCATTCTCGCTAGATGGCCCTTTTTGCCAGGCCGCCCACCTTTTTCTTATGCCGCCGCCGCCTTGGCAACGAGCACGGCACCGAGCGCCACACCACGAATCGTCTCCTTGTCCTTTCAACGCCCGTCTTCTGCATGATGCACTGAGGGCGGTAGCAGGCATCCGCGCCCGCCCTCAGCACATGACCTCGCGACGCAGCTTCGCAAAATGTTGGACTCGCCCTCGACCGGGCCCGGGTTCGCCTCGCACGAGCATGTGTAGGGGCTTGATGTCGATATGACCTTTCCAAAACTTCCATGTCGACGGCCACATGACCGTCGTCATGACGCGCCCGACATGGTCCAGTCGTGGCGAAAACCTACTCAAGGGAACACAGTGACGGGCTCGGGCACGCTCAAGGACAGCAGCAGGTCTCGTATTCGCTAAGCGTCCTTTCCTGGGTCCCCAGCTATGTTGGGTGCTGGGTGGTGGGTGGGAGAAAGTATGCCGTAATACGCTGCAGTTTATGAGTGGGATCTAGGAAGTGGTGAGTGCGTCTTGACTGAAAAGAAGAGAGAGCTGTCGAGGAGGATGCATTGCAGGTTTCCTGCTCCTGCAGCAGCACCGCTCGCTGATGCGGCAAGCTCCAGTCCTTTCCCTCGTCTCCTGTACGAGCGGTGCGAGTTTCCTGCATGCCGTGTCCCCTTTTTGGACTTGAGCTGAGCGGCATTCTCTCTTTCTACCCGTCACTACCCAACAAGTGCCACGGGCTGTGCGCGTTCTGCTGACATTGGTTGCCGCACTTCTGTCGCCTTTCCCGGACAGGATGTGGGGCCAACCGGCACGGTCTTTATTCCATTATTTTTAAATAAGACCGGCCTGGATCTCGACCTCGTTGCCAGTCCGTCGCGCAATGTCTCCTGAAGCTGCTCTGTTTTCCGTGTTTAGCGGCTGACGGGGCTCTTGGCAGAAAGACCGGTATCCGAGCCAGTCGAGTCTGTTGGCTCTGTCGGGTTTCGGGTGCGGGCGATGTCAGCATCAAGTGCCGTGATCTACGACAACAGTCAGGCGACGTTCCACTTTGGGACGACATCTCCAAGATGACACGACACGAGGCTCGAGCTACGAGTAGTCAACAGGGCTGATGCAAAAGAATGAGGACGCGGAGATCGTGCCGCCTGAGACGGAGTGGGAGGTGGAAAGGGCAGAAGGCCGCGGGGAACAAAGTCAGCTGAGATATGCGACTTCGTCGCCCTGCAGAAGGGCGCTGTCGGATTGCCTGCGGCAAAAGTTGCATTGTACCCTCAGTGGGCATCGCCTTTGTCAGACTGTGGAGATCACGAGGAGTAGCTGTCCATTGACTGGGGCCCGTTCGTCCGCCGCCACAGACGCCAGTTCCGAGACAAATTCGTCCGAGTCAAATGCGACGGTGGCTGTTCGGTTGATTTGGTCCTCTTCACGTATTGCCTTTTCCTGGTCTGGCCCTGTTTGTTGCTTTTCCCCTTTGGCTCCTCCATTCGAGCGGAAGAACCTCTCGGATCGTGCCTTTTGATCAAGTCACCTATCCAGCAACAACTCGGGAGAAATGTACGTACATACTCCGTACGCCACCAGAGAGATAAATGCCGCCCTGTGAGGCACGCGATGACTACTTTGTAGTGGAGTGAAAGCCGGGTTTGCTGTGCGTCCTCCGGCAAAGAGAAGAAATATTGAAACGGCAAAAAGAAAATCGGGAAACGCAAGGACAATATCTACGTCGTAGGGATTGTAACAGTGGGCTGGTCATGTCATGGATGCAGGGGTGCAGGGGGTGAATAAACGTGGAGAAGAAGAAGCTACTTGGTACTAGCAAGGGTGCTAAGGTAACTCTCTCGCTACCCAAACAGATGTAGAAAGTCACAAATTGTACAGCTTGAGACTTTACAGACGAGCTTTAAAGAGGCCTAACAGCAGTACACGCATACACATATGTACGTACGGACATTCGCCTGAATGGTCCCTCCCCTTTCCGATGAGGTCAAACGTATTTGGGGAAGGGCAAAAGGCTACCAAAGCACAGGGGCTTATGTTCCATTAGCCGAAAAAGCTTCCCCGCTAGAGCTTCCGACGGTCTCAAAGTGGAGAGGAGCAAACGGCGCCACCAAAGTCTCTCGGAAGGGCAAGAAATAGCCGAACGCGGGGAAGCTCAACTGGTCGCATACGATGCGATGCGTCTCTAAGCCATTTGGCCTCGAACTCGCTCGTTGCGTTGCGGCCCATTGTTCTCGACTTCGTACAAAGCATTGTGAGCAGCCGGACGTCGCATTTCCCTCGGATTTTCGTCTGGACAGTGCAAGCAGCATCATGCTGAGCGAGACACGGTTCTGGGGGCCGTCCTCTCGTCGCGCTCGCGTCCGTCTGCACTCCTCCATTCTCGCTGTTCTGTCCCCCTTTCTCCTCTTCCGAGCCATGTTCTTCTTTTGTGGTCGACAATAGAGCTCGGCGACAGCAGCTTCTCCCCAAAGTACATACTCATACCATGTTCCACTTTATTCCATCATTCACGAGCTCGGTACTACTTCATACGAATACACAACGGGAGCCTTGCAAGTACCCAAAGTGCCGAAATCCCAGCATCACTGACGTCATGTGTCTCGCCCGAACAGGATGTGAATTGGGTCGATGCGCACCTTTCTGGTCGTGCTTTTCTGGCCCTCCTCTACTTCGCGCCGCTCGGCCGCGTACTACTGGCCGTTTGTGAGGGGCTTATTTCGGACATAAATAACGGCTCGCGCCAACACACCTGTCCTTGAGCGCGGTCGACGGTCCTTTGCGGAAGACAACACCATCCAACGCCATCTCTACATTGATTCTGACCGACACAACACACGCGACATGTCCATCAATCTCCATCTCGTCAAGCGGGCGGCGGCCGAAGCTGTCCAAGTCGCCAACTCGCCGGCCGGCCGCACTGCTCTGGCTTCTGCCACGGCCGTCGTGCTGGGCCTCGCTGCCGTCTCGCGTGCCAACCGGCTGCTCAGCAACAGCGCCCTGGGCAACCCTCTGTTCGCCAGCAGAGCGCCCGACTGGTCCGACTGGTCAAGGAGATTGTGCTGATTACAGGCGGCAGCAGCGGCATGGGGCGCGTCATGGTGACGGAGTTTGCCCGGCGCGGCATCAAGGTGGTCGTTCTGGACGGCAGCGGCCGCTCGATACGGACGCCAGCGACGATACCCCGGACGGCCGCTTCCCGGGCCCGGAGCAGGGTGTCTACTTTTATGAGTTCGATCTCACGGGCCCGACAGCGAGCTCGGGGACCTGGCGGCACGCATCCGCCGCGACGTGGGCGACCCCACCGTGCTCATCAACAATGCCGGCGTCGGCCACGGCCTGTCCCTGCTGGAAGCGACCAACGACCAGATGCGCACCGTGTTTGCCATCAACGCCGTTGCGCCCATCCGGCTGACGCGCGAGTTCTTGCCGAGCATGATCCGCAAGCGGCACGGGCACATTGTCAACATGGCCAGCTTTGTCACCATTGCGAGCACGTCGACTACAGCTGCACCAAGGCCGGCCTGCTAGCCTTCCACGAGGGCCTGACGCAGGAGTTGAAGCACAGATACAACGCGCCCGAGATCCGCACCACCATCTATCCACCCGCACTTTGTCAAGACACCGCTACTGGGCGAGGCGGCCACCGAGTCAGACGCTGCCAACAACAAACGCTTCCTCGGCAAGCTGCTGGACGCGCACACTGTGGCTGCCGGCGTCGTGGACCAGGTCTTGGCGGGCAAGAGCGGGCAGCTGTTTTTCCCGCCCAAGTTCTCGGTGGCCGCCGTGTTGCGGGGGCTGCCAACCTGGATGCAGGAGAGCATCCGGGGCCGTCTGTCACCTATCCTCGTGCGGCCAATGGCCATGGGAGAGAAGAAGTAGGCGCCAGTTGGATGGGCATGGCTGTTTTTTGGTAGCTATTTGGATGTTCACTTTGGATGTTCATAATAAATGTGTCTATTGGACGGCTTTATTGCATTGACCCGTTTACTTTCGCACGAACACGACAGCTCGTTCCTTTGACTCCTGTTGTTTGCCGTGCCATGCCCCCGAGCACCTCTTGGAGTAGGTAATCTTTCGAGTCGACAATGCGAGGTTTGGGGGCTTCTGGTTTGACGATCCGTCTTCCACCGAGATGATCGCCGTCCCAGAGGGCCCCAATGTGGGAAATGCTTGCGAGCCTACTTTGTGCATCTAGAGTCAAGATCCTCCTTCTCGAGTGTATCTCAAAAGGACACAGGCCGGGCCACCAACTAGGGAGAACAGCAGCGATTCTACACGGGTTGACATTGGAAGACGGTACTCTGATATAACAAAGTACAGACGACATCTGTAATCTCAAGGGTTTTTAGGCTCAACCTGGTCTGTCAACCATATAACATCTTTTTTATCTGGACCTAGAGGCATGGTCGTCACTGGAAGCTCACACAATGATCAATATGCCGTCGACTTGGTTAGAAATGCTCATAGGATGGCTAATATGCTCCTTATGCGATCTGCTGAATAGGAGACTCGATATACTGCGATTCGCCATGTACACAGTGTTCCGTCTTTTCTTATCCGAGCTAGATCATCTCAACATAGCCCCGCAATGCTTTGCGACGTCGCCGGCGCATCCGTGGCGGCCGCATCGCCGCAGCCGATACGCGTGCCGCGGATCGACACATCGTCGTACCAAAAGGTGTTGGTGTCGCCGCCGTACGACTCCCAGCCAAAGTAGACGCCGGTAATCTGGGGCTTGAGCGAGCTGCGCTGCCACTGGGCGCATTGGCATTGGCCTTGCCTGCCTTGCTGGTCAGGCGTCAATGGCCTCTTCGTTCAGCCACGTCTCAATGGTGCCGTCGCACCGATGTGGTACTCAAGGCACTGCCAGTCGCCCGTGGGCAGAGCGGTGGAAGCGGCAATGCCGCTGGTGAGAGGTCGGGCAGCGTGGCGTCGTCCGACTCGCGGTTGAACATCAAGATCTGGCTCTGGCCGCCGATGCGCAGGTGCTTGTCGGCGCCCTGGGACGAGTCGGGCATCGTGATGAACGACACGTGCGACGACGTCAGCGCTTTGGAGGCCTTGAGCCATGTGCGCACATAGACGTCGCCGCTGGGCACCTTGGTGGTGCCAAAGAACATGTGGCCACAGAAGCCGCCGGCACCGTCGACCCGAATGGAATGGTTGCCGCTGTGCGCCGTCGTGGTGTCGAGCGAGACCTTGCCGCCCTGGCTGCACGAGGGCGCATAGATGGGCCAAGCGGCCTGGTCCCAGCCCTGTTCAAAGTCGTCTGACACCTGGCCGAGCGACAGGCCCGGCAGCAGGGCCAGCACGAAGAGCGATACAGTCTTGGCGTACATGGTGGGGAGGAGGGCTCCTGGGGTGGAAACAAGAGAGAAGGCGAAGAGTCTGTGTCGGCGATTGGTACACAGAAATGCCAGAACATCCGGGCCCACGGCAGGGCATTGTAAGTTTATATATGCTGGACAGACTTCCTCGCCCGGAAGACAGGCCGCTCTTCCCGCAACATACCCACACAAGGCGGGATAGCATGCCGGAGTTTATTAATTTAGACGAGATGCGTCTCGAGTCATCTTCTTGCACGCATTGAGGACGGGGCATGCCGTCCGCAAACTCTGGTCGACGGTTGCAGGATTCGTCACGCTCGGAACATCTCCCGTACGAAGTAGATGTCAGTACTAGAAGGTCATGGGGGCGCTCAATCGTTTTGCCCCATCCATTTTCCCGGGACGATATCGCCGTCAATGTGAAGTGCAATACAACGGCCCATAATATAGCTGAGACCTGAGGAGGGCACGTGGTTATGCAGCTGTCAAGGCTTTCTTAGCACTGTGGATCTCCTATATATCATGCATCTGGCCGTATGCATCCATTCACACCAAAACGCGGCCCCGTCATCCGAATCGCATTCAGACACTTATACCTTCGGACAAACTACGATTATGTGCCGCATCGCTCGCCATTCTTACTTCGTGAGCTGCAGGTAGAAGTTTGACGAATGGCGATTTGAAGCTGTGATTGGGTGGCAGTCTGCGTATCTGGGGAAAGGTCGCATCATCCATAACAGGGATGATGCACCGACGTCATCTCGCATGACCACTGCAACCCGGACCTCGTAGGTCGCTCCGAAGAAAGATGATTGTGCTGCACGTAAAGTTTGATTTAGCTTTTTGTGTTTTAGCTGTGATAAAGCGAATACGCAATTTCTGTGTTTGAATATGTGCCAACATGAACAACTCGAGTGAAATATCCTTCATCTCATCTGTTTGACGTGGCCAGCTGCTGGGAAGACGTCAGCGTACAGTACAACGAACCAAAAGCCAAAGACAACGTGGCCTTGCCCAGAAAAAGCTTGTTTATCCTGACCTTCGATCGAGCTTCTTGGCAGGCGTTTTCGTCACCGTCGCCCTACTCTTCGATTTACAATCTACCCTCTAGAATGAAGCGTGGAGCGAACCAGGACGGCGCCACAGCCTTGCTCTCATTGGACCCTACAGGACAGGCGTACTCGTCTGTCCAGTGAAGTCACAATAGCACTGGAAATGGTGGCATTCTTCCACGTCCGATCTCCTGTGTGATGCCGAAAGAGCCCCAAAACAGGTTTTGTTGTCCATTCTCATTGCGTCCATAATTATCAACAACGCAGACGGAGGCTGATGTTGTGCGTCTCTGGGCAAGAGAATAACGTCAGGAGGGACATAATACTCAAGCGATGATAGCTTGGTCCCTTTTGAGACTTATATATGTCGACCATCTTCTAAACCGTCTCCGTTGTTCGTAGATTTAAGCCTGAAGTAGTTCCATCTACATCCAAACGCAACACTCTGCCATCATGCCATTCTTTTCTCGCAACAATATAGAGCCCGAGGAGGAGCTATCCAGACGCAGCCAGAGCCCGAGATCAAGCACCAGCGCGGTGGTCTCTTTGGCAGCCTGCGCCGCGACCGTGACCCCTCGCCGACGCCTTCGGCCATCCGTCGTTGGTCTCCCACAGTACGCGGGCTTCGACTGCTGGCTTCTCTCCATCCCGCCGCGCGGACGCCGACCGTGTTGCCAGTGACACAGGCAGCCACACAGGCAGCCACACTGGCAGCCACACTGCAGCCACCGCTCTTTCCTGCACCGCTCCTTTGGCCACGGCTCCCACAGCAACGACGGCCACGACCTCGACCCAGCATCCTGAACGCACGCGAGCGTGTTTTGGCCGCCGAGAACGCCGAGCGCGAGGCTGACCGTGCCCTGGATCTTGCCCGACGCGAGGTGCGCGACGCTCGCGACCACGCGAAGCGGCTGGAGCTGGAGGCCAAGGAGGAGGCACGGCGGCCAAGATCAAGCAGTTTCATGCGCGCGAGGTGTCGAAGCGGGCGAAGCCGCTGGGCCGTATGTTGACCCCTTGATCCTACTTTGTCTTGATGTTGATGTGCTAATACGATGGACAGGCCACGGTCTCTAAGTCCCTACAACGAACAAGTTTCTTTTTGTCATAGCTCACGCCTTGTTTTCAGCGTACATCCATCCTCATTTTGCACCGATATCAGACACGATCCTGTTTACTAGCAACAACGTACCTATTGTTTCGTCTCACCATGTTTTCTTTTGTCGTTTCTAGGCGTCTCTCACTGCTCGTTGCTACGAGTCTATTGCAATCTGTTTGTAGCATATGATACTGGAATATAATTTCATCTACTGAAATCACAGCCAGCTCTGCTTCTCGAATCGATAGCGACCACGAGTGGCTTTACCCATTCCGTGGTGGCAGGCTCTTGAGGATAGCGATGTAGACGTACACTCGTTGTCATGGTTCATTGGAATCTGTACGACGTACAACGGGAGTGATGTTGTTTACAGTTGTGGTTATGGTTCTTGGTTCACCCCTGTTGTTCACCCCCAGTCTTGGGACTGGTCACTCGAAATACTATGGCATGGAGAGGAGCAAGGAACTCGTATCAAACAATGGCGAATCTTCTTGATTGCCCCCAATTACACATCAAGAGCTATCTTTGGCTATCTTGCAAAACCACCGTGAGGTGAGTGCAACATGATATGCTCATACCATCATCTGTTGTGGCATCAAGTTCACAAATGATCGTGCACAAGATGGTCATACAAACGGTTGTGTAGTGGGTTTCACAGTTACAGAAAGATAGGTCGATGTCTTGTGACCCTATGATATATCACGGCGTGGCACAGCATGTACTCTAGGAGAATTGTCGTCTCAATCTACATGCTACAAGAGTGTTTCACGCGCCGCGGTCGTGTGCAAAAGTTCAAATTGCGCATCGTCACACAGCATACGGCATAATCACTGCCGGTAGCCGTTTTTATTTCGCTAAAGGACATCTGCGAAGCAAAGTACGAGTAGAATGAAAGAGTACCCCAGCAATGTAGAAGAAACAGCGAGCAATGCATGCGATCAGTCCCTTGAATCTGTCTCGTGAGTCATTCGTCTGGGCAACTGCGATTTTAGTTTTTTTTGTTCACCAATAAGCGCCAAAGCAGCCTCCAACAAGAGCCGCTCATGCTGTATGACGGGCTAGATCGTGAGAACAGCACACAAGACAAGAATGCGCCCAGAAGAAAAAAAATCTTCACAGAGGTTTTCTTCTCGTGCACAAGTGCGATGGAACGATTGGAGGAGCAGGCGAGGTGGAGACTGTACCAAGCCGTGAGGCAAAAAAAAAAAAAGAGAGACCCCAAGGCAACGACTAGACAACGGCGGCGGCCGTATGCAAGCTATGGCCTGCGGCCTGCGGCCTGTAGCGGTCCGCCTTGCGGGACAATAAGGCCAAAGACACATTGAAGCGCAAGAGGAACAGACACTACTCGCACGCGTAGAAGCGGCGGTGCCCGAGGCAAACCGAATGTGTAAAGTGAAAAGTGTCGCGAGAGGCAGAATCGGTACGGCGCAAGGGGCTGGGCTGCTTTTTCGCTTGAGATGTGATCTGCTCGTCGTTCCTTTTTACGATTTTCAGGGTTTCATTTGGCTTTTTGATTCATGTACTTCGGACACATGTTTAGATTAGCATTAACATTGTCCTTCGGCAAGGGATATCCAAACAGCCACGACCTGGGGAACAAATAAAGACCCCTTTACGGAGTAGTAAAATAAAGAAAGCCTCAGATATTGGCTCGCCCTTAGATCGGCTGCCACGTTATGAAAGGGATGTGAGGTGTGGGATGGTAAACTGGGTTTTGCCTCTATGAGTACGAGTATTCGACCCTAGAAACCGACGACCACCACACTGCATATGCATATGCATGTCGGCCTCACACCGTGGGGCAGCTTTTGAAAAGGGCTTTTTTCTCTTTCGTCCGCGACACCACTTTCGCCCTGTGCTTTGTTTTTGCCACAACAGTCTTTCGGTTCTTCCTGCGCTGTGTCGTTGAGTTTCTCTTTTGTCGACGGCCTGTCACGTATTGGACGGGATGTTCAAGAAGTTGAGTTGAAAGATGTTCATCGTAGTTCCATCTCTCTCATGCCTCATTTTCTTTTACGACTGCCTGGGACCGCTGTTGGGCCGAGACTGTGTGTCTGTCTGGCCAGGAGACAAGGTGGAGAGGAAAGATTACGAGTAGAAGGGGAAAGACGAGCGGTTTCGAGCATTCGTCGGCAACAATGGCTAAATGGAAGAGGGGATTAGGCTCGCAATATTGTGGGCTACGATGGCCCTTTGCATCTCATTTCACTTGTCCAAACTCTGATTCATTGTTGTTTCTCCTTGCTCTTGCTTCCTTGCGTCCTCCTTTTGTCCTTGTCTCTCCTCTGTTCCTCGTGTCTTTGTTGGTAGGTTACAAGTCTTGTCGTCTTGCAAGAGACGGTAAAGGTGCCGGTGTTGATCAGCCACTTTACTCAGTACTGAAAAGCCAAGCAAAAGAAATGAGGGAAACGCCTCGTCACCTGCTGGCCGGCACCGTGATGCATTGTCGTACGTAACGAATTGACAGTTACTAAGACCTCCATACGTCGAGCGATGTGTGGCGGAGACTGTGAGCGTCAAGCCGTGGGAGAAGGAAGACAAGAGAAGAAGAGTGAGCAATGTGGCGCTGATTCGTCGCCGTGTGTTGCCCTGTACTTGTCTGCCTTGGGCCTAGCTCCAGGCACGCAGATGGGCGCTAGGGAAGCGCCTGCGGAAACCACCAGGCACAAGATGGGCGGAGGTACGCAGTACAGCGACAGTCACATGTTTGCTAGCGGGCCAAGGTACCCTACATCTCCCCAGTGACACGACACAATTTGGTTGGATGGGGACCTGAAATTGCGCCACTTTGGTTGTTGTGCTTCCTTGTGCGCGTGTGCAACAGCAAAAGCGCAGAAAGGAGATGAAGACCGAGGTAGATGAGATGAAGAGAAGAGAAGAGTGGTGAATGAACAGGGTAGGGTCGCAACGGTTCGTGTCGCGCGACTTTGAGGCCCTTGCTCTGTCCTTTATTCGTCCTCTTTTCCCCTTCCAAGACGATCGCACAGTCGTCGGTCGTTGGTAGTCTGCGATAGTTTTCGGGCGGGAAATTGCGGTCCCATTGCGCAACGGAGTCGCTGGCGGTAGCTTTGACCGGCGCCAGATGTGCGAAATTGGGTGAAATTAGAGACTACTTTGTACGAAGTAGACTCGAGAGGATACGATGGGGAAGAGGGACATGGAAATGGAGCCTGGACCGGCCATCACACAGACCGGCCATCATACAAGTACTTTGAAAGAGACGGAGAAAAGAAAGCTGCAATCGTCGCAGTCAAGGCCGATTGCGAGACGAGGAACAGCGACCAGGCTCGAGAGGGTCTCTGGTGCTCGATGCTTTCCAATCTTTGCGCCGCGACCTTCTTCTCACGGCCTCACCAGAGACTGGCCGCTCAGACGGCAGTCGGCAGTTTCACGACCCTGCCGGCGTACGACGACAAGCTACGACGACGCGGCGCCTGATGGAGGTCGAGACAGAGAGAGGGGTCCAACGACATGGATAAGGACTCCTCAGACAGCCCTCTCCCCTTGCTACGAGTCCTCGTACGGTGGAAGGGAACAGCTCATGAGGGGAGGGGCCCAGGGAAAGCAAAAGAAAACAGCGAAACAGCGCAACAGCGCAACAGCGCAACATGGCAGGTTGCAGGTTGCAGGGGTCGAGAGTGGTCACTCCCACGGGTCCCTGGCCAAAGCGACTCCCCGTGCCTTAATTTCCCAGAAACCGTTTCTCCCTTGCGAAACGAGTACTTGTACTCGTAGTGGACGGGTCGCAGCGGCTAATCTGGTGTCAATTGCGCCCGTTTCCCTGCAACACCCTGTAGCATTGACCTCGTCTTGACCTCGTCTTGCTCGTCTTGACCTCTTCATCTTGATTTGCCCACAGACGTCTGTTTGGGTTTGAGAGTACGCACAGGGTCTGAAGACTGGCCTCTGCTTCACTTCGTATTACTCTCTTACTTTATTTTGCTGCTTTCGTTCCGCGTTTCGTTCGTTCCGTTCTTCGTGCCACGACTCGTATGGCGACAGCGCCAATGCCGCTGAGGCGTTTTCCGGCGTACGAGGTACGAGGTACTCGTAATAACCACGTCTTCTTCCAGACTTGGGCTCGTCGCATAGCAGACCCGGATCGCTACAAATGGCTACTTTGTACGCTTCGGTCTGCTTTGCTGGTCGGTCCACATTTCTGTTGGCGTTTTTGCCGTCTTTCTCCGTGTCGAGAGCGCGTGTTCTTCGCATTCTGCAGAATGAGCAGCACGCCAGCGACTGTGATAGTGCGAAGGCCGGACAATGTGGACCCCTGCCACAATATGTATCCACACTCCACACACACCCACTTTCTCAGAGACCCTCCTTTCTCTTTGCGAGAGACTGCTAGACTCCCAGGTGATGGGTGCGATCGTGGGAAGAGTTTGTGTTGTTTCCGTGGTCGACGTGCATCAGTTTGGTGCTTTGGATTGGTTCCGCTCCTTTTATTCCTCCCCCCCCCCTCTCCACAAACTCTTTTCTCTCTCTCTCTTTTGGTGGTTCCCTTTTGTTCTTCCTCTCTTCCCTCACCTCCATCCACATCCATATTCTCATATATTCGGGCTTCGTTGGCAAAGTCCTCTTCCGCTCTCTACAACCATCACACAAACGTCTACTCGTGTTTACACGCATACTCTCTCATCTTACCACGCCAGTCGTCGGATTCCTTACCTCTCACGGCGCTTCACTCCCACGCAACTCGTTATCAAGTTCCCCACGCTTGCTCCGGAAGCACTCACGTTTATACATTCACAACCTCCCCAAAAAGATACTTTGAAAATGCGCTTCTCTACCTTCACCTCGGCCCTGCTGCTGGCCGCCGCCTCCAGCGTGTCTGCCGCCGCCGCCGACGCGGAACTGTCCACAACCGTCTGCACGTCCACGAGCACGCTCTACCAGACGATCACGCTGCAGCGGGTCGTGGCCACCACGACAGCCACCTGGCACAACGCCACCACCAGCTACCAGGCGACCGGCACCAACTCCTTCCGTGTCTCGTCGGCCACACATGGCGCCACAACCTCGGACTCGGCACCCATTGCCAGCGCAACCACGAGCGGCAGCAGTGCCAACATGCGGAATGCGGCCGGTGTCGTTGTGGCCGGTGTTGCCGGTATGGTCGTCGCGGCCATCCTGTAGATGGCATGTCCGATACACGTCGTCTACGGAGTACCCTACGGAGACCCTTTCCTTTGTCACGATCACGCAGCGAGGCCTTGGACCTTGCGCTATCATCTCTTATGAGAACTTTACGACACCCTTCACATCAACTTCACATCATCTTTATCTCTAAAAGTACCTTGAGCGCTCAACGTGGGCGGCGGGTAGTTGCCTGATTTTATGGCCAACCCAGAAGCCCCTACACAAGAAGCTCCTACACAAGACAGCCATGTCTTGACGACGTCAACTTCGCAGCCCGGAAACTCAACGCTCCTCTTTTCCGTCGCCTGGATCCTCAATCTCACCAGGCTGGCTGATATCGCCAACCTCTTCCTCATTTTACCCTTTATATTCGACTCTTGCGCATCCTGATGGCGCGGCCGTGCCTTTACTGTGATTGCACAGTGAGGCCTGGGGCGCTTTCATAATTCAACCAGACCACTTTACAAACCACCTTACATCACTTCTTTCCTTTGTCCTGTCGCATCAAGTCAAATATCAACAAAATCATATCAAACAGCCCCTTGAACACCAAACACCTTTTGAGAGACAACTCACTCTGTTGCTTTACCCATACTTCTTCTTCTTATTTCATCTCTTTTCGATTCACGCCAACCGCAGCCTTGCTGTTTTCTCCATGAGAAAACGACAAGGTGAATACCCTTTTTTCGATACCCCCTTTTCGAACCTTTTTTTTCTCTGGTCCTACTTTTGGTCTGGACCAATCCTCTCTTCTTTTATTCTTTTCTCCATTCCCTATTTACCCTTTCATCTCAAGTTGCCTACTTCTTCTTGCGTCTGCATTACTCTTTTTACCAACTCGACTGGGCGTGCGAGTCATTTTAGGAGGCCTTGGGATAGAAGCATATGGAGATTAGAAGGCCGTTGTTTGGTGTTCTTTTGAGGTTGGGAGATCTCGATCGATCTTGCATTTGATTTGATAGTACCTTTTTCCAATGTCGACAGAACAAAGTTTCGCAATTTACCTTTTCCAACCTAGCTTGAGCAATCACCCATTTGTGATGCGATGTCTCGTGTGTGGGTGTTTGACCCTGTTCAATATTTTGCTGATTCGCAAAGCAAGGCGAGATGCGACGTCTATCCCTGGCGCATCGCACTTTAAGCTTTCTGCAAGGGAGACCTTTGCGAAAGAAGGGATCATGGACGACATCATCACGTGCGACAACCCATGGACAGTTAAGTCGCAGAAGATGGTTTCCATTCTCCGCTACCGCTGCGCATCTACATCATGTCTTGTCATGCAAAAAAGCCCCATCAACGGAAGACGCGTCGAGCTGGGCTCGTCGGCAAGCCCTCTTCGCGTTCCGCATCGTACGAGTGTGCATACCGAAGAACATGTCGGAGATGGCAAGCCTTTCCCTCATTTTTCCAGCCTTTGCTCCAACGCGCGTCAGAGTAGCATACGTCTGGAACTCGCCTGCCTCTACGTGAAGCATGCATGCCGTAAGCATCTGCCCGCAACAGGCCTTGCCGCGAATGCGAATCGGTCTTTGTTGCCGTGTAGAATGCAAGCGTCCGCAAATGGAATGGCCTACGCCATTTGGGAATCTGCTTCTCGCGCTGTGCTCGTATGGCGATGGCATTTAAGCGCAAAGAAGTTGTAAAGAGGCCGTCTTGTTGACATGGAAAGTCGACTGGAATGCGTGCCATGGTAGTCGCGCGCAACGAGCGCTGGACATGGCGTGTGGTCGTGTGGGTTGGTGGCTTCCAGTGGGTGTTTGTGGGCGTCGACGACAGCGTTCTGGCCCCCATTAGCGGCTCCCTCCGGTATGTACGAGAGATACGTCGCATGTCCAGTGGATTACGCTGCAGTCAGTGCCAGCGGGCATTTACTGGAACACTGGAACAGCCACGAAGCCACTGAAAGTCACCCGCAGAATGCCACAATGCCAAGGTGCGCACAGAGTACGTTCCCCAGACTTTAGAGTGCGTAATGGTCCGTCGCTGGAACCGTGATCAAGACCTTTTTGCGCGCTGATCTTATCTCACTTCGCCTCCCACTGTCCACTTAAAGCGCCGTGAATGTGTCACTGAGACCCCGCCGAACCCTTTCTTCGTTCCCGGTCCCCCCTAAAATGATGACTGGCGTTCTAAGCCGACCACGCAAGAATCAAACGGGACAGCTCACGACGCTTATAACCTCGGATGCACTGCCAACTCTTCTTTGAGCTATCAAGATAAACTCACATTCGCTCACGCATATCATCATTTGTAGGGCAAAGCATGGAAAGGACGAGCTTGAAGTAAAAGGGCATCGATTAACTATACTCGGGTGTCTGTCTGCGCATTCTCCTTCGCCGTGTTGCATCTATCACGGAGCTCACAGGACTGCTTTAAAATGGCCCAACATTGCCAGATTACCATCCTCATCCTCATCCACATGATACTGAAAGGTATCGACATTCGGAACCACTCCACACAGTATACATGCCCTGCCCCCAGTCAATATCCTCCTTTGAGGCCCGAAATAAAAAAAGCAGAGTTGAGCCCGTTACTGCACCTCTCACCAGACGTAATCAAAATTGCAGTCCGTCTGCGATGGTACCGGACGAGGAAACGCCAAGTCCAGTGTCGGCAGCAGGGTTGTAAGTAGACCCGAAGAGGTGGGTGTAGGTGAGATAGTGCTGTTAGCTGGCCACATTGCCGAGCTCGTTGCTTCGACGGTCAAAGCACTGAGGTACCGAACGAGCTGAGAGAGCTCGTGCTGAGCACACTCAAAGAACTCAGAGAATCCGGACTCATACTCTGTCGAACCTGGGTGTGTCTGACAGCTTGTCTCGTGTTCATGACCTCGGTGCTCGACGACGCTTGGCATCCTTCCGGATGACCACCTTGCGGGAGCTCGATCTCGCCGAGGCTGCAGAGCTCTTTCCAGTTGCCATAACGAATATCACCAGGTGACGAGTCTGACGGGACATTTGCCGTCGATGTCGCCTCTTCGCCGACCATATCCCCACACCCAAGGTCGGTTTCCAGCGAGCCTTGGTTCTGCTAGAACTTGAACAAGGCAACGCACGCAGTGTAGCGGCGATGTTGTCCTGGTACAGCGCCACATCAGCACCTTGGCGGTTGATCATGCTCACAGACCCAATCGTGTTCAGGTTGTACAGTTCGATCCCGAAAATGTCTGACGACGCGTTACCTTGCATACCGGCTGGTGACGGGGACGTTGGCGCAGACTGTGACGGCGACGGGGATCCGGTCGCGGTGCCACGGTTGGCTTCGCTTGCCAAGACACCCGCATATACCATACGTGCCTGACACAGCTCACCATTCCCGGGGGCGCTGCAAGACGTGTCGTAGTTGTTAAAGAAGGAATACAAACCTGCTCCATAAATGCTCACGTTCTGGCAGTTGACAATCCGCAGACCCCAAGCCATTGCACACGGGGGCGTCCAGGAAGCTGGTCCTCGTTATTGCCTGTGGCAGGGTTGCAGTCCGTCTCAAAGTCAGGATCGTGGATGGTGGTATTCACCGGGTGGAAGGGTGCCGGTGCCGGCGGGTTGGGCTGATAATATGGTGTCTCTGTCTGGATCATGCCCATCCAGATATTGCGTGTGTTGGCCAGCTGATACTGGTACTTCACATGGTGCTCAGCACACGTGCCTACCATCCAGATGCGCCCCTTCTCCGACTCGATGAGGACACCACGTCCACTGAATACGGAGATTTGCGAGCTCAGAGGATCCTCAATGTCGTGGTCTGCCGTCCAGATCCAGTTGTTCTCCAGGTACAGGTTGGAAGCCGATCTGGTGATGTGCAGTCCAAGATACGCGGCCACACAGGCTGGGTTGACGTAATTGGTGAGCTGTGGTGTCTTGCCGCATTGCGCCAGTTGCAGCTGGGATCCAGCGAAACCACCCACTCGCACATGAACGTCCCACATGCCGGTAGGTGGATTCAATGCCGTGCATGGGCCGGTCGGTGTCTCAAGGTTGAACTCGATGAGCACAGCACCTGCCATGGCACCTTGAGTCGAAACGATCATGTCCGACCACTCAACATAGCCAACTTCGCCGGGATAACCAACCTGTACTACTGGGTACGGTGCGTTCATATCTTGAAATCTGGCTCCAGTGCCCATTATGACAGAGGACAGGGCCTCGCCAACAATGCGCACATTGGGCGGAATACGGACGGTATCGTGACCAGGTAGTACCCGGCGTTGACAAATGCAACCGAGTCGGTAAATTTGCTGGACGCTTCGTGGAACAGGGCATTTAATGCGACTGTGTCATCTGTTACGCCGTCTCCCTTGGCACCAAACTGCCGTGCTGTCAAGAAATTCGAGACTGGAACGTCGTCGTACTGCGGCTTGGATCGTTCGAAATACTTGTTGCCCAGTCTGAGTTTTTCCAGTTCGGGAAAATATGCATCGTTGAAGGCCTGGTACTCGTTTGGTCCGTTCGGTACGTAGATGTTTCCCTATGATGGCAGTATAAGTCAGATAAGGACATAAGAGGAGACAAGAGAAGACGAAAGGGAAAACGAGGGGAGGGGAATACAGACATATGCGAACCCCTTTTTCACAAGAGTAATGCCTGATCTGTCACCGTCCACGACAGTACCTTGTGGCCCCAAGACTGCCACGTTTACCTGCCGAAATGCGACGTTCTCCATGATGAGCGAGCCTGCTCCCGGCTCCGTCTGCGTACTTGGAGCACGGCCCGAAATGATGCCCACGGGTGTGTTGTAAAACAGCGAGTCAAGAAGCGTGACAGAGCCAATGATGGGCCCGCTCATGTTGATACCGATTTGGCAGTCGTAGACGTAGATGGACTTGTACGTCCATGCCCAGTTCCATATTTGGAGGATGGCGGTGTTCGAGCCGAAAAAGGTCAGGTTGCGCATTGTGTACTGCTGATTGCCCAACTGGCAGCCATAGGTTCCACCGTAGAAGACCAGATCATTGAGCAAACCTCCGCTTCCTTCTTCCATGAAAATGCCTGTATGCTGCCTGCCCGGGTCAGGAGACAGGACGAAGACGCAGTTTTGAATCGACGTCGCCTGAGAAGACGGCCAGTGAACTGCAGTCACGGCGCCAGGTACGTCTGTGGTATCAAACCGGAGATTGCGCAGCTGGCGGTAAAAGACGTTGGTCGAGGTGTACTTGAGTTTGCCAGTCACGTACACGTCGCCGTCGAGCATGCCAATGATACTGGGGATAAACTTGCGGCGGCCTTGATCGTAGGCATGTTGCGGGGATCACCGATGATTTGGGTGTAGTAGTAGTCAACAATGGAAGAAGAGATCAGGTAAGTTCTGTTCGTGTTAGTACTTGGCGGGGCAGCAATTTTCTTGTATGCAAAAGACAGCATCTTACCCGGCTGGAAAGTAAACGACGGCGGGTGTAGTAGTCGATCCAACGCAAGCTGTGAGTCCACCGCAGCGGTTGCCGGAACTGATGGCAGCGTTGATTGCGGCCGTGTCGTCGGTGACTGGAAGGGTCAATGTTCCGTAGGAGGCTCACGGGAAGCAAAAGCAAGTGCGGGAAAAGAAGGAACCCACCTCCGTCACCGACCGCTCCGTAGTCCCTCACATTGCGGTAAATCACGTAGCTCTTGTCCGGATTAAAAGACGCGATGCCGTTGTGGGCGATAGCATCCATCCAGTATGGAGTGGCGCCAGGTCCTGGGCTTCTGCCGACCCGACGAAGGAGGCGGCGAGAAGCGCAAGGCTGCTGAGGAGATGCATTTTAAACAGAGGGTGTGTACTACTATGTTGACTGCTGAACCCCGTCCCAGGCCGTGACGTGATGTCGTAAATAAGCAGTAACGAGAGAAGTCTGGCTGCCCAGACGTATGATAGAGGCGTGACGAAAGGTAAGGAGCAGACTGAAGTCCAGAGATGTTGTAATAGATCAGTAGTCAGAGCAAACGCTTTGGACGTCGTACCTCGAGGTTGAGTTGGATGTAGAGGGAGAAGAGACGGGCACAAGGAGAAGTGTGGCCATATTTATTGTGATGCAGGAAAGGGGGAAAGGCCCTTGGAGCATGTTTGTGTGCCAAAGTCCTGTTTTTCTAGCCTTTGGCAATAAGAGGAAAGAGCGACACAAATCGCGCTGTGGTTGTGCACAAACACACAGACAGGGAAGGAGCGAAGATGGGATGAGCCTCGGAACACCACTTGCCTAATTAGGCGCGTTACGTCCGTTTGAATCTACAAGAAGCCTCCGTCAGTATCGAGGTCAACACAGGCACGAGATGCCATCACGACCTCATTCGGGCGAGAAGCGAGGCAGAAGTCTGTCACAAGGGCAGAAGTTGGTCACGGTGAGAAGGCCGTGATGATATGGTTTGAGGCGGCGACACTTTTGTCATGTTTTTAGTCGTGTGCCACAACCAGACGGAACGTCAAAGAGCAAAAGAAGACGCGGTAGCATTTATTTTGCAAGATGTGCTCTTCAGTATGTTATGAATTGTCGTCTTTCATCAAGGGACAAAGCCGGTATCGTTGCGTTGCCCTGCATGCAGCCCCCATTGTTCTCATCAAAGCGATGGTGATGGCGGTGCATCCCAAACAAAGAAGCAGCCACAAAGGGTCAACAATAGGCTTTTGTTTGGACCAGCCTTTTGACTTTTTGCAGGAGTGACTTTTTGCAGGGGTGTTCGGTACGGAATTCTCAATTGTGAGGATAAATAACAAGACCTTCCCCTCTTCGCATCCTCTAGAAAATCTCGTAGTCTCCAGACCGTCCAGGCTACTTACAGGATAACAGCAAGCCCAGAGTTCAGACGCCTACGCCAAGAACACCATAACCACGAGAACCAACGCCACGACGCCGATTCTGATGCCTATCAACGAGTTCATCTACATCCCACCGCGGGACTGGGCCCGGATGAGGCGGTTGTCCATGCTAGTCGAGGAACAGTTCGGAAGGGAGGACCGTCGCGCAGCCCGCCAGACGCAAATCCAGAGCTAGAGCATAGCAATACAATCAGAGCGCGAGTATCACAAGCAACGACTCCAGGGACAAGAGCACCGCTCATCACACACTGCACACACTGCACACAGCGCAAGACATACATACACTGCAACTACGGCAAGGGGCGAAACAAGTGGACATCGCTGGGCAACGGGTTTCGGTACGCGCCAGGCCCAACAGTGGCGGCGCCATGGCGGCAGTGGACATGCCTTGAGCTATTCGGGCAGCTGATGCGGTGTATTCTCGCAGCAGTTCTGCTGCATGCTGTGTTCGTGCTGTACGTTCATCGGGGGTGTTGCGAACAGTATGGTAGACTGTAGACTGTTGGATGTCAATATATCGTTGTCTAGATATCCGATCTAGTGTTTGCAGGTAAAATAGGAAGCATAGAACGCGTACGAGAAAGAATGCACAAGGAATGAATGACAATGAAACAAACTCCTTGCCATGCCCCCCGGCAGAAAAAGACCCAGAAAATGCATCCAAAAGTTGCGATGAATGTTATGGAAAAGAAAAGAATTCAAAGGAAGAATAGACAGGAAGAGGAGGTTAGAAAGATGCCAGTAAAGCAAGAGAAAAAATGGCTGGAAGCAGAAGCAACATTGGCTAGTCATCCTGATCTTATTCGCTCCTTCGTGCCTTAGTGGGCCGTCACGAAAAAGAGGTTCATGGTAAGACAGACAATCATGACGCAGATGCCGTAGACGGCCAGGGCCAGGGCCAGCTTACGCAGCAGGCTATCGCTGATGTGATCCAGGTCCCAGCGCCACTTGCGGCGCGGGCGCAGACGGCGGGACAGTGAGCCCGAGGCACCGGCAATGCTGGGCACTCGTCCACCAGCCGACAGCAAGGACGCCTCAGCGGCATTGAGGTCGGTCTCGCTATCAGTGTCGCTAGCGTCATTCACAAAGCATCGTCATCTTCCTTAAGCAGCCGCTGATGGTGGCTACTGTCTGGGTCGCTAATTTGTAGTAAAAGAGACCCGGCAAGATGAAAGAAATGGAGGTAGAGCCGGTGCTACCAACATAGGCGAGGACAAGATCTAAACTGGACACGCTGAGGGCGGTGGCGAAGCTGGCGGCGATGATGAGTGTGGTCAGGAGAGCGAAGCGCATGTCGGACATGGGCGAGACGGGGGAGCCGTGGCTGTCAATGGCCTGGGCGGGATTATGGGCGGACGACGCAACGGATGCACTGGATCCGCCGCCACCACCAGGCAAGAGGCCCCAGACGACGAAGACGACTTGTTCGGGCGCCACTTGAGCACGGCGTCGAGCGAGGCACGGCAAGGGTGGATCTGCAGCGGGACGCTAAACATGACGAGGACCACGATGGCGGCCTTGCCGACGGTCGACGCAAAGTTGGCGGGGTCTGAGCCGTCAGAGGAGAACATTCGCACGAGAAGGGACGAGCGTGGGTGACTTACACATGGACACAATGTTGCCGACAACGTTGCTGCCAAAGGTCAGGTAGCCCGTGACAGCGACCAGAATGTAGATGGACGCAGCCGAACCGATGCTTGTTGAGACGACGCCACGACGCTGGCGGGCGAGTTGTCCTTGAGTTCGTTGATGATGGAGAACATGTTTTGGTGGCAGGTGTAGGCAAAGACCACAACAGGTAAACTGCTGAGCAGGGCCACGGGCCGTGCCAGCGGATGAAATGGACATCGCCGCGCTCGGCAGGCGAGTCCGAGGCAAAATGGTACACCACAAGCACGATTAAGTAGCCAATAGACACGAGGGCAATGACGCTCGTGTACTTGAGCGAGTCGAGGCGGCGCAAGAAGGCCAGCGGGATGATGACGAGCATAAAGGCCGTGATCCAAAAGTGGCGGTCGACCAAGAACGGTAAAGAGCCTGCGTCCCCGTTAAACCCGAGCACGACGCCCGGCATCAGATCGCCAATAATGATGAGGTACGACACGCCCACGCCAAAGCACTTGACGGCGATGGCAGTGTCAAAGACGACAGCGGCGTTGGGATAGGTGATTTGGCTCAGGGCAAAGAACGAGGCCGTGCCCCGATCCAAGTACCGGGCGCAACGCGACTGCAGGTACAGCCCAAAGGCCGACGCGAGACCAGACCACAGGATGATGAGTGTGCCGAGGCCGACGCTCGTGTGCGACATGGCAGCCGGCATGGCGAGCGTGCCGGCGCCGACAATGGTGTTCAGCAAGTTGATGACACTGCTAATCATAGTGGCCTGGCCGCCGCCCACGCTATTGTGCTTGGGGCTGCGCCCCCGCCGCCGTCGCGCCATGTCGTCGCCGTCGGAGGCAGCACGCAGGTCCGGGCTGGAGCGACCGGGATCAGAGGAAATGGTGGAGTAATTCGGCATTGCACGGCGGGCGCACGGCTCGTCGCGATGAGGAGGGAAAAGATAACGAGCGTAGTCGATGCGAGGAAGGAAGAAGCAGGGGGTAGGCGCTTTAGCTAGCGTGCTGTCTCGCTCGACTGCTTTCGATTGAGACGAAGCTGCTATCTCGAAAGGGTGTTGCCGATCACAACAATCGCATCAAGAAGACAGGTCGAGGTCGGGGTCGGGTCGGGGTCGGGGCCGTTATGAGATCTGGGATTCGAGATTCGGTGTGGATTATATAGATTATGTGCTACTCGTGCTTCGTGTGTCGTGCGTCATTAATGCTGTCGCCAGTTTGCGATGCTTCGTCAGGGTATTGTCCGTAGGTGTGAGGTGTGCGGTGTGCGGTGTGTCGTGAGATGTGATGTGCGACGTGGAAGGTGAAGATGTCGGGTCGAATATCGTTGCCAAAAATCCTGGTGTGTCGTCTTAGCACCTCCCCAAAAGAGAAAAGCAGATGTAGCACGTAAGAGGGTCAGATAGCGCGCTGGGAAGCGGCTTTCAGCGGGTTTGCACCACGCAGGCCAAGCCTGGACCAAGGCCGGTAGCGTCCCTTTTGTGTCGATTTGGTAGCTTTTGGTGGTCTATTAAAAGTCACGGCGGCTGACAGTCCCACAGTGCACTTGCATGTGCTGACGGCCTTAGTCATCGCCTCCGACAGCTGCTACATGGAGGACGTCGCCATTCACCATCGCAAGAAATACGAGATCGAGGTGAGCGATTACGTACAAAGGGCTGGTGACTCTCGTATCTCGCATTCAAGAATACAAGCGGCCTATTCTGAAAACTTCCAGCCGTCTTCCTTCTCTATAGCGAGCCGCACTCCAGGCCACGTAAAATCATCATACTCTATAATTTCCAACCTCCTTGACTGATTCCTGTCCCAGTCTCTCCTGAACGTTAGATAAACTCACCGTGTTAGTGCTATGCTTTGAGCCCTTCCCCTAGAAGATGGAAAATACAGGGGACACGGGTACCACCAAGAGGCCAAGACGGCACATTACGCAACAAAAGACAGCGCCCAAGCCGCCTAGAGGACAGTTCGTTCCAACGGCTCGAGACAGGTCCGAAAGGCCATTCATTCGAGAGCAACAACCAAATCCATGGAAGTAACGAAGCGCCAGCCAATCATGGAGCTCCCCCGAACTCGGACCCTAACATTACGATTCCAAGCTTCACCGATCACCGCCGACGACCGACGATCAACAGCACTCTACAAAGCAAATTCCACTCAACGCCTCTCAGATCACACTACCACAGCAATCTCAGTCACGAAATGGACAGCAGCATGGAGCAGACGAGCCAAGCCACGCTCGAGCTGCTCGAGTCGCGCGTCCGCCACGTCGAGCATCTCTTGTTTGGCAGCGACGGCAGCAAGAGTAGCTCCGACGAGACGCACGTACCGGCCAAGCCGACTGTCGACGCCCTCGCCGACCTCGAGCGCCGCTTCTCGTCCTTGGTATCGAGCGTACGATCTTACGCTGATCTCTTGAAGATTTACAAGACGCACCCCTCGCTCTTTCAAGCACCGCCCGCCGACATACCGCCCACGCAACTCGACCCGGACGCCTTGCGTGCCGTCGTCTTGAGCTATGCCAGCGCCTTTTCCGGAACGGCATCGGCCCTCAACGCCGCGCTCGTCGACACGCCCGTGCCGGAAACCGCACTAAGCGCCCAGCTCGTGGACTCGTGCCCCGGATGGAGGCGTTGGCCAATCACAAAGACAGCTGGATGCCGAGGTGGCCACCCTTCGCGGCCGCAGCGAGCGTCTTGTGCGGCAGTACTATGAGCGGCAAGCATTGGGCACGTCCAAAGTGGTGGCGAGCGTGGAGGCGCGCGTGGAGCGGGCCGAGGGCGGGTGCGGCGGCTGGAGACGGCGGCGCGGAAGGCCGAGCAGGAGGGTGTGTGAGGGAGGTCAAGGCGTGGACCGAAGCCCCAAGGTCAGTGTCCAATAGCCAACGGCCAACGGCCGACGCCACCCCAACACTACCATCTTCTGCCTCGGCGTTCTCGGCGCTACAAGGACAGCCTTACTACCCCAAGAAAAACGACCCTTCCGCACCGACATGACGGTCTGACCGACTGAGCCTCCCTCTCGAGTCTTCACGCACGTTCAGATTCGTGCCAAGATCTAGGCCAAGGGGCGGGCAGCTCGCCACAAGATGGAGAAAGTCATCGGACAATGGCCGGCGAAACGACACCGGGACATCGACCGTTGCTCGACGAAACGCGGGCTGTCACAATGAGGTGCTCACTTGCACCCACGAGCACGAGACAGAAAACGTTCCTTCTTCCCCGGGGCCTTTCCCCGGACGGCTGGTCACGGCATCGATTGTCTGCAGGTACTACGGTGATCCAGGAGATGACGCCGCGGCAATCGGTAGCTCCAGAGGCCTCGGACTCGAGGCACTGGGTGGGACTCTGCCATCAACGTCATAATTTAATAGGATTGCCATCGGACCTTTTTGCATCTTCAATAGCGTTTTATGATATCGTTTGAAAGTTGTTTCGCGATACTGTCCAGTCACAACTATTTTACGCCTCTGTCTGAGGTTCCCGTTGATATAGCGCAAGGTTCCTTCTCAGCAACGCTTAGTCTGTCACACAAGACGAGAAATATATGTGATGAGATCCTAAGAGGCAGAGAGAAGAAACGTGCAAGATTGCATAAAAGCGCCTGCAAATGTCGCCGGCGGGCTGTTGCCGTTCCGTGTTTCAGCTTTGCCTTCTGTTTAACCAGGGCCATCCTGCGACAGACAAGAGCGAGAAGGAGCAAAAAGAAGCAGTGTCTTGAAAATTAGACTGTCGGAAGCAGTCAGTCCTGGTGCGATGAGGCCTCAAGACGGCGCCCGACAGGAAGGGGAACGAGTACTGTAGATCATCACAGGGGACGCAGGCACGGTGATGGCCGAAGTCGACTCGACGAATTCATGAGACAATGGCCGATCACCGTTGGCCACTTCAACGCAAAGCGCGTCACCGTCGTCAGTGCCCAAATGAGAAAGACAAGACGGACAGGGCAGCCCAGTCGAGATGCATCGTAGTCCGCACGTATACGCAAGTTGTTGCCTCCTTGCACCACCATTCCTCAGCATAACGAAAGACTCGAATGTGCTCGGCTTCCGTGTTCGTTCAGAGCCCAGCCTGCCGCTGTGCAATGCCCAAACCTCTTGTGCAACAGTTTGAGCTCGTGGGCTGAGTAGAATGCCGACGACATGTAAGACAGAAAAGGGGCCCAAACGAAACCGGCATCGTGGACTCGAAACGATTGACTATGAAGCTTCTGGTTTGCGTTTTTCCGCGAGTCTTGTTCAACCTCGACCATGTCGTGTACTTGCTAACTCGGCGAATGTTTTCGAAAAGAGGAAACCTCTTGCTCCACCATATGTAGGCTGTTTCAAAAGACGTGAAACCAGCAAGCCAATCGCTACCTGTTCTGTCAAGGTCAAAGTTGAAAATCGACCACCGTTTTTTCTCTCTCTAACTCGCCTCTCCGATGAGTGTGTTTGAAAAGTGTGCCCGTTCCGAGCAAGGGTTCCCAAACTATTCCCAGAAGCATTTGATACAGCAACTGTGCATCGACAACGCAGACTGCAGAGATGCAAACGTATTCTCACGTTCTCCTTTGTCGAAACATGTGCTTCAGCGTTACGGAGGACACTCGCCGCCGGTCAATTGCAGGCTCTTTAAAATATGTCATCCGTCGATCGCCGTTGACCCTGTCGCATGACGACGCAAAAAGAAACGGCTAAAATAACATCGAGTCTTTCTGTCTGAGGTCGCCTTTTCTGGGCCTGTCCATGGCCATGACCGAAATGGGTCTCGGTGCACCGTCCAGGCTCGTTCCGTCGGCGGGAGAATAACAGCTCACCCAGAGATTGACGAAAAGAAGAGAAAGTGGGTGGTGGAAGACCAGGCAAGGGTCACCGTTTTACGTTAAGCCAGGGCAGACGGAAGACGAAGACGAGAAGAAGAAACAAAAGGAAGCAGGCATCTTCTGCCTTTCGAGTATCTTGACCGCCACAGTCTTCACAGAAGCCAGCTTGCCTTACTCCAGCCCAGCAAGAAAAACAAAAAGACATGTGAACACGGCCAGGGCCATTCGTCAGCCTGGGATTTTTGGTTACTGTCGGTACGGAACTATGAGTTTGTGTGCTTCGTGCGACGTGTGTCGTACGTCTACTTCGCTCGTGCTCTTATTGTTTTCCACTACGACATACCTCGCTCCCTTGCAGAATTCTGTCTTTTAAAAATCGCGAATCTCGACTCCTAGAGGCCAGTCACTGCCTCCCTTGCGAGCTTGGGCCTTCTCATACGTCTCCCTCTCCTCGCTCTTGACGTTGGCTCGCAAGACGTGACCGATCTGGCCACGTCCTTCTGTCAGCCCTGCATACCTTTAAAGACAAAGGAAGAGCCAGAAAGCTGTGAGGAGGACTTTGAGAAGGGCGAGGAAAGAATGCATCTCACTGTCTCGTATTCTCAGGAGAGGAAAATACAAAGACATAGGCCTCCATCCCTCCTCGTTACAGGTACCTGCCACTAACCACCCACGACACAGGGTGGGCCCCTTTGGCTACGAAGTACGTGGGAGAACGCGTCAGTTGCAGTAGGTTGCGTTTTTCAAGTAAGACACGGGTACAATTGGCTCGCGGTGACGTCTCACGCGGATGTCGAGGTCACTTAAAGTACGGGGGATTCCACACTGGCCCACTACCGTCCACAGAAGTCCGTAAAGTCCACTGGAGCCGCTGTAGCCACTGGAACCTGAACACCGGGACTGTGCGAACAGACCACCAAGCGGCCTGGCCCAACCAAAGAACCAAAGATACCCATTGAACTCGATAATAACGATCAAGACGGCCCGGGACATCAACAAAAACAAAGTGGCGCGAGAGACGACTCTCAAGAGCCCCACGTCGAAGCACTGACAATCACAGTGTGGAGAATGCATCTACGTCGTAAGCTCGACCCAGGAACACTTTTCGTCCCAGTGGAGCCCGCCTGCTAAAGTGAACGACGGCCTACCGCCAAAAGGCGCCAAAAGTCGCTAAAGGCCTAGAAGCCAGCGATGCCCAGGGATCAAAGAGAGGCGAGGGGCGCTAGCGCTGGAAACGGTAAAATTCAAGGGGACGCGTTTTGGCACCAGGGCGTTTCGTTTTCGTCAAATCACTAGCTTCCCCTATTTTGAGTGTTCCTTTTTTCTTTCCCTTTCCCACTGAGTGTCCACGACAGCCAATAATGCTGCACCACAACGCATCTGCACTCCTGCACTGCACCTGTATGGCCTCGCTGCTCTTCTTTGCCTCCTCCGCCGCGCTGTCCTCATGCACATGCAGGCTGCCGGCGAACCTTTGCAAACGCTCACCATCAGTTTCTGGGATGCTTTTAACAATTTATTGTATCCGTGCCTCCGTTTCGTAGCATCTTGCTCAGGTCCCAGAGGATACTTTCACGAGCTTCCCATCGACTCATGCCCCGTATCTATGAACTCTGCAATTGATTGCCTTGACTCGGCCCTATTCTTAAAGACACAAAGGACACAGCCATACTGCATCGCCTCCCGTCACCATCGTTGTCGAGCACACATCGCTTTTCGATCATCTCAACGTTGTCCTCCATCTCCAGTGCGCATGCGACGTGCGACCTTCTCCAAACTGTCCTCAGCTTCCCGTCCAGACCTGGCTAGCCTTCTTGAGAACATATCACCATAACTCTCCCTACTCTCACTCTCACCCTCAGTCCAAGTCCTCAGTCCCCAGTCATCAGCCTCGGACGAAAGTCTACACAGCCTTTCGCGATATCACAACTCGCCACTCCATCGTGTGCTCTCTCGACTCTCATACTCGCCATCACCATCCAAAGCCTGCATCTGGGCATTGATTGGCGTCTCGCGACATTCCGGACACACCTACGAGTACTCGTAAAGTCACGTCAGCCTTTTTTCTCCACTCTTATCCTGCATTTTACTTGCTTCGACCCAATTCCAAGCACACGCCTCACGTTTCCATTCCAGAACGGTAAGATACGCTCTGCTACCCAGCAAGCCATCACCCTCTTCCTACCCCTGTCAGGACGGGGTCGACTAACAGCCAAACAACGAAAAGAGTAACGGCTCAAACGCTCACACAGACGCCAAAACGCTCAAACGCCCTACGACGTGCCGTCTTCTAGCCCCATCCCTTTTCTCAGACACTGCCACACTGTCCGTTCTCGTCGCTCTCTTGCTGTCCACCGTCCACTGCGCCCAGCACACCCTCTCCACAAAAGCCCACTTATTCGATCTCCCGCGCCTGGTTTCCTTTTCGTTCCCTCTCCTCTCTATCCCTTCTCGCCCTTTTCCTTTCGTTTCTCCAGCCCAGCAATCCAGCAATCAAGGCCAACCACTCTGTACTCCTTGACGAGTCCAGCCTCCACATCCACAGGCTTTTTTCCCCCGTTCGGTCTTCTGACCCTTTCTGGCCTCTTTCTCCCACTCCTTCTCTCTTCTCTCATTCTTCTCGTCTTCTCCTACTTATCCGTCTTGTGTCGCGATTTTCCTTCTCTTCTCACCGTCTGGTTTTGTTGATTTTCCGTTCCCTCTTTTGTTTTATTTACTCATCTTTATTTCTCTCTTTCCTCCGCTTCTTCCGCTCATCAAGCCTTTGGCTCTCTATCGCAAACTCCCACCGCCTCTTTCGTCACTCATACTCCCACCGAAAACCCGACGTTCCTTATGCCCTCCTACGGCTCGCTTCGTTCACCGTCTCTGCACAAAATGGAACACTCTCGCGTCCAGTACGGACGCCGGAATGGCATCAGCCTCGGCAACATAATCGGCGACCCTTTGCTCTGGCCACCATCTCCATCTCCGCAGTACGTCAAGTCCAGTGGCTGTTCCAGTCAATCCTCGTCGGAAACGCTCGTCCATACTAACGGCTCTAGCTCGCGTGGATCATTTCCTTCATCTCCTCCATCGTCGCCCAGGTCCAGACCAAGAAGGAGTTCCCGACATACACCTGGTGGACCGTTGTTTACTACTTCTTCGTCATTGCCGGTGTCTTTGTCGTCGTCGCCTCCGACACCTCGCAGACCTACCATGTCGCGGTCGTCGGCTACCTGGCCTGCGGCCTCGTCCTGGCCACATCGTCCGTCAACGGCCTTGTGTACTCCAGCAACGGCGCAAAGGAGGCCGCAGCCGCTGGCTTTATCCTCCTGTCCATTGTGACGGTACGTTCGATCTCGCATGCGTTGTGTTGTCCACGGTCCATCTAACCCTGTATCTGCAGATCGTTTGGATGTTCTACTTTGGCTCAGCACCGTCGGCTGTGCCTCGCGCCTACCTCGACTCCTTCGCCCTAGCCAAGGAGTCCAACACCAACAGACAGACCATGGTCGGCACCTACGGCGCTGGCCGTCCGAGACCTCCACGTCTGCTGCCCCGCCGCAGATGTACACTTCCGCTCAGCTCAACGGCTTCGAGAACTCATCGCCCGTCACCGGCATCCCGGCCGCGCAGCGCAACTCGGCATTGAACGGCGGCGGCTTCGGCGCTTCGGCAGGCAAGGGCGCTGGCGCACCTGGCGGCACCGAGGGCGAGATCGTCCCTCCTACCGAATACCCGTACCGCGCCAAGGCCATTTACAGCTACGAGGCCAACCCGAAGACGCAAACGAGATTAGCTTCTCCAAGCACGAGATCCTGGAGGTATCCGACGTCAGCGGCCGCTGGTGGCAGGCAAGGAAAGAAACCGGCGAGACGGGTATTGCACCGAGCAACTACCTGATCCTGTTATAAGGGGCGAGCACGGAGCCTCCTTGCGGTCCGACGATGTCCAATTCGACCTGTTTTGCTCCCTGTTTCGCTCTTCTCTGCTTCGGTTTTTGTTTATATTATATACCCACATATACGCCACCACCACCGTGCCCATCCTCCCTTCTTCTCCTTCCCGTCTACAAACGACGGCTGACTACGAGTCGAGCTCAAGAGACGTCACTCCAGATCCTGGAGAGGCGTGGACATGTCTGGCCGCCAGGTATACACAGGTGTTTCAGGTTCCAGAACCAGGCTTGATTGATGCTTCCATGTTTCTTTACGCCCTCTGCGTTCTGCGTCTTGCCTCTCTTTCTGCGTTGTTTTGGCTATTGCCCACCAAGTCTTTTCTCTTCGTGACTTTTGTCTCGTTTGTCTCTTTTGTTTTCAACAACGGGATTGTCTTCCATCTCATTTGCCTCTTTGCTTTTCTTATTCCCACTCTTAGCTATCGTGTGAGAGGAGCGAGTTTGTCCTATCCTTTTGTACGGCACCAGTTGCCTCTCACCTGATGTAGCTGAACAACTGTACTTTTACCCACGCCTTTTATCTTCTTTCCCATATCACTCTTCGCTTCCAAGCCCTCTCTTGAGAGGAATTTTCTTATGTCATGCTATCTTTCTTATGCTATGTCGTTTGCTTCTTGTTTTCTTTCCTTCTTTTCTTTTGTTTATCACGAGATAAGTTCTGAGTGCACGGCTATGGAAATCGAAATAAACATACCTGAGGGCAGGTTTTCTGATAAGTTGAATAGGAGAAGAAACTGTTAAAACAAGCTGGTCTTGAATTGTGCTATGGTGACTGTAAAATGCCTCCGAATTCTACAAAGTTCAGAGTGCACGGGCGTACAACGTAATCCTGCGCATGTAGCCATCCAGCCATTGCTTCCGTCTTTCGCTCTCTCTGTCTCTCTCTGTGTTTCTGGCAAAAGAGAGTGGCGTGGCCTGAATAGCGACGCGAGGTGCTCTAAATTGGTATCGTAATGTCTCCGATCAGACTGTCCGTTCCTCATGCCTGGCCGTTCTGCCTTCCTCGCATGCCAAACAGTTTCTGCACAGCCTCGGCCATGCATGCCACACAATCGGCGCGATCCGCAGTCCGCCATCTGTCGTCTAGGGCCCGAAGCCCACCGCCTGTGCTGCTGTCAACAGTCAGCAGTCGGTTGGTGACCTTGGATCGAGAATGCTCGTAGACGCGACAAGCGAAGACGCGTCGTCGGCGTTGCCGTCTCACAGCGTCGCCAGTGGTGCGTCGTGATGCCGTTTTGTTGCTTCATCAGTCGTTTGTGGCTGGTAGTGTTTTGCTGTTCTTCTTCCTCTTCACCGCCCACGCGTCATTCAATGCCCAACAGCCGACTGCCGAAGCCGCTGCCGTAGCTCGCGCTCTTTTTGGGCCACTTCCCGCTCCAGACGCGCCACGCTGTACTTGAGCTGCTCCTTGCGCTGATGCACCATGCGGGCGCGGAGGGGGTCGACCACCGAGGGGCGGACACTTGTGGCGGCACTCTTTGTCGGCCGTCCCTTTGGGCCGCTCTCTCCTCCCTCCAGTCTCCCTGCCTGCAGGGCCGCCCTGGCCTGCAAGGTGTCAATCCTTCGCGCTTGCCTTGCCAGCTGGTGCGATGCGCGATCCAGCAGCTGGGCCACGGCCGGGCCAATCTCGCTCTGGAGAGACGCCTCGGCAGCCGCGAGGGTCGGTTGGGGGACGAGTTCGTAGTGGCGGACCGTCTTGAGGACACTGGCAAGACGCGGCATGTCGGCAACAGCGCCGGTGCTGCCACCCCCGGGAGCGTCGGTCGTCTCTGCGGCCAGCGTGGCCACAGACGACTCGAGATAGGCGAGGGAAGTGCGGAGAGACGCGACGCAGTCGCCGTAGAGGGCGAGGGTCTGCGAGCCGCCCATGGACGAGGAGTAGAGGGACATGGCCGGGATGTCAAAGGGTTTAGCTAGGAGTGTCGTGACTATCGCATGCGCATGGACGAGTCGCTGAAGGAGGAATTCGAGCGTGGGGTTGAATGAGTGAGGTTGATGGAGGTCAAGTGCTCACGCAAGACTGACGCGCACAGGGCCCCGCACTGCCGATGGAGAAAGTAAACAATATGCTCCACTTTTATGTCCCATACTACAAGTAAATCCACGTTACCAAGAAACACTTTACTCGTATTCAACACGCACATCGTCAAAGACCAATACTAGTAATTAGCTCGTGAAGAAGATTACGAGTATTAGCCTGTCAAAATAACGCAAAGGCTGCCGCCTACATTAACCCAAAATAACCTAATCTATGCATCAAACACAAGAACAACACCGTCGTCGCCGGCCGTGGCAATGCGCTCGCCCGTGTCGCCCTGAACAAAACCCAGGACACCACCACCCTCGCCGTCGCCGCGGTGGCCACGCCACTCCTTGACCAAGCCATTGTCGCCGGCTTGTCGGGCGTCACATTCTTGTGCAGATCCCACCGCCGCACCACGCCGTTCATGCCGATACTCGTCAGCAGCCACTGAGCAGGTCCACCGACACCAGCCGCGACACCGCCTGTCAACGATGCGGGCGCCGACTTGACCCACTCGACCTTGACAACCGAGTAATCGTCATGCGCGAGGCGGATATGGCGCCGCAGCGCAAACGACCGCGTGACATCAAAGACGGCAATGCTGCCGTCCACCGATCCGGCAGCCAGCAGCGTCAAGGGCGGCGGCGCAAAGGCCAGCGTCTCGACGCCGTCAGACTGCACCTCGAGCGACGCCAGGATGGTGCCAAAGGCCTCGGCGGGCGCGGCGCCCTTTTGTGCCTTCTTCGCACCGCCGGCAGCCTGTGCACCTGTTAACCGCGGCAGCGTCACCACCTTGATCACGCCGCCCGCACCACCAACAGCCACCAGCGTGCCGCCAGGCGACACCGCCACCGAGTACAGACCGCCGGGCACCTCGAAGCGCTGGTCCTCGCCCGTCAGCGACAGCAGCGCCTGGGCGCCGCCGGGCACCAGTCCGCGGCCAGCCGCCACACCCACACGTCCCACACCTGCAGCGAGCTGTCCTCGCTGACCGTCGCCAGCAGGTTGCCGTCGGCGTCCAGACGCCGGCCGTGCAGGCGGCCGTGTGCGAGAAGAAGGACTGGACAATCTGGATGGGGCTGCTCGGGTCGGCCGACGGGTCAATCGAGAGCACCCACACCGAGCCGTCGGACGCACCGAGCGCCACGGTGTTGGGATAGTCGCGGCCGGGACAGGGCACCAGCCAGTTGATCTCGGGCACCTCCTGCGACTCGCCCACAAACTTGAACTGCACCGATCCGCCGCCGATGGCCACGCTGTAGACGCGCATGCGGCCGTCCATGCCGCCAGACACAAGGAAGTCGCCATTGGGGAGGGTGAAGGTGAGCGAGTTGATGGAGTCGGTGTGGCCGTCAATCTCAAAGAGGGGCGTCAGCTCTGTGCTGCTGGGTGCCGCCGCAGATGGATCTGAAGAATAAGAAGCGGGGAGAAGGGGCCGCTCAGCGGCTGCCGACGTGTCAATCACGTAGCCCTTGCCCGGCAACTCGTCGCCCTCACCCTCGCTGCCGCCTGTCGCCACCAGCGAGGGGTGCTTGGGGTGCTGCGCAATTGCAAACACCGAGTCCTTGTGCAGGTCAAAGTATGCAATCGAGTCGTTGACCAGCACCAGCTCCTCGTTTTCGTCGTCGCTGTCCATGGCCACGTCCCCCTCATTGCCGCCCTCAATCTCCTCGGCCGCGTCGTCCATGTCGAGCATCTCCGGGCCCGAGTCTTCGCCGTCGTCCTCCGTCGGGCGCTCGTCGCGCGCGTTGTGCGACATCTTGTCTAAGCTGTGTAGTTGAAAGTCGGAGAGAAAATGTTCGCAGAGATGAGAAAGCAACTATCGTAGTCGTAGCTGTCGCAGTGCAGCTGTAACGGCCTGTCGTAAGAGGTACTCGACACACACGTTGAGAGGAGTGTTCGCCGCAAAGGTAGAGTGGCCGCCAATGGTTATGTAGTGTGGTTCGTAGACAGTCAACAGAAAAGAAAGAATGAAACTCAAACTCGGACGTCCACTTCGTCGAGGTTCTATCCAAGTCTGCTTTCTAAGCGAAGAAAATTGCGGCAGGTAACGACTAACAGCGACCAACTTTTTTTCTGCCGCCTTTCCCTCGCGGGGCAAATGCGCTGTTGCTACCCCACCAGCCAACGACAGAAGTCACTAGCCGCAGGGCGGTGTGGTGCTGTGACGGGCGAAAGAAAAGGCTCCACCTGAGCTTACAAACTAAATATGCCGGCCAGCAGTTTGTCACTTCCACATGCAAAAACGTAGAGCATCTCTTTCTACAAAGTGTCACACAGTTGATGTCTTCTCACTTTTGAAGAGTCTAATAGGCACTGGCCTTGTTTTGTTCACTGGTTTCTGTAAAAGAGGAGACATTGTTAGCAATTCTTCTGTTTCGGTCTCTCTTCAGATAAAAAGTAAAAAGGAAGAATAACCAATTTGTGAAAAGATAACAGCAACAACCCCCAACAACAAATCAAGCAAGCAGCGTAGCAGCACTGTAGAAAGTAGAAAGTAGAAAGTAGAAAGTAGAAAATAGTATCAAGTAGTGATAGTTCGCTTGAGCCGGAAATAACAGGTGAATTGAACGACGGATAGGATGAAATATGAATGATATAACAAAACTCCAGCAACTAGATTTCTCAAGAACCCCTAAATAACTCCTCTCTCAAGCTACAAACGACTAACAAAAACACAGTATCTCCTTAACCGCTTGCCTCCACGTTCACCACCAGGTCGGCCGGCGACGCCTTCTCCCACTTGCCATCCTTGAGCACAAACGAGCTGCTATCACCCTCAGCACCAGCCTCCTTGCTGGGAAGGTCGGCCAGGCTCGGGTTGCGGCCCAGCAGCCACGATGCTGCCGTCGTCTCTTTTCCGTTTCCTGTAGAGCCATCCTCAACATAGACCAGGCTTCGCAGACCGGCACGTGGCCGCTGAAAGTAGGCGGCGATGACAGGGTCGGACGCCGTGGGACTCGCAGCCAGTGCAGCCACCTGGGCCCACCAAGGCGTGCCGACACAATCTGCGACAACAACCCGGGGAACAGCCACGAGTGCTGCAGTATCTCGACCTCAAACGCGTGGATCGTCTCACGCGCAAGGTGTGTGTAGGCGGCGTCATCCAAAATGCTGCCGAGACGGAACAGGTTGGACGCAGCCACGGCATTGGTGGCGGGCAGCGTCGTATCCATGCCGTCCTTGAGGCGCAGCTGGTCGAATTCATTGCCCTGCTCTTGCGTACGGTAGAATCCGCCGCTGGACGAGTGGTTCTGCGTCGAGGGCACGTCGGGGCGGTCGTAGAACAAGTCGATTGACACCTTCTGCAGCTCATCGGCCCATTCCAGCCACTCGGCCTCACCTGTCGCCTCATAGAGATCCAAAAGACCTTCAATCAGGTATGCGTAGTCTTCGGCAAACGCGAGCACGTCTTCTCGTTCGCCGTTTACAAACACGCGGTGCAGCTTCTTGTCCTTGGCGTCCCACAGCTTCGCCCTGATGAATTTGGCACCGTCCCGCGCCGCTGCAATATACTTGTCGCCCTTTTCTGCGTTGTGGCCGCCAAACTTGACGGCGGCACCGGTGCGGGCCAGCGAGCCGATAACAATGCCATTGCCGGCCACCACTACCTTGTCGTCGAGAACAGGCCGCACCCGCTCCTTCTCGCGGTGTGCAGCCAGCTTTTTTCGTGCCTCGGTCGTGATGCGCTCAACGTTCTCGCGTGGGATGTTGAACTGCCGCGCTAGCTCGGCCGTGTCCTTGTTTATGTAGAGCGCGTTCTGGTTGATAAACTCGTCAAAGGGGTCGTTGTCGCGGTCCACGTTGCCGTCCTGCAGCACGTTCCAGTAGGCCGCCGCCACGCGTGCGTCCATGTCGTTGTGGCCGTTGTTGCCGCCGCCACTGACCACCGTGTCAAACTCTCGCCGTGTCCAGACGTAGTAGGCGCCTTCCCGCATGTGGCGGTCGCCCTTGCGATAGTACGAGTCAGCCGATTCACTGCTGGCAAAGCCGCCACCCTCAAGGCGCACCGGTTTGCTCGAGAGGTAGTCGGCTAGCGATAAGACGACGTCGAGGAACTCGGGTTCATCGGAAACACTGGACGCACTGGGAAGCTTGGACTTGGGCGCGCGCAACGTGTACAGCCATGCGTCGAGGTAAAGGCTCAGCAACAGACCGTTGTCGGGAATGAGCTTCTCGAAATGCGGCAGCGTCCAGTTGATCGTGTGACTGGCCCGGCCAAAACCGCCAGACAGGTGGTCGTGCAGCGCGCTGTTGCGTAATTTTCGGAGCGTGAAGAGCGCCATCCGCACAATGCTTGCCACCTCGATATCGCCGACAATGTCCTTCACGACAGAGGGGAAACTGCCGAGCTGCAGCAGGAACGAGTACTTGGCGGGAGTCACAAACTTGGGAACAACGCCGAAACCACCATTCACAACATCAAACGTCTTCTTCAGCTTGCTGTAGGCGTCGTCCAGCTGGTCGATATCGAGGTCGAGGTCGCTCGATAGGTATGCCTCGCTGGCCTTGGCCTCGCCCGGCTTGAGCAGACCACGCGGGCCAAGAGTGCCCTCGGCGGCGAATTTTCGCAGCTGCACAACCGTTTCTTGGGCTTCCGCCCGGCATTGCGACTCGCGCTCCGTCCACGACTGACGAAGCTTCTCCAGCACGCCCAGGAAGCCAATCAGCTCCTCCTCGCCATCCTCGCTGCCGCTCTGCTTATCGCGCCCGCTGGCCTCCGCGCCCGGTCCCGGCCAGTAACTGCCGCCAAATACAGGCTCCAGGTCAGGTGTGAGGAAGACATTGATGGGCCATCCCGCGCTGCTGTTGACCAGCTGCAAGTAGTTCCAGTACACGGCGTCAATGTCCGGGCGCTCTTCGCGGTCGACCACAATGGGGATAAAAGACTCGTTGAGGATCGAAGCAATGGTAGGGTTGGAAAAAGAGTCTTGTGTAGTCAGGAGACAGTCTGGGAGAGTATGTGGTTAGTCAGTCATCGTAGACCGGGCGTGCAAGACGAGGACATACAGTGGCAAGCGAGGAAGCCGATGTGCAGGAAGATGGGTTTGTTCTCCTGCTTGGCACGGTCAAGCGCCTCCTTTCCAAAGAGTTGCCAGTGGACAGGCGTGTCTGCTTGTGCGCGAATAAATGGGCTGTTGCTCTCGCCGGCGCGGTTGCGGAGGGGTGTAGCCTCGGCGACGGGAGCTGGTGCAGGCGGGACGGCGGGCGTCGTAGCAGCGGCACCAAGAGATGTCGCCTCGCTCGACGAACCAGAAGAAGCACCACTGGCCTTCTGGAGCTGTGCGGCCATCATCTGGGCTAATTTCTGTGCGGGTTGTCCCCTTCAACAGGAAAACTAGAAGCCTTGAAGCAGTGACGTCGGTGGAGAGGGGTGTTGGCGGTGTCGTGTGGCACACGCGACTGATCAGGTGCGCAAGCTGTGAGGAGCGAATGCAGCGCCGCGAATGTAGCGAGCAGGTATAACAGCTCCAAAAAGGCAGATGAGCGATCGTACTGTCTGCTGTAGCCTTGCCCTTGCGTCGGTGGCTGTTGGTCGGTATTATGCGACCCCTCCAGACTCTCGATGATAACAGTCCAAAAAGTGTTGTTATCGCATTTATGCGCAGTGTTCGGGATGCAGTGATCGTGACAGCAAAAGGGGACTGAGAGAAGCGACAAAACGGGTGGCCAAGAAACCAACGTGAGATTCAGTCAAGGCAAGGCAAACAGAAGGACAATTTGTCAAAGTCCACGAGAAAACGATGCAGAGAACGAAGGATCCAAGGCCAGAAGTGAAATGGATTTAAAGGAGGGGAGGGGCATAAAGACGACGGCGGCCCTGTATCAGGACAGCGCAGCCCTGGGCGCCGCCCCAAGCGCTGGCGCACTTGCTCGCCCCACCAGTGGTTATGCGCGTGCCAGCGGCTGTCGAGTTTCGGTAACGAAGCCTGAAGCCAAAGCCGCGCCTTCTTCTGTCCTTTCACGGCCTGAGTCAGCCAAGATTGCATGTGCACTTCCATCTGCTCCGTCCATGCTGTAGTCGATCAAAGTCATGTGAGACACAATTGCATAAAGAGGTATGTGATCGTTGCCTCTTCCGAGACTCCCAGAGTGTGAGCCCAAACCAGAAAAACCAATATGTCCCCGCAAGTGTCAACCTCTGTCGGGCATCCCACTGTCCTGGTCTCCGAATAGGCGTAGGTCAACAGCGTACGACGCAGTCGAATCCCGACCGCCTACGGTTTCCAGGCTGCAACTGTCGACGACTTTGAGCAGCTTCTTGATTGGGGTAATCGATGCATCATCTCCTAATCGTAATCACTCTCATGATGGTTGATTCTCGTATTGGGACTGGTTTGTCTGCTTCGGTTCCGTCCAGGCACTACGTCAGAGGACGACCGTCAAGTCGCAAACGTCACGTGATACCATATAACACGTCGAGACCGCAACCGGAGAAAAGCTTCCCATCCTAGCTCCTGGAAAATGCCAGCCTTGTCCAAGACAGAGGAGCCCACAAAGGAGCAGTTGACCAGCCGCCACGATGAACAAGATCCGACAAATCCAGGAGCTCAACAAGAAGGAGCTAGAGCAGGAATGTAAGTAGCTGCGACAGGGCTCGCGAGCAACTCTTTTCGTCAACACTATTGACCGCCGTATGACAACAGCTCCCCGAATGCCTCCTGGCACACCGACTACCGCGACACGGCCTTCATTTACTTTGGCGGCCTCCCCTACGATCTGAGCGAAGGCGACGTCATCACCATCTTCTCGCAGTATGGCGAGCCCGTCTTTCTCAAGCTGGCGCGCGACCAGGAAACGGGCAAGAGCAAGGGCTTTGGCTGGCTCAAGTACGAAGACCAGCGCAGCACCGACCTGGCCGTGGACAACCTGGGCGGCGCACAAATTGGCGGGCGCATGATCTCGGTGGACCATGCACGCTACAAGGCCCGCGACGACGAAGACGCTGAAGAATTCAAGGTTGGCTGGGCGGACATGCAGCGAAGGCAAGGGCACGGCGCCGCCGACAATGGTGGAGACAACAGCGACACGGACATGGGTGAGGCGACGCCGAGCGAGGACGACCACAGACCAAAGAAGACCATTCGCAGCCGAGACGAGCACCAGCCACTCTTACGGGAAGAGCGCGAACTTCAAAAGCTCATTGACGAGCACGACGACGAAGATCCGATGAAGGAGTTTCTGATTGAGGAAAAGAAGAAGGAAGTTGACGAGGCTAGGAGGCTGCGCGACACCAAGGGCGGCGTTGATCATGAGCGGAGACACAAACACCGCTCCCATCGGTCACATCGGTCACATCGCTCGCGCCACGAGGACGACGGTAAGGACCGCACGTCAAGAAGGGACGACCGCGACGGTGACCGCCGAGAGCACCGCCACAGGCGGCGGGACGATGACGGCGAGAGCAGACGGGAAAGAAGCGACAGAGATGGGGAGCGGGATCGTGACCGTGACCGTGCTCATGAACGGAGGCGCGATGGCCGTGAAGATCACGACAGCCGTGATCGGCGACGCGAGCGGGACCGCGAAAGGGATCGAGATCGCGACCGGACACGAGACCACGACAAGGACGCCTCGCATCGGAAACCCGACAAAAATAGAAAAGACGACCACAACAGCCGCGATCGGGAGCGGCAGCACTGAGGCTGATTTCAAAAGAACACATGTTCAGCTTAGAGCGTAAACCGGGGCACTTTAACAGCATTTCTTGCCTATATATACCCAACTCGGTAACGATCAACTTATCAGTAGAACTCCTGTCAATGCAGCAGTACTCCAAGTAACACCACAGCTGTGTAAAAGGTCCAATCTATAAATGCGCCCAAGATTCAAAAAGAAACGCCATCCGCTGCCCAAAACTAAAAAACAACATATATAAAAAAAAACGAAACAAAAATTAGACACAGTCCCGTGCCCACTAGTATCGTATCATCCTAATCCCCTAAGACAGCTCCATGTTTAGGTAGTTGGCCCATGCTTGGCGAACACACGCGCGCTGGCCGTCATTGCCGATAGAGATTACAAAGCGTTCGTACTTGGCCTCCACGCCGGTGCCGAGGACGATCACCGTGTTGTCGTTTGGCCAGCCAACAGTACCCAAGGGAAGGCGCGGCTTTCTCATGGCTGATGCCTCGTCTGCCTCGCGGACGCGGTTGGCCCTGGACCGTCGTCCATGGCGAACTCGGCGCTTGCAAAAGAGACGGTGTCGCGGAAGTACTTGGGCATAAAGGGCAGCTTTCCGAGGACGCCCCAGCGGCCGCCACCACTACTGCTACCTTCGCCGCCGCGGGTCGGGTCTGCCCTAGGATCCGACGAGAACGACGCACCACCTTCCGACTCTGTATAGGCCCACTCGCCTCCGACTTCCGACGGGACACCTCCAGTTTTCTTGCTGCCAGCTGCCTCTCCAGATGCGTCACCTGTCGGTTGGTGCGGGATGTCAAAGATGTGCAGCGTGCCCTTGTCCGACGTGCACGCCAGCAGCGTGCCAGACGGGTTGAAGCCGAGCGAGAAGATTGTGACTTGGTCGACGCCGCGCCGAAGCTCAGCCACGCGGCCATTGTTGGAGGTGAGGAAGACACGGATGAGCGTGCCCTTCTCGCTTGCCGTCGCCAATAGAGAGCCATCGCGACTCAGCGCGATGGCGGCTAGCTCTGAAGAGTGTGCTGGGATGATGCTGACTTCGTGCGTGTCGTTATTGACAATCTTGACATGTCCCGGGATCTGGCCCAATATGGCAAAATGCGTCCGTGACACGGCACACAGGCCGGCCGGGTTGGGCGTCGTCGTAAAAGAGTGTTCGCGCACTGGCTCGTGCTCAATGTTGTAGATGGATACCTCCTCGTCCAGAATCACAACGAGCTTCTGGCCGCTTACACGCAGGCCCCGTATGGGCCGCTGGCAGGGCACTTCGCGGGTAAACTTTTCACGCTTCTCGTCCCAGACCACGATACGAAGCGGGTTGTGCACGGGCTTGCGTCCGCCGCCGACTAGTGGGATGATGTTGGTGCGGCCGATAATCTGGATGAGGCCGACGCCACCCTCTTTAAACATGCGCCTTGCCAGAAGCTTGCATGTTGCCGCATTATAGACTGTCGTTGAGCAATCAGCATAGGAGCACAGTCATCAGCACGGGAAAGGTTGACGCACCTCGCAGGCCAGCGTTAGTGCCGACGACAAAGCAGTCGCACGTGAGGTTGAACGATGCCGCCAGCGCGATGACATTGCTAGTGCCCTCTATAGGGAACCGGGCGTCCATCTTGCCGCGTAGATGCTTTCCTCAACGACTGATATGAACGAAGCTCGATATGTGTGCAGGAAATCCAGCCAGAGCAGGCCGACGTCATGTAAAGAGCAAAGGTGTGGGGCGAATCGAAGAGGCGAAGCGACTTCGATGGGCGCAAAGTGAATAGCCGTGAATTCGGGCTGCTAGCTGCCTGGCCTGACGCCCCAACGGCGGCAGCTCGTGAGTGAAGGAGCAAGTGGCAGAAACGCTGCAGTCAGTGAAGCCAGATACGATCAAGTCGATGGATCTTGTGCTTGTGCCAGAGAGACAGATAGACAGATGATAGAGGAGCTGGTCGCAATAGGTCGAAGCATCCCCTCCTTCAAGTGGGTATTGGTGGCCTAACGGTATTCGGAGACTGGGAATCGCTGCTATCCATGTCGAGACATGCCTTGGTGCAAAGTGGCCGTGGATAGTGTCAAGAGAATGCACACAAAGCCAGATGGCCGGTAGGAGGAACGGCGAGGTCAAAACTGCTGAGAGACGAAAGAAAGTCGAGTGAAGTTGACAGCAACTCTCCTGGTTGCCGATGTTGGAAGGCGGTCGCTCGGTTGGAGCTCTGTCACGCGTCACCATTCGAGCTAGCAGCTCATGCGCACTATGGCAAGAGTTGCCGTGACAAATGCTCTGCCAGCTGGCACCTTTAGGCTTGGTGAGCTGCCAGCTGGTAAGAGCAATATCCTATTCGGGATATGCCTTATTGCATGCTCCAGGCGACTGCCCTGGGCCACCTTTACGAAGTAGGTATTTCACTCCAGAGTTGTCCGTCAAGACAGGCTCGACTTTGGGCCACCTTCTCGTCCTTGCGTCGAGTTTCTACTCGAGCCTCCTTCCCCAAGCCTCTTTCCCCGATATCCAGCGCTCGACAGAGCCCACCCGTCAGAAAGGACACCGCGCAAAGCTCTCCGTTTCTCAATCTGTCGGCAGACCGCCTTGTGACGGCTTCCCCCTTTTTCGGACTGGGTGCGCCTTCCCTATTCCAGCCATGGCGTACAAAAGAAGCCGGTCGGTGCGGCCTTCACCCCCTGCATTTTGGCTCTTGCTGGTGTGCGATTGGAGCCGATCGTCCTGCGCTCCGTTCACGGTCCACTTTTTCTCCTTGTGCGTGGTGGGCGGTGGCAGCGACCAGCTACAAAGTATTGTAAGTATCGTTTCTCTCTTGACTCGCTTTGGTGCACCTTTGTTTTAGGGGTTCTTAGGCCCCATCTACTGAGTACTTCGTAGCCACTAGTGCCCCTTTCACAGCCTGTCTCTTCCCTTGTCTTTGCGTGGCCGGCACGCTTGCGCTGGCCGTTGAGAGTCTTCCCCAATTGCGATCCACGACCTTCCCCTGACTGCTGCTGCAGGTGTAAGATACTACAAAGTAGATTACCGCGCCTGCTGAGCTGTCCCTAATGCTCTGGACATTCGTTCCTGTGGTTGCGACCTTGGCTTCTTTCTAGGCTCCCACTCCCCTCGCTGGTGTCCCCTTCTTTCCTGCTTCGACGGCCACCGCCTCCTTAAAATTAAAATCAACGTATCCCAATCCGTAATACCTCCTGAGCGTCCCCCTTCTCGCAGTTGCACGCAAAACAAAACACAAAACACAAACCTCTCGCCCACTCTCTTTCTCCCCGCCGCGCACTCGACGTCGAAACGAAGCACCTTTTTCGGTCGAAACATTGAGCAATCGCCCGCCCGCTTCGTAGAGTTCACTCTTCTTCCGCCCAGAACGCCGAGATCCTCCAATACACAAGCGTCTTCCGCCCTCAATACACCGGCATCATGTCGTCGCCTGCCGTACGTCCACAACATCCACAATTCCGTGATGCCTCGCCGGACATGTGCTCGGAGTCTATCCTGTTACTTCTTAGCACTTTCCAGGCTATTGAGTAGCAGAGAGACTGGCGCATTGCGAACACAGCTGCCCGGCCGGCTTTGCCCCTGAACATCCTCGTCTTGCTAACATCGGCTGTTTTCTCCCGCTACAGAAGATGATTCGTCGCAAGAAGAATGTCAAGAAGGGCATTCAGTTCTGCCTGATGGTCTGCGGTGCCTCGGGAACTGGTAAGTTGTGGGCGGTGCGACTCGCATTGAGCTGAGCTACGGGTTCTTGAGAGGCCCAGGAAGCTAGAGTGGCTCAGGCCAGCCATGAAGCTTTCAGAGGAATGAAATGAACAACCACAGTACTAACGTTTTCCCCAAACTCATCCAGGCCGTACTACCTTTGTCAACACACTGTGCAGCAAGGGCGTCTTGACGCACAAGGAGTCGGACGACCCGAACACGCCCATATCGAGGAGGGTGTCAAGATTAAGCCCGTCACTGTCGGTACGCAATACAATCCGTAACCCATATCAATTGGCCGTGATAGAACAGCTTCCAGCCTTACTGACAACCTCCATGCAGAGCTTGAGCTTGATGAGGAGGGCACGCGCATCTCCCTGACCATTGTCGACACACCCGGCTTCGGCGACCAGATTGACAACGAGGCCAGGTACGGCACCCAGCACCGTCCTAGCAGCCAATACCAGGCCCAGTCTCTGATTGAAGCACAATGTACTGACTCCTTCTCCTGTGCAGCTTCTCCGAGATTGTCGGCTACTCGAGAGACAGTACGATGATATTCTGGCTGAGGAGTCCCGCATCAAGCGTAACCCTCGCTTCAGAGACAACCGCGTGCATGCGCTCCTCTACTTTATCACCCCCACTGGTCACGGTAAGTTAGCCCTGGAACTACGCGACCTGCGGCGGCATGGCCTTGTGATTATTGCCAGACTCGAGAGATCTAACGACATTCGTATAGCCTCCGCGAGCTCGACATTGAGCTCATGAAGCGCCTTGCCCCCCGCGTCAATGTCATCCCCGTCATCGGCCGCGCCGACTCGCTGACGCCCGCTGAGCTTGCCGAGTCGAAGAAGCTGGTCATGGAGGACATCGAGCACTACCGCATTCCCGTCTACAACTTTCCCTACGATATCGAGGAGGACGACGAGGACACTGTTGAGGAGAACGCCGAGCTCCGTGGCCTGATGCCTTTTGCTATTGTCGGCTCCGAGACATTATCGAGATCGGCGGCCGTAAGGTCCGCGCTCGCCAGTACCCATGGGGCGTTGTCGAGGTCGACAACCCGCGCCATTCCGACTTCCTGGCCATTCGCTCGGCCCTGCTGCACAGCCATCTGGCTGACCTGAAGGAGATCACACACGATTTCCTCTACGAGAACTACCGTACCGAGAAGCTTAGCAAGAGTGTCGAGGGCGGCGCCGGAGCGTATGTTGTCATCTTTGCTATATTTAATCGCCTGTTTCCATTCACACTGAATTATGCTAACCCCCACAGTGACAGCTCGATGAACCCGAGGACCTTGCCTCGCAGTCAGTCCGTCTCAAGGAGGAGCAGCTCCGCCGCGAAGAGGAGAAGCTGCGCGAGATCGAGGTCAAGTGCAACGCGAAATCAACGAGAAGCGCCAAGAGCTTCTGGCCCGCGAGTCTCAGCTCCGCGAGATCGAGGCCCGCATGCAGCGCGATGCCGCAGCTGTTGCCGCCCAGCAACAGGCAACCTCTCCCATCGAGGCAAACGGCGAGCACGATGGCAACTAGAAGCTGCCGGGCCCAAGGATATCGCGGTGTAACTCCGCTTACCACGCCTATGTCCATTGTCTTGGCTGTTGTCTTGACGTGTCTTTACCGCAAAGCTCGACCAAAAGGGGAGATTGGGTTCGTTGCGAATACCAGCACATGGCGTTGAAATCCAGTTATTCTGTGCGGCTTAAAAGGGTTGAAATATCCCGTCTTCGGTATATTTTATCTTGGGATTGAATCACTCCGGGGCAACCAATAACACGAATCTTACGACGAGGCGGGTCTTGAAAAAGAAAGAGCAGTTCTACACAAGCTTCTTTGGAACTAGCAGGTATTGTCCAGGGCAACTGCAGTTGAGACGGAGCTTGCGACGATTGGACTGCACGGGCAACAACTGATTTTAATTCCCTGTCCCAGCCTCCTGTCTTGTTGGCTCTTATTCTTTGTTTTCTTTTTGCCTTTTTCACCTATTAATCTGCGGCGGGCATTGGTTGTTAGACCCTTTACCCCCTCTGTTTTCGTTTGTATTTTCTATTTCCAGTTCTCTCGATCCTTTTTGTTGTGCGTGTTGTTATTATTCTTTCCAATGAGATTTCTAATGCAGATATCCCCAAATCAATATACCTTAGTCTATCCAAGCTTGTCTCATGTTGCTTTGAGTGATCTCTAAAAAGACACCTAATGTTCAAGCACAGAAGTTATATGTGAGAGCATGGATAACAGCACTTTATTATAAGCAGAGAAGGTATTATTGTCATAGTGAACAGCTGCAAAGGCAAAGTGAAAAACCAAGGCAAACAAACAAGATACAAGATACAAAAGCTAGCAGGGCGCCAAAAAAAATCAAAAGTACGCAAAGACGCAAGAAAATAACCGATGTAGAAAGATGCACCGGACTACAGGAAGGAGGATACGTCCCTGTAATGAGAGCATAGGGTCTCGACACGTCCAATTTCCTCCTCTTGCATTAATATGGCCAATGATCTCGTTCAGACCTATTCAGTCTCAGCGCGACCGTGGCCATTTCTGCCCCATTCCGGTCTTTTGATTTCATCTTCTCTTTTCAATATTGTACAATATTGACCGCATCAAGGGCCGCCTAGTTGTTCTGCTGGCTGTTGAGGATGCGCAGAATGGCCAGGAAGAGGTTGATGATGTCGAGGTACAGGCTGATGGCGGCGGCGATCTCCTCCTCGACGTGGTGCTTGCGCAGGACCATCTGGTGTCGACCAAGATATAGCCGCTGAAGATGAGCGCCATGATACCGCCGTAGATGAGCTCGGCAGTCGAGTTGTAGGGAAGAACATGGCCATGAAACCGAACAGGATCAGGGCCCAGAGGCCGCCAAACAGGTAGGGCATCCAGCTAGTGAAGTCGTACTTGGTCTGGCAAGCAAAGAGGGTGAGGAAGACAAAAATGCCGGCGGTGAGAACAACGGCATTGAGGACGACGCCGACTTCGTAGAACGAGACGATGACCGAGATACTGTAGGCTTCGAGCAACGTGAATCCGCCGAGGAACAACAGGTTGGCCGGGTAGGACTTCCGCTTCCAGTAGGTCAGGCCCAGGAATCCCATGGCGCCGAAGAGCTGGTGGAGGTTAGCGGGCGCAATCAGTATACATCTGTCGGCGCAAGGGGCACCTACCGAAACAAAAACGAGAGCGGGATGGGACTGGATCCAGTTGCGGTAGCCCTCGCTCAAAAGCTGACGGCGCCCAGGGCGCTCGTGGCCAGCAGCTGGATGGTCAAGATGGCGTAGACCTTGCGGATAAACTGGTTGCGGATGCTGATGGTGGCCTCGGCGACGGAGCCGCCAAACTTGAAGTCGTCGGCAGGTCATCGTCGTCGCCGTCGACGCTCGCGCGTGGGCACCCGAGAAGAGACGCTCGTGGTCATCGTCGGCGGCGCGCGCGCTGGCGCTGGCCTCGGCCTGGTACGAAGGCGGCGCCTGGGTGTAGTCGAGGTGCTCCTCGGGATCCACGGCAGCAGCCGGGCTGTACTTGGCTGTGCTCGCCATCGTAGCGGTGAGATGGAGGTGGCGGATGAAACGGGAGTCGGTCGATAATCAAAAGTCAAACGTCGATGAAGCCGGATTTGTTGGCGATAATCACAAACAAAAGAAGACAAAAGAAGTGCAACTTGTCTCGAAGCTCGCAGTGGCGCGAGAAGGCTGATGAAATCAACTAATCATAATCACGGGGCGTTCCAGCTGCCTAATGACGAGTGGCGCGGGAGGGCGAGGCAGTATCGGCGCTAAGTCCGCCTTGTTCTTGCAGTAAGTCATGTGACTTAATTTGTTGAGGAGTCACGTGTATATCATAGAGCCGCTTACGATCGGTAAGTTCCTCCTGCTGATGAAGATGCCATTGCCACTTGTGTGACGCATCGTTCGTTGTTGAAGCAACAACTGCATATATGAGATTTATGGGCGCCTTCATCAAGCAGGACACTTAAAAGACCATTGTGAGATGGCCTCTTCTGACTTCGTAGTATTCTGCTCTCAGATGCGGCGTGATCCGCAACTGGTTGCCTTTGTTGAGAATAAACAGAGCGAAAGAGCTGCATCCGGGCTATGCACGCGAGCGATCCCTGCGTGCGGTCGATATCGATTTTCATTGGAGCAAAGCAGAGGCAAATGCACGGCATACGAGTACAACAGTAGGAGGGCTGCCGGCCCTTTTCAAAACTTCCCGCCCCCAGGGCCGTCCCATGGAACACAGAGACCCCGGTTTCGAGTTTGTGTGCAGGTTATTCAGGCTTGTTTTGGTCCCTGTTTCTTCAACTCTTTTCGTTGTGTCTCACGAAATTGCACCTGCCTCCGTCCATCGGCCATTTGCGTAGCACATTAGATCGCGCCAGATTGGATCTACTCGTAGTGGGGCCTCATATGTCTACTTCATATATGGGCCTCAACAAATGAGAAGAGCGTCTTTGGAAGAAGTCCACCAAGTATGGGCCTCGTCTTCACCGCCGTTTATCGTCTTGTATGCGAGCTCTACGAAGTAATACTTCGTAATGTGCCTTGCCACCAAGACCGGCAATGCCTATGCCTCCAGATACCCGTACAGCGGGCTTGTTGCATATGTGGTTAGATAGCGGCTATGAGAGGAGCGTGTACTTCGTATATTACCCGTAAAGGGCAGCCGCGACCCGTTGATGTCTACATTTGCCTTCCACACCGTCATCTCACTACTTTGTATGAGCAATTCTTTCCTTTTCGAGTACACGCCTGTGGACAAGAAGCGGGGAAGCGGCGACGGAGGCAGCGACAGGCCAAATCATGGTCTACGGCGAGGTTTACGGCGGGAGCACCGGTTATCTAGATCTTTCGAAAGTCTTACAGTACTGCGGTGGGGGACAATGATGAGTTTCAAGGGTCAAGGTGTCAAGGTGTCCTTTCCGCGCGAATGCGTGGCTTATCGTCGGCAGGGAACTTTCTCGAGTCGCGGCCAGGAAAAACGAAAGAGCGATGAACCGATGTAAACGCTGTGATGCAAGGGAGCTGGCAGGCACAAAGGTCGCCTTGTGAACAAAGTCTATCGTACGAAGTAGATAATCCCGAAAAGGAAGCTATGACCAGCAGCCCTCTGGTTCGTGGAAAGAGGTGGGAAAACGTGCCAGTTCGGTTGCCCCTTTTTACGGCGTACGATGTACTCGAACCTACTCGTATTTTGACCCTGTTACGAAGTACATAGCCAACTTAGCACGGAGCTCCCCCGCCCTTGTAGACTCCTTTCAGGCATTCAACACCAAGGAACAGCCAAATCAGGTCCCGCCTTCTGGTCCCCTCGCGGTTCTGTAACCCCTCAACAAAGCCGCATGGCCAATCACAGAACAGGGAACTGCCACTAGCACCGCCACTTTATCGTTCAGGGGGGTCAGTGACCCTGGACGGCGCACCGATTCTCACCGCCTAGGCCAGAAAGAGGACCAAGCTGGTAGGGGGACGAAAAACGAATTGAAACGAGGAAGACGACCACAAAAGCTCCTTGTGACAGAGGGCACTTACTTCAGTTACGGGCCCCAGAACGACCAGAACCACCTTGTCCAGGAAACGAAAGGTGAACAGACCCACTGCACTGCCTTGCGACGGATTGAAACGCTCGCTGTTGGGTCAAGTTCTTTCAGATCAGGGAGAGAAAGACAGAAGACAAGAGACAAAAGCAAGACAGAATACGAGACGAGAGACAAAGATTGCTCGTCTTTTTCATCAACGGCTTCTGCATCATCTCGGCGACTCTTGAGCCTGCCCAACAGGTCTGTACCGACGCCACAGCCCCCTGTCGAACCTTACGCGACACCAGCTCTTGGCTTTGGTATTTGCTCCAAAATAGGAGGCTGGGAGACCGACGACCAACAGCCTCAGCCGCCGACAAGACCTGCAGACTCGCAGACGTGCAGACACGATCATCCCAGCCAGCTTCGACACTGCTCTACTGCGTCTGCTGCCGTTGTTGCATCTCCATCGACGCTGCTTTGCCAATCCCTCCTGGTTGAGGACATCGTGCAGTTGCAACCATCACGACTTTCGCTTTGACAGCGAGACGTCATCTTCTCAACAGTATTCTTAGCTCCGACGGCTTCCTTGAGCTCTCCGACTCGACACCGATACATCCTCCGAGGTCGCCCAGATACACAGCAGGGCGCTTGATCTCCCTTGTCTCTCTCGTCTCCTTCAGATACACGCCCAAATGGCCGCCGTTGTCAGCGCCCGGCCGACCGCCGCACCACTGCCACCACAGCGGAAGCAGGCTGCCAGCAAACGGACGGCCAACAGCAATGGCAAGCCCATCACCAGCCCGTCCACGCCGGCATTCAAGCCGCAGACGTCCAGCAACGCTCTGTCTCTGCGCAGCAAGCGGAAACAGGAGACGCCCATGAAGCAGTTCACCCGCTGGCTGGTCAATAACCAGACAGGTAGGCCGTCTTTTTCCCCATGTTCATTGTCACGATGGACACACTAACACAGACAGGCCTCTCTGTCAACCTCTTCGCCTCCTCTTCCTTGCGCACTCGCTCTTCCCCGCGCGCGCGTCCACACCACAAAGTTCTTCACCCTGTCCTACTTTAACCCGGCCACGGGCAACTATAACCTTGGCAACGACGACGTGCCCTTTGTCCTGTTCCTCGTCGTCCTCTTCACCGGCCTGCGCGCCAGCACCATGGACTACGTCCTCGCGCCCTTTGCCCGCAGCCAGGGCCTCTACAAGAAGAAGCCCATTACGCGCTTCGCCGAGCAGGCCTGGCTCGTCATTGTCTACACCGTCTTCTTCCCGCTCGGCATCTACCTGTTATACAACTCGCCCTACTTTTGGAACATGAAGAACCTGTGGACGCACTGGCCCGGCCGCGAGATGCCGGGGCTCCTAAAGGCGTACATCCTGGTGCAGCTGGCCTTTTGGCTCCAGCAAATCATCGTCATCAACATTGAGAAGCGCCGCAAGGACCACTGGCAGATGCTGACCCACCACTTTATCACCGTGTCGCTCATCATCGCATCCTACCGCTACCGCCACACGCCCGTCGCCAACGTCATCCTCGTCCTCATGGACATTAGCGACTTTTTTTCTTCCGGTAAGCTCCATGCTCCCCATACTGTACTCCCTTGGACACTCCCTAACAGTGGCAGCTCGCCAAATGCCAAAAGTATCTGGGCTACACCAGCATCTGCGACGTCACCTTTGGCGCCTTTATGCTGAGCTGGTTCGCCTGCCGCCACGTCTTTTTCAGTATGATATGCTATTCCGTCTGGGCACAGACGCCCAACATTATGCCCGTCGGCTGCTTCAAGGGCGTCGCCGATGCCTCCAGTGGTGCCCTCGGCGTGCCTGTCGGCCCCGACGAGGTCTCATCCCTCACCGCGACCATTACCAAGATCATGCCTCTGCTCAGCGAGTCCACCAGCAACAAGCTCGCTTTCCTGATCGAACCCCTCGTCGACTCTGAGGGTGCTATCTGCTACAATGCCGCCGTCAAGTGGGGGTTCTTGAGTATGCTCCTGTTCCTCGAGCTCATCATTATTGTCTGGTTCTTCATGATTGTCCAGGTCGCCATCCGCGTCGTGCGCGGCAGCGGCGCCGACGACACCCGCAGCGACGACGAGGACGAGGAGGAAGAGGAAGAGGACTCTCTTGGCGACGATGACCTTAACGGCCCCGGCCAGATCGCGCCCCTCGAGGAGGAGGTTGGCGTCGAGGCGCTCGACCTCAAGGGCTGGGAGCGCCGGACAGGCGTCAAGCGCGCCGCGTCCACCACCGCCGTCAGCCTGCCGGGCCACCACAGCGACCGCAAAGAGCTGCTCGGCCGCATCGGCTGCGAGAAGCAGGTCGACTAAGAGGAGGGAGGCGGTAAGAGTGAGGCGGGAGGGGAAGGATCCGCCCTCGCCACGCATTTGGGGAATACCAGTGTTTTGTTTTTACCTTTGCATTGTTTTTGTCCTTTTTTTGTTTCCGTTCTTATGCGGTGGAAAGAAAGTTAAGTGACCAAAAAAGACATATCGGGTGCAAAATTGCAATGGGGAGTTTTGTTCTTTTTCTCTTCTTCTTTCAGTCTTTTTCCTCTTCTGTTCATATCGTCCAATTTAACGACCAGGCATGAAACATCCAGGGAGGGTCTCGCTCTCGGTGAACCTTGGGAACTGCCTTGCAACAGGATTTTTTGCTTATTTGTGTTCAGCCATCTCTTTGCGATTGTGTTTGTCATCTCACTACGATCACTACGAAGTAGAAGGATCATTGAACGAAGCAATGCTACATACCCACTCAACGCTTTCGATTTTCAAAAATAGCATGACAAATCATGCATTGCGTTCGCAACGCCTCGCCCTTTTTTCTCGACACGATCGTGATACGTCGGACAAGTAAAACATGGAACACAACGCCGATCCCAAACAGAACAAAACACATACGGAAAGACGTCTGGTGCAGAGGCCGGCGACTGTTGACTGATGTGAGGACTACCTTCAAAGACAGTAACAACACACGTGCCGTGGCTTCGTCCTACTTGTCTTAGAACGACTTGGCACGAAGTACAAGTGATTGGCCCTCTTTAGTCTAGCTTCCAATATACAGTAGACACAATGACAAGAGCCGCAATCCACCGGAAACAGTGGCACTTTTCTGGCCGTGGGCCTGACGATCCATGTCTCGAGACGATGGACGCCAACAGAGTCCATTCTTCTCCTGGTTATTCTCCTGGTTATTATCCTGGTTGTCCTCCTGGTGAGGTCTCTTGCTGAAGAGCGAACAATGACTGGGGAGCAGGCAATGGCAGCATGACGAAAGAGATGTTACAAGACGGTGCAGTTTTGTGCCGTCGTCTGAGGACTGCAAGTCGTGGCCAGACCTCCCAAGGACCAGAAAGGGATTTCTCAAGTCTCAGCCTCGCCCATACAAATGGCGGTGGCACTTTGTCTAATCTCTAGCTCCAATCATGCTCTATGGCGATCCTTGTCTCGGACTGCCCCTTTGCTTTCATCCCCCTCTCCTATTCTGTGACGGGTAAGACATTTGACGTGCCCATTTCATTACATTCTTGCAGTCTGTCAAGAGTATGGTCAGGTCTGGAGCTCGCAAAACATTCAGTTCAGTACGGGTAGCGAAAGGGAGACTGCAATCCAAACCCCGGGAGAGAACAGACGCGACGTGACCGAGGAAGATGACGACTTCTTTGTTGGGCGCTCCTTTGTCAGTTGCAAAGACCCTGTTCACGACTCGACACGCGACGTAACAAAAGGTCTCGCTAAGACAAAGGACAAAGACGCAATAGAAGCCTGCTTCACAAGTTGACACGTCGCCATTCTATTCATCACATTTATGAATCGGGTTTCTTCAGGATCACGAAGTCACCTCTCACGTTTGGCTTTGTTTATTGAAATCATCACGCTGAATCTGTCCTTTGCCATATCCGATTGATGAATCGTCAGAGTGTGGATGCCGGCATTGAAAGGGAGAAAAGAGAAAAGAAAGGGAGTCACTCGTTGTGAAGAGCAAATGAAATATAGTGAGCTAGAATACTGAGCACAGAAACAATAACAAAAGGGAAAAGAAAAGATAAGGCAGGCAGTACAAAGCCAGACGCAAAATTGTGCCGAGGCTGCAGCTCTTCAACTCTTTCCATCTTTGTTAGTGGTCCCTGAGTCCTGTACACATTTTATCTTGCAATCTGGCAAGAAACGCCTTTGTATTTTCCTAAACTCTGAGGGGAGGATACCCGTCCCAGCGAACTATGCGCAGTGAAAAGAGAACGAGGAAAAGCTGGGGAACAATGTGTGAATAGAAATGACAGATAGAGAAGAAAAAAAAAAGACAAAAGTCCCAAGGAAAGAAAAGATCAAAAATTGTTCATCAATCGAGAAAATGGGGGATGCAACCACATCGTAGCGGCACAAAGAAGTGAAGGATAGGAAAGGGGCGGGCATTTCCCGAGTGTCAGGTACAGAAACGGTGATTCTTTGCAGCCACACATCCATGCTAAGAGACTTGGCATGGTTTCTCCAAAGGTTTCGTGAGAACGTCGTCAAAGAACACATCACATTTAGGCCGTGACGGTAGCCTCGCCCAGGGAAGGCAGGACGTTGGTGCCGTAGGCGCCGCCCATGTTGCCCTGAGACTTGTAGTCGCAGACGGTGAACCACGAGCCCATCGTGCTGTAGATGGTGCCGGGAGCGCAGTATTGCGAGGCACAGCCGATCTCTGTGGTGTCGACCCAGACGACCTGAGAGAAGTGACCCAGGCCTCAAAGTTGGACATGTCGGGGTTGCTCTGGCCATAGCCATCAGCAGGGAACTGCCAGACCTCGCCGTTGTACCACATGTCAGTGATAGCTTGGGCAACGATGGCAGAGGGGTCCTTGCTCTCAATATCGCCAGATGAGCCGTAGACAGCAATGTTCTGGCCGTAGCCGCCGCCACCAGGGGATCTAGAGGCAGTGTTAGTATTTGTTGCCCTTGTAGAATAGAAAACGAAGATGTGGGAAGGAGTCGGACATACAGGTCATGGGCGAACACGCAAGTGGCAGCGGAGGCAGCAGCGTAGTCGGCCAGGTCGCTGTTCCAGCTCACAGCTGGAGCAGAGTGGTTGGAACGGTGCAGGTTATGATGGTAGACAGCAGTGCTGCCAAAGTCGCTCGGCGCAGAAGAAGCAGTCGCGGTGGCAGAAGAAGCAGTTGAAGAGGTTTCTTCTTTAATCGAGACCGCGGCGGCCTGGGCCTGGACGGCCGGGGTCGTTGTGGCCTCAGGGGTCGTCGTGGTGGCCTCCGGGGTCGTCGTGGTGGCCTCCGGGGTCGTCGTGGTGGCCTCGGGGGTCGGGCTGGGCTCCTCCTGGTCCAAGGTGACAGTAATCACAGTAGCCTGGAGCGTGGACGAGGTGGTGGGCGACGGCGGCGGCGGGGCAGGAGTTGTCGTCGTGGTGGTGGGCGCCGGGGGAGGGGGAAGAGGAGTAGTCGAAGTCGTCTTGATCGAGGTCGTCTTGATCGAGCTGGTCTTGGTCGAAGTCGTCGTGATCGAGGTGGTCTTGGTTGAAGTCGTCTTCGGCTTGGCGTGGTGGGTGGTGTGGTGCGTGGTCGGCTTGGTGGTCGGCGGGTCGACAGTCACAGTAACGTACACCAAGTCGGTGACATACTCGGTGTGGATGATACGCTTGTCGATGGGGCTGGCCACGGCCAGGATAGAGCCCGCAAGGGCGAGGGCGAAAGAGGCCTTCATATTGAAAGTGTGAGGTGGTCGATATGGAAATCGTTTTCTTAGAATGTGGGTTAGCGACATGGAACTCGTGCTTGGTAAATTTGTGCTTTGTCGGGTGGTGTTTTCTTTGGATGTTGTGCAGTTGTGAGGTAAAGCTGATGTTTCGTAGTCATGGTGATCTTTGCAGAAGAGACAAAAAGAGACATATCAAAACAAGGCCGGGGGAGTGTGCAGTATACAAGGCAGATGCGCGTTGGCGGCTTCTTTGCTTCTTTGAGATGGGAACAAGCTCTTTCAGCTCCATAGGTGAGCATGTTGCCGATATTACTCGGCTCCATGATCCTTTACCGTCCGTCCTTCAGCAAATAAACGAGATGTGAAGGGTGTTATGACAATGGGATTGTGGTGCAGGGGACAAGTCGCCGTGCCGTACATCGATCGTAGAAGCGAACCATGAAGACGGGGACAAAGAAAAAGAATGGACGATGCACAAAGAAATATCAAATTCATTGTCGTCACAGCACAGGGGCGGCGCATCACGACACAGCAGAATACATACCTTTTGACGTGTGAGGTTGCAGGGCAATCCGATCCAGGGACGCTGTCTCTTTTTTGTCCTAAGACCGAGAGAGAGGAAAAGAGAAAAGACGTTGGATAGATATATAGCAGAGCTGGATTTTCAAAAAATGGCGTCGAGTGAGCAGCGCTGCTGTAAAAGACCTGGCGACCCGTCAAGGATACTGTTGAGAGAAACGATGTTTCGGTTCAAGGCGAATGTGAGCGAGATATCACGAGGTCGAACAAGGAAGATGTTGTTCGAGAAGGTGATTTGTTGTTAATGTTGCTGTAGACACAGTCTGGGGCGGCCCTGCTGAATGAGGGTGCTTAAAAGAGCGAAGTAAGAAATCAAGGAAGAACTATATAAAAAAGGAGGGACAAGGACAACTCGACTGTCTGGACTTGTGGAGGAGCTTCCTGGCTTTGGCGAGAGACGAAGCGCGAAGAATGCGGAACAAGTCGAGAGTGCGAGAGGGAAAGGGAGGGTTTGCAAAGTTTAAAAGGAGTGGAACGTGCCGAATGAGACACCGACCTGAATTGCGGTCACAAAAAGAGTGTAAGGGTGAAGAGAAGGAGAATGGGTGGAGGGAAAAAAAGAGAGAAAGAAAGGAGGAAGAGAAGAAAGACAGAGGGTTAAGAAGGGATGTGATGCTGATATGTGAGCAAAAGCCATAGAGGGAAAGAGCGTTGCACACAACAAGCTCCATTTGGGGCAGGTCCGGGCCAGAGGTAGACGCTAAGGCGAACGGTCATACAAAAGGTACTTTGTGAGGAAGGAGTGGAATGGGGGCGTGGTCCCTTGCTGGTCCAAAAACCCCCTTCCACTTTACTTTACTTTACTACTCCCTTCGCTTTCCAGTCTTTCCAGGGAAGCAACCGAAGGTCTTCTGCCTCCGTCTGCACCGTGGACCAGGCTCCAGACTCTAGGCCCCGGTAGCCCTGTCAACGTCTGTGCCGAGCAATGTGGAGGGGACGCCAGCGAGATGGACGGGGCAAGAGAACCCATGCAGCGTCATACGGCGTAAATTACAGAGTTTCGAACTTGAGATGGAGGGATAGGGAGGGACATGGATGGCGGCGAGGACGACGTTGGGCCGACAAAATGCTAATGGACGACAAGGCTTACTTGTGAATTTGTGTATCCTACTTGTGTGATCTGTGTGGTTGCTGTGCTGTCTGGGCACTTCTCGGGGCCTACGGGTATGTATGCTCGTCCATACATTGTGTATCCTGTGCGCTATCTACTCTTTCACCTGGCTGGGCTTTGCTTGGCATACGAGTCTCGGGCAGGACGAGTCAGGACCTTGGAAAAGAGGCCATGGGCGGGTATGTGCGGATGCAAGAACGGAGAGGGAAAGCCACGACCGAAGGGCAAACGATGAAATTGACAGGAGAAGAGGAGGTCGAGACCACGCAGCCTGGAGTGAAAGGAGCGGCCCAGGGGTCCGGACCAAGGCGAGGACCTGCAGAGTGGACTGGGCTTGCTTCAAGTTGAGCACAGAAGATACTGAACAAACAAAACACCGCAGGACTTTTACAGGACTTTTACAGGCTCTTCTGCAGTCTGCACCGAGATCCTGGCCTCGTTTGAGCATGTTTGGTTGACCAAGCGGGCATCAAATAGTCACACAAATCTCAAAGAATGGCACGAGCCGGGCAAACTGCGTGGACGACGACCAGGATTTGCTGGTCGGTGCAACGACAGGGGTTTGGCGTCTTTCTTGGAAGAACCAGAGGAAATCACAGACGGCGATCCCTGATCGATGGAGGACCGGGGGGCCGGGGGCCACAAAGAACAGGGAACGACGAAATCGTGGTGCGCACTGACGAGACCAAATTGGCCCTCTTACGAAGTATTTGATGTGTCTCTTGTTGCTTTCTTGCTCATCATTCCTGCCTCTTGCTGCCCTGGCGTCGCTCGTAGTACCTTGCAGCAAGATTGCTACTTTGTACACGCAAAGCAAGATGGCAGGGCAAACACAGTCGTCAATAACGTGAAAGAAAGAGGTGCGAAAGAAGACGTGCAATGCAGTGCATCTGCAGCCCCGACTCTGCCACTGCAACTTCTTGCTTTGAACTTTGTTAGCCAGGGGCAGACGCTTGCAAATGCCTCGCCAGGAACCGCGCTAACTGCACACCCATCCCACCCCTTCTCGTATTTACACCCCTTGGCGACACTCCTCTCACTCCAAGTGTGCAGTTTGCTCACCACATTGCAAACTCCCCTTCTCAACCGCTCAGTGGACAGGACAAGACTGCACTTCACCTTGCGCGGGCGGCAAGCGAACAGACAGAAGGTAGGAGGTGGGAAAATGCACCGCGTAAGCCAGGGCGTAGCGACGATGGTATTGGAGGACGGAGAGGTATCCGATCTCAGTCTCATTTCAATGTCAACGGCGAGTGCTCTTGGTCAGCTCTAGGTTTGCACCGGCTGTTGTCTCTCATTTTCCCAGTCTGGAGCGCTTATTCTTCATCTTTGACGGTGTCAGCTTGAGTGGCAAGTCAGGTAGGATGAAAATACCGGGTTTACAGGCGTATGTACATGTCTGCAAAATAGGGACTACGAAGTACTCGTAGAGTGAGATGGGACCGCGCAACACACCGCAAACTCCTAGGGGTGAGAAGGTGAGGCCAAGAGGAGCCAAGAGGCAGCCAAGCCAAATCGCCGAACGGCGAAAGACTGAGAGTACTCGTACCAGCTATTGAGAAGTAAAGGAGTTTGTGTGTCAGTAATTCGAGCAATGCATTCATTCTCATCAGTGGCAACCCTGGGCTTTGTTGTATCCCTTCGATCCCTCTCGTTTCTCACGTTATCATAGGTATTGTGATCCGAACCCACCACACCTCTTTTCGCTCTTTTGCTCCTTTTCTCATTTGGGTAGTGCCAATGCCGCACTCAATTGCAGCGGAAACCTCAGTTCAACCGCGTCCTACTTGCACATCAGCGAGTCTGTTGGCTCTATCCATCGTTTACAAAGTATTTCGTACACTCGTACTCTGTAAACATGCCGAATGCCGCCTGCGCTTCCTTTTTCGAAGAGCGCCACAGATCACTCGGAATCTGGCCGAGGCTTTCTCATTGATGTCTCTTTCTTCGCCTTGTTCTCACATCTTCTTCTCTTCTTCCGGTGACCACATATCCGTTTCACTTGCTCAAAGTGTCATTTTTTGTCTCGAATTTGACGCCATAATGTGCGCTTGAGCACTTTGATGAACATGCGCCAATGTGGCCGTTTGCTGCGTTTCTTTCCTCCTCGCCCCTTTTACCATCAAACATGGCGTCCGCCGTCGTGTTGGTCGTCAAATTCAAGTCAGTCCTGACAGGGCCAACAGCCGTCTAAGCCAACTCTCGCCATTGGGTCGTTGTCCCATCTCGGTTTCGACTTTCATGTGACTGGTACTTCGTAGGGTCCTGTGATCCGAAACATCAACAGCAGGCATCTGCTCGGGAACGCTGGACGGGATATCGTCCCATGTGTCTTTTTGCAACGTACGAAGTACGCGCACTTTATGCGAACAGGAAAGAAAAAAGATTATACTAACGCGGCCCAAGTTGGTCCAGATGAACGGACTCGTCTAGACTGTTTGAGACGCACCGCTGTCCGGGGAATTGACAGCATAACCGGGCAATATTACAAAAGGAACAAGACAAAGGAACAGGAGGAAGAGATGGGGAAGGACCATCAAACGACACGCAGCATAGGGGCAATTTGCTCTGTCCCAGTCGTCGTAATGAAAAAACAATTATGTCGTGCTCTTACAGCGGGAAACAGTGGAACATGGTGACTAACTGATTACTTCGTACGCATGGTCCAGGGTCGATGTTGTATCTCATCGTGATGATGGATGGGTCTTTTATTGTTCTGCTGTTTCGGGGCTACGAGCCGCTACCGTCGCACCTCTTTGCCTTGTCGCTCGAGAGAGTGGGAACGCGGCAGTGGACTCAGCGGATGCGGTAACGGGGATTATCTAAGTTAGGGGCAGTTGGGCAAGGGCCTGTGCAGGTGGAGGTGGAAGTGGCTCCTTGTTCCTGGAACGCCGTCAAGCCATCTGGTTTCGATTCCCGTACTTCGTACTTCGTACATATTTTACGGTCCTGTTTTCCCGTCGTCGAGCCGAAGAGGACAAGGGCAGAAAATGTGGAGGAAGCCGTCTCCACAAGATGTGTTGACTGGATACGCGTGTGGCGCTTTTGGCCAAACCACGATGGACCCTAACTCACCCCTGGGCTGGTCGTTCTGAAACAAAGCTAATTTCGACCCCAGGAACAGCAAAGGTGCACAACAAAGGACCAAACCCGCACCCACGAAACGAGCAAGCGAGTCCAGTCGTTCGAAGCGACGCTGCCAACAGTGCAACGTCGCCGAATTGGTCAAAACTGCTGCATACTCTCGAGCTCCATCGTGAGAATTTTGATGGTCCAGTCACATCCCGTCCCTGGCAGTCATACGGAGTACTTCGAGATGACACGGGCGACACGGACGATATGGGGAAAGATACTGTAACCGCTCAGCGAACTTGGATGGATAGCACGGACGCCCGTCTGGGACGATGCTCCTTTGCACACTTTTTGCCCCTCGATGCTTCCATCTCATTTCCGCTAGAAGCAAACAGAAGCCGGGCATGGTTTTCGTCGAGCCTAATCTTCGAGGCCCAAGAGCAAGGCTACAGGCTGAATAAGACTGGTAAAATCTCAGTTTCCATCGGTGCGTCGAAGAGCCCGGAACGAGTCTTGAGGCTCATTATGAGTTCTAGGGCGTCCAATGGCTTTTCAGCTGCTTTGCCTTGTCCTTGTTGGGTGAAGCCGAACCCTAATCGTCGCCGAAAAGGCGTATCCAGTTTGTCTTATCTGTTGTGCTCGAGCCCGAGCACAGTACTACTGACTCAGTAGTACCGAGTATGTGGTCAAGGCGACGAGAAATGGAAAGAAAACAGACCTTGTGTCCCCAACGAGTTCAGCTCGTCTGTGACTTGACGCCTCCAATTGGTCTAGCATTTTCTGTGTCTGTCTTGTTTCCCTGGCTTGTTTCGTTTTTCTTTTCTCGCTGTTTATTTTTCTCGTTCCTTCGCTCTTGAGGTCTTTTCGTAAGCGGCTCGTTTCGTGTTTCGGCGAGAGACCCCGGCCCATGTGCATGTCTCCGTCTGTCCGTCTGCACGAAGAAAAAGAAAAGAACGGCAACGAAAACAAAACGAAAACAACAGACGCCGGTGCCCGAACACACGACAGCCAGTCTAATCCGGTCTGATCGATGCCTCTGGCCTGGCCATATGGCCATACCAAACAGACCCAAGTCAAGCTGAGTCGACGTGGCCTAGCCTTATCTCTCCCTGCATACCAAGACCACGACATGTGGCGCGGAGGAACAGACAACGGGAATCTGGAAGCAATGTAACGGGAATGAAAGTCACATGAGGTACGGAGTACGGGGTACTTTACAGAACGCCTGTACGAAGTCGATACACCGTGCTCCGTACAAAGTACGAACAAACACGAATGTTTTTTGCTATGGAAAAGACCTGCATGAATAATTGGAGCCCAATGACAGGAAACAAGGCTACGAGCATGCGCTGTGTACAAGGAAGAAAGGGGCAGATGGGGTCTGTGACCCGGGTTTGTGTTGCCCACAAGAAATTTCGAAGGATTACGCAGTACAAACGGAGTAAAAATCACAAAAGGGGCAAGGAGAAGCGGTGGCCAGACCCAGCGAGCCCCAGCTTGCGGGCTTCGTTGCCAGGTTCCTGGCAGTCTTTGGTTCACCTCAATATCCACAGTCCAGAACAACACAGATACCTGCCGATCACCTCTTGGCTTCCTTGAAGAGAGAAGCCAGCAAGGGGCTCTGCTCCTGTCCGTAACATATGGTCTCGATCGTTCTCAGAGATTGATATGGAATGTTACAATATTCTCCATAACTCGATTCTGCCGATCATATGTCGCGATCGTTATCAACCTCGTGCTCGGTCATTCTTTTGCTTTTAGGGGCGAGGCTGCATTTGCGTTGTAACATCAACCACGGGCATTGTAACAACACTTTTGACCTCTGCGCACATTGATGTCTGCCTGCTAGCGAAAAGACACATGCATCCGCTTTTCGTCCCTGGCACATTCGTGGCATGTTTGACGACACGCAAACAGGCCAGAAATTCTATCAGGACTCCGGCGTGTTGGCCAAAGTACTTTATCTCGTCAATCTGCTATCGTTGTCTTGTCGTCATCGGCTCAATAACGGCTGTGCAGATTTCATTATTCATGAAACATATCGGAAGGCCCGCCAGGCAGGGGCCCGAAAAAACCTCACTCGTTTCTTGGCGCCGGGGGCTGGTCCTACTTCGTAGAGGCGCTTACCGGGGGCTTGCCGAGGCCGCCTCTTGCAGGTCATGGCTTGTTTATGTCTCTCCGGTCCATCCGCCGGGCTTGGACGGGAGGGTGTCGGTAGCAAAATTCTCGTGACAGGGTCGGGGCTCTGTTGACGCCGTCGTGATCCTTCTGCATCATTCCGTGAGAACAAAAGCAATGCAGTCGAAATGAGAAGAATGACAAGCCGCGGGGTTGTGATTCCTTAGCCCGTAACACTTATCCGTATGCTGTGCAAGGCCAGGGGCTAGATGGTGTCCATGCTGATATCCATCGCAGACTCAACCCACGAGGGTGTTTACGAAGTACAAGTTGACGTCGTTGTGGATGCCTTGTGGTAGACGTGTCACCAACATTCACTCATTTTCTAGATCAAGGATATTGTAGCTTTTGATGAAACAGCATGGCTGTCAAGCCGGCGACCAATCTCCGCGTAAATATGCGCCTACCCCTGCCTAGTAAATCCGTTTACGCGTCGCCATCCGTTGACAGCATCAGACGTAGAAGCTCGAGCAACTGCCAAGGACGAGCTGTCACTCGGCCATTGGACGCTGTCAATCACTGTCAGATGAGGGGAAGTTTCAGTACCTGCACGACTTTGTGCTTCGTTCATGTATCCTACTCCATATGCGTCTACTTGTGCCTTGCAGGTGGAGGGGATCAAGACGGGCGAGAACATCAAAATTGACCAGCCCTCCGACAGCCCAACAGCCTCAGTTCAGTCGTGAATCGGGCCTTCGTATGCAGATAAACGCCACTTCGTTTCGAAGAAAGTGCATGAAACAGAGAGCTGTTCAGAAGTGTTAACAAGATTGCTTTGTTGCATCTTGATTCACCTGCTAAGTGGTTCAGACTCCCCTCGCTGCACAACACGTAAGCCAAACAATAATGTTCCGTCCCGAGCCTTGTTCTCATTTCTCCTCTATCCCAGTCCGTACATTCGAGGTGCAGCGAGCAGTATTTTGTTCCTGTTTCCATGTCTGTGTGGTCAATCTATTCTGTGTCGCCTCGTTGTTCATCTTTTCAAATCACGTGGGTGTATCTGAATGTCTGCCGAGTACATGTCTGCAAAAGTAACGAGAGAAGTCAGGTAAAGACAGTAGCTGGTGACCATGAGAGACATAAAGTGTCACAAGATAGAGTGTGTAGCACAGAGCATGAAGCCACGAGATACGAAGTACACGGTAGATGAATCTAGCCAGGCATCTTCCACGGATGTCTCGGGCAAACAAAATATGAGTGGATAAGTTGGGCAACAAAAGTGTCACCGTGGTTGTTATTTTGTCTCCTGTTATGATACAGGTGATCATAGACGTATTGTCGTGATGTTGATTGTGTTGTATGGTCCTTTATGACGCTGTAGGAGCTTCTTGCATTCTATTCGCGGTGGGTGTTTGCTAGTCACCAGCTATACCAGGAAGGGGGCAGGAAAAACGGGATGGAAGTAAATCGAGTCCTGAGGACTGCTCAACAGCTTTTTCGTGTGTATCCTTCTTTTGATTTCCTGTTGTAATATATAAAGACGAACTTGTAAAGAAAAAATGGTTTCAACTCAAAACAAACAGAAAAAAGAAGACTAAAGCCATGACCAGTTCAAGTTTAAGCAAGAGAGAACGAAGCTTCACTCGAGAGCCAAAGGTCTAGATGCAGTAGCAAACAATAATGCTGAAACAGCCTCTCGCCTACTCACGCCGATGGCTGTCTAACACGAGCTATGCCCCGTACATGGCAATTCTTGTTCTACCTAATGACCAAAGACAGCTACCATCTCGCCTTGCCCCGAGACAAAAGTCTGTAGATATGAGCGTGATGTCTTGATCTTGTACCTTGGAAGCTGGAATGGAAATGTGTTCATAATCTCTGCCTGCGATCACCAATGTGGCCTCACGCGAGCTTTCCTGGACCACGTATCTCAAAGCGAAACTGTAAGGCGTTAGCGAGACTGTCTTGGATAGCTTCTTAACATGAAGAAATATTGACCGCGCAATTTTTTTTGAGCCTGCAGTCTAGCTCGGCTGTTGAGCATTGCATCTGTGATGATCTTGTCGGAGGGAACATAACGTGGCTTGGATATCGCTGCGCAAGGCAATGATATACGGTTTCGGTTATTGCCGTTGTCTGATGGCCCTGGAATGAGAGACGTAAACATGCTCACAACTTCATCGGACCTCAAGGAGATGCAGACCCGTCCAATAGATGGTAAAGTCACACAACGCCCTGTAAGGGTCGTGTTGACGAGCGTATGAAGCATATCACACGACTACCGACATCACGATCGACTGGCATCTCATGGACACGGGCGCGTCATCGTCGCCCAGAAGACCATCATAAACATCACAAGAACTGGTGAGGTCACGTTCCGATAGACAACATGTTGGTCGACAAGGTCACAAGGTGGCCATACGGAGCTTCCCGATAGTACCGCTGCCCGATCGTCAATGGCAGGATCCCATGACGACGTATCTATTTAGGCCCGTATATGTGTCTTGGCTGTAGATCACGGCTCGCGGTAACACGAAAACATCAAGTCTGCGTCATCAGGCTGGGCCGGGACGACGGCCCCGTGCATGCCGGACCACCCGGGTTTAAGTACGTACTCCAAATGTATGATATCTTTTTTGGTAGGTATTGCTTTTTTGGTTAGCCTACATATATACACAAAAACAGTTCGCTTTCCCAACAAGCCCTCGTTGGGATTCCATCTGCCCGAGGTGCATCGCTTGCCTCAGAGGCGAACGAGCAGCACAGACTGGCTCCAGGACCACAGGTGGAATGCTATCCTATGTCCCATCTTCATCAATGCTTGTCAGGCCCCCTCGTCGCACACAACGACACTGTTCGTAGGCGTTTCGTTCAGATGCTCTTATGCCCTTAAGAAGACGGCGCAGCCTCGGCCGGTGCGGCCGCGCTCTTTGGCGGACAAAGACCTCGCCGGGCGGTTGTAGTGTGCGTAGATCTGGGTTTTGCGGAGGTGGATGGGCGTGCCCTTGGCAGCATCTGGGATGGTCTTTTCGAGTTTCAGCTTCTCAAAAACGCACTTGTTGAGCGTCCACTCCTCTGGTCTGCACTGCCACAGCTGCTGGTTGTTGTTCTCGAGGCACTGCCAGTGCTGGCGGAACGACTCGAGGCAGTTCTTGTTAATGTCGTCAAGCACGCTGCGTGCACACCGCGTCACCCGCCGGCCCTCCTTGAGGCACTCGAACTCGCCCTTGCCCGGGTTGTCGTTCTTGCATTGCATGTAGTCGTCGTTGTACGGCTGGCAGCGGGCGCCGATGAAGAAGGACGCCGACAGCAGCGGGGCCGAGCTGGCGCCAATCTCCTGCACCTTGGGGATCGACTCGGGCAGCGCGGTGGTATCGTACAGCACCTGCTGGTTGAAGCTGGGTAGAGTTAGTATAGGGGAAAAGGGATGCTAATGGCGGCAGCCGGGATACCGAAGCATCGGGGGCCGGTAGTCGTGATGGTCTTGGAGGATGGGACGGAGATAATCCGAGACGTACGTGGCTTTCCGGCCCGACATTGTGGCGGTTGCAGCGGTATTTGGCCGTAGAAGGTATGAAAATCAATCAAAAGGACGCAAGGTGTTGTCGTCGAAGGCGTGGAGACGTCGGCGGTCGTCGAAACGGGTGGACGTTGGACGGGGTGTTTCGTGTCGTCGTTTGGCTCCTGCGCGCAAAAGCTACCCGGCTTTTCTGGCCCGCCTTTCTTGCCCTTCTTGCACGGTGAGCCACCCGGGTCAGCACCCAATTACGTGCGCTGATTGGCTGTCTCCACACCGAGCCAGCCTTTCGGTCGGCAGCCAATCACACATTAGATCGGATGGCTAGGCTGGGCCAGGCACGCATTCACCTAAGCTCTGCTCCTGGCCGCGCCTGGCCGCCCTAAATTTATTTTTGCAGTGAGCTGCTTTTGAAGAGACGCCCCAAGCTTCCAAAGCGCGTCGATTCACCACCCCCAAACGCTCGTCTGACACCCTTTGGCGATCATAGCGACCTGCATTGCATTTGTTTCGATAGGAAGGTGATTTGTTTGACAGGTCCGCCTCTGGAGCGGTCTCTTTTGCAGCTTGACACGAGCAAGCCAGCGACTGTTTTGTTGACGCGACGACATTGCAACGCAGCCGATATCTCTGATACATCGATCGACACACATACACACAACCACACACCTGCCAACATGTCGCTGTTTGGAGCCAAGCCCACCACTGGCGGCTTGTTCGGCAGCAGTACGACAGCCGCGGCGTCCCCCTTTGGCCAGCCGGCGGCGGCGACGTCTGCCCAGCCTCAGCAGACGGGCGGTCTCTTTGGAGCTTCGACACAGACGGCACAGCAGCCAGCAATAGGCGGGATGTTTGGTGCATCGACACAGCAATCACAGCAGCAGCCAGGGGCGACGGGTGGTCTGTTTGGCGCACCGACCCAAGCTCCTCAGCAACAGCAGCAGTCACAGTTCGGATCGAGCCTGTTTGGTGGCTCTTCATTCAACACAGCCCAGCAGCAGCAGCAGCAGCAGCAACAACAGCAACAACAGCAACAACAGCAACAGCAGCAACAGCAGCAACAGCAGCAACAGCAGATGCAGCAGTCGGTCAACGGGTCGAGTCTCTGGGGCACATCCGTATGGCAGCCCGGCCAGCCAGTAGCACCCCGTATGTGCCGAGTCCCGCGCTCTATTCATCTTACTACTCGTACTAACTTCACTCCAGTCGAAAAGCCCATCCCCGACCAGATTGCCACGCTGATTGGCAAATGGAAGCCCGACAACCCAAACACCGTCTTCAAGGAGTACTTCTACAACAAGGTTGACGAGAACCGCGTCCCCTTCTTCCAGCCTCAGGCCCACGAGAACCCGCGCGAGTGGGAGGAGGCTTTGCAGAACAAGCCCGCGCCGGGCTACTTGCCCGTCCTTTGCACCGGCTTCGAGGGCCTCGCCACCCGCCTCCAGCTGCAGCGCCGCACCGTCGCCACTTTCAATGCCGGCCTGCACGAGATCAACACCAAGCTCGACGCCATCCTGTCACAGCACGACCTGCAGACGAGCGTACGCGCCCTGGCCGCGCGGCGGCGCCACAACGAGCTCAGCAAGCGGTGCCTGGCGCTCGCGGCCAAGACACAGGTGCTGCGCAACCGCGGGTACGCGCTGTCGGGCGACGAGGACGACCTCAAACAAAAACTGGCGGCCCTCGAGAAGACGATGCAGGATCCGGCGCTGAGTGCCGTATGGAGGAGCTGTGGAGCCGGCTTATCGTGCTGCGCAACTATGCCGATGCGCTGCGCGTCGAGGTTAACAAGCGGGGGATCAAGGAGGAGGAGGGTCTGGGCGAGGACATTGAAGCCAAGGCTAAGAAGGTAAGACCATTCACATACATCGTATCATTCTGGCCGATTTGAGCACCACTAACGCGTGCAGATTGTCGAGGATTATGAGAAGCAGCTGCAGCACTTGAAGAAGGAGGTGGACCAGATCAACACCGACTTTGACGCGTGGCAGAAGGAGCAAAAGTATGCGAGCTAAGCGGTCTGCACCCTACATACGACAGAGGACGAGTACCGGCGCACGTTGGAGAAGGAACGGAGAAGCAGATTAAGCGTCGGGAACGAGGGACGCACCTCAAGATTTGCGCTCTTTCGCTATTTTCCATTTTCATTTGCAATTTGCAATTTCAATTCTTTCTGATCATGTTTCTGTTCGGGGTTGCATCTGTATTATACTTGGAAGGAATTCACATGCTTTTGTTCTTTTGATCTGAGTCCTTGTATTTTGAGTCAGTTGAACTATAGCAGGAAGGCAGAAGAAGCGAAAGTGAGCTTCTACATGCTTCGACAGCCTGTTTGAAGGACAACAGTCATTCGGATCAGGAGTGGAAGAGCTTTCTGATATTTGTTTGGTATAGCCCATCACATATGGGCTTTTCAATCCATGTTCCAGCCTCGCTTAACGGCTTGATACAACGACCTAGGCAAGCATATACATGATCCAACTTCCTCATCTCGTGCTTTCAAGCATTGCTTTGTTTGTATTCAAAGCGTGTTTGTAGATATCGTACAAGGTGTCGTCGAGGGATCGGAGAGCGCACCGGCAAGGTTGCATCGACTGTGAGGCGACGTGCGGCTGTCCGTCCACTTTTGACCGAAGAATCTGTCCACCTTCCCCGCCAAAAGGGACACCTCCTGTCATCGCCATTCGTCTAGATGATATCGGGGTGGTCATTCGAGTTGCTGTTAAGTTACAGCAGCTTCCAAAGCGTCTCCAAAGCAAAGGGGGCTACAGATAGTCAGTACCGAAGCGATAACGACCGCGGCAAGTCGCAGAAGGGATCGTACACATGTAAAGAATGAGCGAGGTCACGGCAAACTGGCGCATCGTGCCGGCGGCCTCGTTCTCGCCGCGGCGGATGTCCTCCTCGGAGTACTTGGGCGCTGTGAATGGGAGAGGTTTGTTAACAGTTGATGGCAATCACGTATGGTAGCCGTTGCGGGTATTGGACGTACGTGCTGCAAACATGTTGATGGCGTGGGATGGGGTTGGTAGGTCGGAGGTAGGTGGCTGGTCGTAGTGGTCGTTGTACTCGTTGCGGCGGTTGTGGTGTCGTCAGTGTTGCGCCGATGCGATTTTCGCCTTGCATTTTCGAGATTTTTCGTTGGCGCCGTGTCCCGCCTGGACTAATTGTGGGGTCTCTTCCACCTTTTGGAAGGCAGCCGCGCAGCTCCACCTAAAGCCTTGCTTAAAGAGCATCACAACGACCTGTCTGCAATAGGTGTTGTTGCAATCTGAAGAGCATTTGGGGCTCGATTTCGAGGACGGTGTATCGTGTATCGTTGAAGGAAACCCCCCCCCCCCCAAAACCCCATTATCTGCCCTTTGATCATCTTCGCTTAACTCCGTGACGAACAGTAATACTTGGAGTTGACCTGTTCTTGATTTGTCTTTGGATATGAGCCAGCATTTTTAAGACTAGAATGAAGATTCATTCTCAACACAGGTACTGGTAACGGCGACTGTGTGTGAGAATTACAGCTTGAGGACCTGGTGCATTTATGCTTAAAACTCGACATCGGCTGTAGGGATGCTTTTCCAAATACCATTTACTTCTCAGTTCGAGCCATCTAATGACTGATGATGATGGGAAAAGATACCAAAGTAATACTCGAGTACTCCCCTTCTCAATACTACTACGACGTACAGCGCAGCAGCCTCAGCCTCGTGAGTCCTTCAATGACTCTTCTAATGCCACGAGATAGCGATGGTGTGGCGGGAAGAAGCACCTTCTGGTTGGTCAATGGGAATGGTGCAACAGCACATACGAGTACTCCATATTCAGTGACCCAGCGTTCTGAGGAACCGATTGCCGCTAGCCGCTACGTTGTACTTCGTACTTGTACACCGTCCGAGAATAGCCGGCGCACAGAACCACTTGCTGCTTGGAGTAAAAATGCCGCTTTAGGAAATAACTACTGATGGGGAGAGAAGACGGTCTGGCCCATGCTCAAAGTCGACCCATTTAGCTGGGGATATGTGGAGCGTGGTGTTGAGGGTCCGGGTGTGCATGATTTTTTTCTTAGACAGCTTGAGAAACAGAAAAACAAACCAGAAAAGAAGAGGAAGTTAGTTGCGAGAGAGAAGAACCATCCTGAAATGCAGCGATGGTTGAGCGAAAGAACGACGGCAATGGTATGGTAGTCGCCATACTGTACTCCGTACGAATACGGAGTATCCTACAGTTACTGGCATCGGTGAGAGTGTACTTCGTAAACCAAAGTGGAAGGAGCCAGCGAATAAGGGCCCGCTGCTCCCCGCAACTCACACTTTTGTATCATAGGAGGGGCGGCTTCTTATCTGGCGAAGCGCCGAATAAATCGCCATTGAGTGTGATACACCGTCCCTAAGCCCTGCATGGTCGTTCGTTTCCCGTCAGAAATGCGTGTCAACCTCTCTGGACAGGGAGACAGAACATTCATTGTTACTGGCCATGCTGATATGCTCGCCTTGCGGTTGCTCGTCAGCGCCTGCGCCTGTTTTGTGTGGACTGCGACGCGTCGCAAGGGCCCGTTTTACGTTTTTCGCTGCTGCTTGCTCGTCCCGTTTCAGCGCGTTCCTGTTTCCATTGCCTAATAATTCGGCAAAGTAGTCCTTGGATCGTGGGCGCATAGTATACAGTAGTGCCGGCCTTCTCTCACTTCTCCTTTGCCGTCTCCTCTTCGCCTCGCTGCCTCCGTCTCCCCCCGGTATCGTGGCCATAGTTACGCTCGCATGTCGTGCCGTCCTCTTGACATGCCATCTCTGTTTGCCATGTCACAACGGCTGCCGGTCCTTGGCCAACACTAGAAGTGACACTCGGTTGACTCTGTTAAAGCTGTCGTTGAGTTTGCCCTCCTAATAGAGACACGGCGACTTTGTTCACAAGTGGCGAATCAGTGTTAGCACATGATAGTCCCTGTGTTCTCTTCTTTTTACCCCTTCCTTAGCTTCTCCAATCTTTCGTCCTTGGCCGATTCTTTCCGCCTCCACAATTACTGTACTGAGTAGTCACTGATAATATTTTTATATTTTTATATCTTTTATCTCGGTCGTTCCTTCTGTTTTGGCAGGCGCATACCTTTGCCCTGCTCCTTCCTTTCCCCTCCACCCCTCTTGGTTTTCTTCCTCCCTCTTGTTCTCGTGCATTTCTCGCTTGGTGATCTCTTGCGAGCTTCGTCTTCATCTCATTTTCCCCCTGCCAGCGGCCTACTCCAACTCTTGCCTCTCCCCTCACGACGATCCTCTTTCGCATACACAATCGCAGCAATGCTGAGCCGGGGACTTGCCGCTTCGCGGCACTTACACCCCAGTCGCCTTGCACGGGCTGGCACCAGACTGGCTGCATCGTCACAGTCTGCCACACCTACTTCCGCCTTCGCGCTCTCCACGCCGAGATGGACTTGCCAGCAGTGCGCCAGGGGCGTGTCGAGCTCGTCTTCGAGCGCGGCCGCCGTCTCGTGGGCCACATCCAGCGCTTTTGCCAAGAAGTATCAGGCTCTTGACACCTTCCAGCGCCGCCACATTGGCCCTGATTCGAACGAGACCGACGTCATGCTCAAGGCCCTCTCACCGCCGGCTAAGAGCCTGGACGACTTCGTTGCCCAGGTTGTCCCCGCCGATATCCTGACGGAGCGCCCTCTGTTCCCCAAGGCCCAGTCTGCGCGCGATGACCCGATCACGCGCGCGATCAACGAGCCTCTGGCCGAGCACACCGTCAAGTCCTACACCGAGGCTGTCTCGTCCGAGAATGACACCAAGACCAAGAGCTTCATTGGCGCTGGTTACTACGACACGCTTGTCCCTGAGGTTATCAAGGTCAACGTGCTCGAGAACCCCGCCTGGTACACCAGCTACACGCCCTACCAGCCCGAGATCAGCCAGGGCCGTCTCGAGTCCCTTCTCAACTTTCAGACCGTTGTCACCGACCTGACGGCTCTGCCTATCGCTAACGCCAGTCTGCTCGACGAGGGCACAGCTGCTGCCGAGGCCATGACCCTGTCCATGAACATGCTCTCCGCTTCGCGCGCCCGCCGCCCAGGAAAGACTTTTGTCGTGTCGCACCTGGTTCACCCTCAGACTCTTGCCGTGCTGCGTGGCCGTGCCGATGGCTTTGGCATTTCTGTCGTGACTGGTGACGTCACTTCCGCTGGCTTTGCCGAGACCCTCGAGAAGCTCGGCGACGATTTGGTCGGCGTGCTCGTCCAGTACCCCAACACGGAGGGTGGCGTCGAGAACTTCCGCGACCTGGCCAGCCAGGTGCACAAGCAGGGCGCTCTGTTGAGTTGCGCGACCGATCTACTGGCCCTGACAGTCCTGACACCGCCTGGTGAATGGGGCGCCGATATTGCCTTTGGCAGCGCCCAACGCCTGGGTGTGCCCATGGGCTTTGGCGGTCCCCACGCCGCTTTCTTTGCCGTCGCCGACAAGTACAAGCGCAAGATGCCGGGCCGTCTGATTGGTGTCTCCAAGGATCGCCTCGGCAACCGTGCTCTTCGCCTGTCTCTTCAGACCCGCGAGCAGCACATTCGTCGCGAAAAGGCCACGAGCAACGTCTGCACGGCCCAGGCCCTGCTGGCCAACATGTCCGCCCTGTACTCCATCTACCACGGCCCCGAGGGTCTGCGTGCCATTGCCGAGCGCATCATGACTGGCACTCGCATCCTGGAACGCGCTGCGACTCAGCTCGGCCTTGAGGTCAAGGCCACCAACTCGCTTTTTGACACCTTTGTTGTCAAGGCTCCCGGCGGTAAGGCCGATGTCCTGATGCAGGCTGCCCTGGACCGCGGCTGCAACCTGCGCAAGCTCAATGACAACGAGGTTGGTATCAGCAACGACGAGGCCAAGACCCACGAGGACCTGCTTGCCGTCATTGGCGCCTTTTACGAGGCTGCTCCTGCCATCAGTGGCGCCTCGGCCGCCGACAGCCTGGAGTCGTTCCTGCAGAGCCTCTTGAAGGAGGTTGAGGCCGGCTCCGTCACCCAGACGAACATTCCCGAGGAATTCCGCCGCACGTCCAAGTACTTGACCCACCCCGTCTTCAATACCCACCACTCCGAGACCGAGATGCTCCGCTACATCTACCATTTGCAGTCCAAGGACCTCTCGCTCGTCCACTCCATGATCCCCTCGGCTCTTGCACCATGAAGCTCAACGGTTCCGTCGAGATGGCCACGCTGCGCATGCCCGGCTTCTCGCAGCTGCACCTTATGTCCCAAGTGACCAAGCCACCGGCTATAAGCGCATTCTGGCTAGCCTCACGGACCAGCTGCGTGACATTACGGGCATGGATGCTGTGTCTCTGCAGCCCAACTCGGGCGCTCAGGGCGAGTTTGCTGGCCTGCGTGCCATTCGCCGCTACCACGAGCTCCGTAGCGACACCAAGCGCGACATTTGCCTAATCCCTGTTTCTGCCCACGGTACCAACCCTGCGTCGGCTGCCATGGCTGGTATGTCTGTTGTCCCCATCCGCTGCGACGCCAAGACGGGCAACCTGGACCTGGCGGATCTGGAGGAGAAGTGCAAGAAGTACGCCGACCGTTTGTCCGCCTTCATGGTGACCTATCCTAGCACTTTCGGTGTCTTTGAGCCCGGTGTCCGTCGCGCATGCGAGCTTGTGCACGAGCATGGTGGTCAGGTTTATATGGACGGCGCCAACATGAACGCCCAGATCGGCCTGTGCTCGCCCGGTGAGATTGGCGCCGACGTGTGCCATCTGAACTTGCACAAGACCTTCTGTATCCCCCACGGTGGCGGTGGCCCCGGTATGGGCCCCATCTGCGTCAAGGAGCATCTTGAAAAGACCCTGCCCCCAGAGACCGAGTACTTTGCCGCCGACGGTGACCGCCAGGCCTTCCCGCCCGTCAGCAGCGCGCCCTTTGGTAGCGCCAGCATCCTGCCCATTAGCTGGGCCTACAACTTGCTGATGGGCGCCGACGGCCTTAAAGAGGCCACCAAGATGACGCTGCTCAACGCCAACTACCTGCTGAGCCGCCTCAGCCCTCACTACCAGATTCTCTACACCAACGAGCACGGCCGCTGCGCGCACGAGTTTATCCTGGACGTTCGCCCCTTCCGCGAGTCTGCTGGTGTCGAGGCCATCGACATTGCCAAGCGCCTGCAGGACTACGGCTTCCACGCACCCACCATGAGCTGGCCCGTCGCCAATACGCTCATGATTGAGCCCACCGAAAGCGAGAGCCAGGCTGAGCTCGACCGCTTTGTGGATGCACTGATTGGCATCCGCGAGGAGGTCCGCGCTATTGAGGAGGGTCGTGTTCCGCGCCAGGGCAACGTGCTTAAGATGGCGCCGCACCCTGTGCACGACATCATTGGCGACAGCGCCGACAAGACCTGGGATCGTCCGTACACCCGCGAGCAGGCTGCGTACCCGCTGCCGTGGCTCCGTGAGAAGAAGTTTTGGCCGCCGTTGCCCGTGTTGATGACAGTATGTCCCCCCCCCGCTCTGCTTGATTGTCTGTTCTGTCTCGTTCATTCTCACTAATCAATGTAGCGTACGGTGACCTGAACCTCTTCTGCACGTGCCCGCCGGTTGAGGATACCACTGGCGAGCAGTAGACGCCTTTTCAGTTGCGATTTGACATATTTTGCACTTGTACTTGGCGTCTTGATTTACGGCGTTCACTGGATTTAGCGAGGGTTTCAACAACATGATACTTTGCTCTAGTATAGAACACAGCGAGTACTGATTCTTGTCTCGTTCTTCTAGAGGCATATTTTACGACTTTTCAACATCTTTAATACATATATAGAAGAAACCACAACACTAAAAAGGGGGCGTTCTCAACAACTTAGCGTCTGGATAGCAAAGTAAAAGGGACCTTACTCTCTTTAAAAAGCTTTGCTTTTATATCTACCACTTATTTATATTAGTTCCCGACAGGAACAAGCTTCAATGGCAATAAAAATCCTTACAATTGCATGAGTTTCTGGTGCTTTGTACCTTGTAATTTGGTGTTGTACATGTATGCTGATGTAGATGTGTTGGGTATGGGTGTGTTATATATACAGTTGTGTTGCCCTCTTTGTGCCCCTTTTACCGCCGTTATATGCCATTGATATGTTTCCCCATGATAGGGGCCGATGCCGTTTCTTCCGTCTATCCGTGTCGTCTCATGCCTAGCCGAGTAGCCAATAGGTCTGATCGAGACATACCATGCCACTTCTCCTTGTCTAGACCTATGAAGATCCACCACGCACCCTATGCAGTGGCCTTTCGTTTATCCATATGGCCTCCCTATTCCTTGTTCGGTAGAAATGTCGGCACGGCCTCCTCTGGCACCGGCCCCAGCGGCTGCAGCGGCTCTGGGCGCTTCTTCTTCTCCAGGATGCCGACCTATTGCCATGTGTTAGCTGTGTCCTTGCCGTGGGACACAAGGTTTGGCTAAATCGCCACCACCTACCATTGACAGTATCCGCCATGCTGTCTTTGTCGGCTGGGCTCCAACACCAATCCAGTACTTGGTCCGCGTGATATCCAGCTTGATCTCCTTGTGTGCTTTCGGTGGCGGGGCGCCAGGCTTTTGGTTAAACGACTCGTACGGGTCGCGCTTCGGTGACGGGTCGTATGTGCCAAGAACCTCCATGGGCCGGTTCTTGAGTGCAGTCCGTGCCTGCGCCACGACAATGTTAAAGATGGGCTGGTTGGTGCGGCCGAAGCGCGCGAGGCGGATCTTGACGACCATTTTGTGCGGGAGAGAACGGAGGTGCGCGGGCGAGATCAATGGGGGAAAGTGGTGATACACGTGGTAGAGAAGCCGCAATCCGTGTATGTGTTGTCGTGCTTGTCGCTGTTAACGTGGTTGTCGTCGTGGACTGTTATGGCGGCGTCAATGTCGTCGTTCACGATGCTGTTGACTGTGGTCGTGCGAGCATCGAAAATCCGAAGTGCACGAAAAAAAAGCCGAGATTCGCTTTCCGCGCTAAAGTTGAGTCGTCCATCCGATTAGTCATTCTGTCGCGAATTGTGGTTGGCTCGTATGGAAATCTGCAGGGCCATGCCAACTGAAAGGAATACCGCGTTTTTAGGGGGCCCTGGCGCACGATGACCGCCTTCTAGCGTCCCACGTTCAAGCAATGACATGGAGGCCCAGTGGCTCCTTTCATTAAGCAGATTATGGGAAGATCATTAAGCAGCTGAAGTCACAAGGCGGTTAGATGGTGTCGTTTATAGTGCCCTCTTAACCCGCATTCTGACCTGCAGCAGCTGCGGTGAGCCGAATGATTGTTACCGCCGGTAATTGAGCTCTTTTCCCATCTTTTGACCAAATAACGGTCCCGCGGCCCAAGGCAAGGGCGAGCGACAAAGAGCCCATTACGTCGTTAGGCGGAAAGACCGACAGGAAGCTTTGCTTCTCGAATTTCGCCCTTCCCATTGAGCACTCTTCCATCGGCCATCTTGCCTACTCTCTTCATCTATCATCTCCCGTCGACTTTCTCCCGAGGTAGCCTTTTTGTTTCCTGTATTTTCTATACTTTACCCCCGTACCCACCACACAGCAGCTTCTTTATTCACAACGACGGCTCGCCGCTGACATCGCCCACGCGATCACCATGGCGCTCAAAGTACGTGTGAGCCATCTAAATGTTGGCTCTCCCTAAAACCTCATCACGCACGGAACTGCCTGCCCCAACTCCTGTTTGTATTCTCCAGACGGCTTCCTGGTTCTTGTTCCATCTTGCCACACTTCCTGCTTCCAAAGTTCACAAGTTATTCAAACCTCGACATTTGTCATGTACTGGTTGATATCCTGCCGACACATCTAACTCGCGTGCCTTATATTAGACGATCTCTGCCAAGGCAGCTGCGGCCTTGGACAAAGAGCTAATGAGCAGTGGTGCCTTTTCCATTGACCAGCTCATGGAACTTGCCGGTCTCTCGGTCTCCCAAGCTGGTGCGTGAGCTCTTTATGCCATCCGTCCCTACAGCCCAAGTGCTTTTTTACAACACAGGCATGCAAGTGTTGCGAAGTGGCTGCAAGAGTCCCTCCTCGGGACGACACAGTAACATGGAGTTGTTGTTCATAAAATTCTTGCATCTTGTATTTGAGTTTCCCATGCCTACTTTAGGACCATACAGTTTTAACCAGGCTGGGGCATACAGTTTACCGTGTCCACCCACCGACCAGCGGTCGCCGTGTTCTCGTTGCGTGTGGTCCCGGAAACAATGGTAAGCCTGCACCCGGGTTTGATTGACCAGTCGCGGAACTGGGCAGAAGCATTGACAGGTTTAAACAAGGCGGTGATGGCCTTGTTGCCGCAAGGCACCTTTGCCATTACGGGTACCAGCCGACTGTGTATTATCCCAAACGAAGCTCGAATGAGCTATACCATGTGAGTGAACATTTTATATCGTCTTTGATCAAAGATATCGACCATTGCAGCAACCTCACTTGTCCTAGTTTCTCTCCCAGCTCTAGATCACCTTGACTAGCAAATCCGTTTCGTCATGGATTTTCTTTTGTATCCCTCCTTTGTCATTTTTCTATTCCGTGTTGAACGCCTCTTATCGTGTAGCCATTCCGCTGACTGCTTCGTGCATTAGCGTCTGTCGAAGCAGCTTGAAGACCTAAAGGTCCCTTTACCGACGACTTCCTAGCAGCCCTTGATGTGTCTGACCACATCGTCGATGCAATCTTTGGTACAGAAGAGTCTTGCTTCCTGGATGCTGCTCGAACTTGGCGATATTGACGCAGACTTGCTGACTTCGTTCCAAACTTGACATGTCTAGGCTTCAGTTTCGCTGGTGAAGTCCGTGAACCCTTTCCGGCGGTCATCAAGGCCCTAGAGGAAACAAGAATCCCTGTAACCTCAGTCGATGCTCCGTCGTCGTGGAGTATCGAGGATGGCCCGCCAGAGTCTGGGGTAGGGAGCAATTTTCACCCTGCAGTTCTCGTTAGCCTTACTGCCCCCAAGCCTCTCACCAAACACTTCAAGGGCCGTCATTTCATCGGAGGAAGGTAAATTCTCTCTCACCCACCTTGGCTGCTCGTTGTTGTGGTCGCAGTTCGTCAAGACATTGAAACCGGCTGCCATCTGGAACTAATGTGCAGACCCTCTGCCCATGATATGATACTCTGACACATCTTCTACTTAGGTTCGTGGCGCCGTCCATCGCCTCGAAGTACGACTTTGATGTCCCCCGATACGAAGGCATCGACCAAGTCGTTGAGGTGGGCAGTCTGTACCCCGAGAAGAAGCCGTAATAGGACCCGGGACCGAAACGATGTCGAGAACAACGAACGACGACCATGTCTCCGCCCATCATATCACCTGACAACCTCCGGTTCGGCTGTTCGGACACACGGGCTAGGACAACCCCCTTCGGGCATCTCAGTCACATCGTTTCTCTTGCCGACAGGACACCTTAACAGTGGCGGATGATAGTCGTGACAAAAAGCGATATAAATCAGGTACGTTCTCCGCAGGCTGGGCAGTCAGCGATGTGCTCAGTGCACATTAAACCTGGATCCCGCAGAGATTGCGGCCGGAGAAGGAGACTGGATAGAAGGCTGCCGGTAGCCAAAGGTTGGATTGGAACCCCTAGGCTTTGTTCCCCCGCTGTTCTCGTCGTATTCCGTCTTTGATTATGGCCTGTTTGTCGTCAGTGACTGTCCGCCTCCTGGATCGATGTTGTGTTCCCGGCGTCCTTTTCCCCTTGTCCCCGTGGCTTGCTGGTTGGGTTGATGATTTGATCCTCTTTGACGATGGCACTAACAATGTCGAATAGTCGGTGTGTTGTCTTAAGTATGTCGGGCGCTGCGTTATGTTTTTTAATGTGCTGAATTTTTGTCTGGCAGTATCCCACCCAGCGCCCTGTCGTGTGCTTATTCCCTCGCGAGTCGACACCTATCCCCCTTTCTTTCGTGTTGGAAACCCGACCTTGTTGACCGTTCTCCGTCGTCGGCCGAACAGTCGGGTCACTCGTTTGCCGCAAGACGTCTGTATAGGTTTTTTTTAGAAAACCAAACCAAATCACAATGGAAATGATAGCTTGGTAGTCGAATGCTGGGGAGCGATGGGTACCGACGGACGATTCTTCCGGCCAAGTTGTGGCTCGTGCAGAGAAAATTGTGGCTCCTCCCCCGTTTTTCATCTGGCACGAATGTTTGCCCCGTCTGGTCGCTGGCTCTACTCCTCTTCTCCCTTTGCCTTTTGTTCTCTTTCTACTTTACCTACCTTTCAGTGCGCCCTGCTGCTGTTCTTGCCCCGCAAAAGACACCCCCCTTTCCCTCGATACAGGGCTTCCTGAACTCGACACGTCCGTCGACGCCCTTGCAGTGTAAAACGACACGTGATGTTGGGGTGGCGTTGTGGGTGAGCTGTACTGTGTTTCAGTAGCGGTTGCCAATATTTGGCCGGCTGTCGCGTGTTGCTGCTGGCTGTTGTGGCCGTCCGGATGTGTGCTGCTTGCTGCGAACCTCGTCTGTGTGTTGTATGGTTGTGTGGCGGTCTGTTGCCAGGGTGCCACCTGTCTTGTGAAAGAGACCCTGCCTGCACGCGGTTAGCACGCTCCCTGTTTTCCCGCCTCTTTTCTGATGTTGTTGACCCTGTCATCTTCTGTGGTTGGTTACTCGGGGTTTGGTTGGCATCCGACCAGGATCATCAGCGGCCCCTTGTGCGGTGGCAAAGGAGAGGCATACTCTGGTGGTGGGCATGAAAAGGTACTTGTAATACAGTGGTGTATGGCATATGGTATGTGGTGTCTGGTATCAGGTGTATGGTGCATGGTGTACAGGTCTAAGGAGAGAAGGCGGCCCAAACAGACGGGGCTGAAGAGAAGAGAGCCCGTCAAAGTTAAAAGTCATGATAGTGTATCAGGTCGGGAGGAGAGGGAGGGGCAAGGGCGTCGGAAGACACCAGGAACACCCCGAGGCACTGGTAATATTGTCTATAAACACCCCTCCGACCACCATCCGCCGAAGAACAGAATACTACGATACAAGTACTACTCGTACGTGGACGAGGCGGTATATATTTCGGACAGCACACAACATCCGCCGTAGCCTAACGCCCCTCACCCCTCGCGTCTCTGTTGTTTTTTGATACCCTATGCGCTGTGTTTCTTGCACGCAGGCCCCAATACGGAGTATTCAGTAGAAAAGAATTTCGATTTTCCAACTTGGGACGACAGTTAACGACCCGCCGGAGCAAATGCTCCTCATTGTCTCTGATAGGCTAGACGAGTCGGCTTGGTTGCGGCCCAAAGGACAGAAGGTCTGCGCTTCTACACGTTCTAGATCGACGTAAAGTCCGGTTTTCCTGTACCTTTTTTGGCTCTGTGATTTTCTGTATCAAATTTCTCTCTCGTGCCTGATCCACAAAAATCAAAGGAAAGGCAACTCGTTTTCTGTAACAGATCCGATGGCGCAATTCGAATGTCCAAAGTAAATGCGGCTGGGAATTCTTAACAATAAATCTGCTCTTCGCTGGGATGGTCAATGAGTATTTCGGACTTGCAGCAACTTGGGGATGTAACCACAAAGCATAAGGCAGACACATTTGCTGCTCTTATCTGCTTGCGTCTAGGTACTTTGTTGCTCTCCCGCGCCTTGTCAAAACTCCACAAACCGTCGCGCTTTTCAGGCACAGCACCGCCCTCCGTCTGGTTGTTGCTTTGTGCTTGTTGCTCGTCCCGTTTTTTATGGTGCTTCAAGGCTTGTTTAGGCTTGGTGGCTGCTCTTGTTCAACGTGTTAGTGTACGATATTCACGTCGTAGGACTACTGTTTGTTGGTGTACTCGTATGACATAATCGTTTCATGGAAGATGTCGCCCTGCAGGGCCGCCCGCGAAAGCACGTCTGCCGCAACGGTGTGCATTTGATTTGCGGAAATGGGAATAATGCTTGGTCTCAGGGCGTGTTTGCGGGTGATCAGCTCGGAGTAGAAGTCATTTTTCAACGGCTTATTTCTTACTTCTTTCTCTTTCTTTCTGTTTTAAAGGTGCCTTCCGCTGCTTCATATGCATACGGATATGGTGCTTGCTTAGAGGTCGGCAAATAGGTCAGTGACACATGAAAAGGACCGTTGACAGCCACGACTCGACACCATCAGTCCCGCGTATTCTGTAGCTTCACCGTCATTATTGAGGCTGCAGGACGCCTGAGAGTATGCCCCTTATCCGGCCGTGTGCTTCATTTGTATGACGCGGGCTTTCCAAGACTACAAAGTACTCGCCCTGATTCTGCGGCGGGCAATCCGAGGGCCTCTTGGCCATTTCCGCGACGCGGGGAAGACAGTTTGTGCTTTCTGATATTTTACTTCCCGCTCTTCTGTCTCTACGAGCAATCTGGACAGCGAGTAGGCTAGCAAAGGAATAAAGCGGTCTAGACCCTCCTGTTTTGCTGATCGAAAACGCCACATTGGTGACCTCGGCTACCTATCCTGACTGGCTTTTTCTTTGATTGTTTGTTGCTATGTGGCCGTCACGACGCAGGGACAAGAAAGGAGAGGGGCGGCACAATGTGAACAAGGCCATTGTTGATTGTGCGAGATTCCGTTAGCACCTGAATTCGCCGGCCTGTCTTCCTCCTTTCTTTACACGAATAATTATGTGAGCTTCCTAAAACCAGTATGAGCACTGCAGGAGCATGCTACTTTGAAAGACAGTGCTGCTGGTGACTGTTTGACTATTGAGGTACTGTAAAATGAATGGAAGTCTTGTGGACAGCTTCAGACTGCCGCCAAGAGCATTCAACGCTATCGCTGCCAATGTCAATCTGCTTGTTTTCCTCCCCCTCTCCTCCTTTATTGGGTCAACATTCACAGAAACTTGATAGAGCTCGATCGAGTGCTTGCCGTTTGCTTGGTTGTATCTGAACAAGGCTGCAGCTTCATGATTTGGGCGAGTTCGACGCTTTAGTTGAATCGAGGTAGCTGAACAAACAATCTGTATTACTATGGTCAAAGCCATTACAAACCATCGAGTGTATATTCGTATTTCACATATGAACTGGACTGGATATTTTTGATTATAATTGTCAAGGCTTGAAATAGAAAAACAAAGACAAACAGGCATCTATGTACGGATATCTCGAAAAAAGCCAAGAAGGTGTGAAATGAGCCGCCCAAGATGTTGGCATTAGACTGTGCCACAGTACGCCCTCCGCTCCTCACGTCTTCCTTGTCTGGCTTGGTCGGTTCATGAGATCGGCGAAAAAGGCCGTCATCTTTTCCGTATCGACGTTCTCGGGTGCTAAGGAGGCACTGTCGGCTCCGGCTCCCGCACCGATATTTACCGCGGACGCTGCTACACCGGCACTGATGGCTGAACCGTTGGGGCTGCCAGGCTCCGGCGATGTCGATCCATATCCATGGCGGTTCTACAACGTTAGTGGCGTACAAAAAAAAGAGTGTGGCGCCCAAACGTACCTTGATTCGCTCCAGCATGTCGTCGGCGTCGACCTGGATACCGCCAATGTTGAACTGCACGGGGCCAATGTGGCTGCTGATGATTTCGGCCGAGTCCTCTGTCGTCGCAAGGGCATTGATGCCGCTGCCGCCGTTTGAGCTTTCGCGGCGCTTGGACTCCTTGGCCTCCTTATCGCGCTTGGCCTCGTCCTTTAGGCGAAGTTGTTCGAGCAGCTTGAGCTGTTCGCCCAGAAAGTCCTGGACGTTTTCGGTTCCGACCTCGAGCTGCTGGCGCCGGTGGCGCCGGCGCTTCTGTGTGCCGTCGCCGGTTTCGTCTGCGTCGTCCTCCTCGTCAAGATGGCCACCAGCCAGCGCCAACACGTCCATGCCTGGTCGCGGATGACGTGCTCGTATTGTGAAACGGCCGAGTTCGGGTCCTCTTCATCCTCGTCGTCGTAGTCGTTGTCGTCACCGTTCAAGTGTTCCCTGCTACTGCCACTGCCCGTGTTTCTGTTGTGTACACCTCCACTCTCGCCCTGACCCTGGCCCTCGAGTGTGTACTCGTCACGCTCAGCAGCAGCCTCGTCGCCGAGCGGTGGTGATGCTGTCCGCGAGTCGGGCTGTGCTGTGCTGTTGCCGTTCGCAATGCCGCTGGCTGCTGCTTGTGCTTGTACATCAGCAAACGACCGCTGCAGGTCAATAGACCAGCCCGCGCTGACCTGTGTCAACTCGAAACCCTCGCGCACCACCAAAATTTTGGTCCACGAGTCCCAGTTGGAGGGTACCACGACCTCGGTGCGTTTGATGACTTCGGGCTTGAGTGGCTGGCGCTTGAGCAGCGATGTCACGCCCAGGCACGCGTGGATCAGCGTCGGCAGCTGCGAGGGCACATTGGGCGTTGTGTAGATGAGCGAGGCGCCGTGCTTCACGAGGACCGTGCGCAGGTATTGGAGCACCAGGTCAAAGTCGTCGTCCTTCCAGCCCTGCGTCTTTTCCAACACGTCTGTCTTTTCCGAGTTTTGGCACACAACGCACAATGGCAGACCCAGCGCATCTTCCCACTCGCCAGGGCCCGGTGGCAGTGCGTTGCCGGATGCCCCCGGGCCAGCATCTGATGCTGCTCCCGCGCCCGAACCCGTGGACGTGGTTGTCCGTCCAGATTTCGTGCGCCGCCGCGGCCGCGCTCACGCCACTGCTCCATAACTCTTCCAGGGCCTCCTTGGCAGCCGGACTCAGCGACACCAGCACGGTGCGCAGCAACAGAACCCACTCGCGCAGCTGCCGCAGCCAGCGCCAAGGCTGGGCCAGTCGAGCAGAATGACAATCAGCGTGTTGGGTCGTCTCGGGCGTCAGCAAGGGTTGCAACAAGGAGCTGAATGACGGCGACGGTTTCGACAAGAGGTGGAGAGAGACGCGGGCCAAGATGTCACCGTCCTGGTCGGCGTCGAGAACGTCGTAGTAGGTGTAGCCCAGGGCGAAATTGTTGGCCACGGGCACGCCTGGGAGGTCTTCGCCGTTGTTTCCGTTTCCACTGCGCGCCGACAGCGACGCCAAAAACTCGCGCTGGGAGTCGACGGAGCCGCCAGAACCAGCAGGTTGCGTTCTGGCAGCTTGCGGCCGCTGGCGACCGAGTCGAGCATGGAGTTCCACAAGTCCTTTTTCTGCTTGCCACCGCTGCCGCCAACAGCGCTGCCGCCCGCACCATCGGGCCAGCAGCCGATGCGGAAACGCTCGCATTGTTGCCAGAGCCGGCCGACACCGACGTGTATGTGGAAAACCGGTTTGTGTTGGCCATTGTCGGGGTGGGAAGGGGGAGGAGAGGAGTCGTAGAGGTGTCGGTGTGGTGAGTGCAGGGCGTGCTCGGCACGTCGCGGCGCGCAGCTGTACGTGCAGACACGCAGAGATGCAGGCCTGGAGCACTGTCGCGATGAGATGTCCCGCCGCAACGACGCGTGCTGTGAAGGCAGAGGGTTGATGTCGCGATTGAGATTGAAATGGATCGGGGGACCGGCAAGCGTGTCGCGGGCCAGTGCCGCTCGGAGAAAAGACAAGGGCCAAGTGCAAATAGTCGATAGTCAATCGCAGTTGGGGTATCGTCGGGTATCGTGAGGGGAGGGCGCTCTTTCGCCTCGAGGCCGCCGCTGCTGGTCGTCTGTCGTCAAAAGTTTTGAAACGTGAAGCTGTTCAAAGAATGCTCCTATTTGCGGGTGCAATTGCCACCAGCCACGGTTCTACACGGGGAAGGCACGACTGTGAGTCGCCCCTTGCAGCTCGAGTGGGGCAGGCCTCGAAGGCCCACATCGAAATCAAGTCGAAGGCATCAGAACTCACAATCATTTACTTGACATCACCATCTAGTCCATACATCAAACTGAATTGCTACTTACATAGTAATTTCCATGGCCCGATATGTGATGTGTTTCGTGTGTTTTCATGGGAACGCTTGTTGTGCTTGCTGGATGCCGCCGGACACCTCTGGACACCTCTGGATACCGCGGCGAGCCTCTTTACCGGAACTTTCATTGAATATGGCGTCGAGGAAACAGACCGACCATTAATAAACACAAGCAAGTTGAGTGTTATGCCTACGATGCCTCCACGCTTGTCGATCGCCAGACGTAATTGTCCAACGTGGAAAGAGCAGCCAGAACGAGCAAGAAGAAGGTGGATGCAATGGAACAAGCTGCGAGGTCGCTGATTGTGATGTCTTAGAATGAGATGAGACTCCTGGCCGAGCGAAAGATCAGTGGCGATGCGATGAGCCAAATATACGAGCGCATGAAACCCAAGGCGACGGCGCGCAGCTTTGCCACAGGGTGGCTGCGTTCGTCGTTTGGTTTGCTTGTGTCGCTTGCGTTGTTGTGCTTCTCGCTGTCTTCATGCCGGGCCAGCAGGTACTGCGTCTAGAAGTCGTAGGTAAAGGCCGTCAGTAGCTTGATAGACCTTGCCTTCGTCACACGTCTAGTGCAGGGTCGGATCGTCTACGAGTATTACCACAATCGTTCCGCCCTCGACGCGCTGCATACTGAGTGCATCGATGCGCTTTGCACTGGCACAGGAGCGCGGTACGAATGCATTCCTTCAGGCCAAGCTTGACTTGACTGATTGAATGGCAGGGGTATCTGTGCCATTGACGTCCGTCCCCCGCATGAGCTAGTCGTCGACGAAGCCGTATCCAGGATACTTAAGCCAGAAAAGCACTCCGGAGATCGGACTGTACGAAGTAGGACAGCGAAGCAATCACAATAGCGGTCTCGAACGGTCCAAAGCAGGAGCCTCCAGAGACTGGGCTCGTGCCTACCTGAATTCGGACTACGAAGTAGAAGTATCGTAATTAAAGGAGCAATCCTGCCGAGGCATACTTATCACCAACCCCGGGGCGTGATCCGCGCGAGTTGCACGAGCTGAGAGTGATATTGATAGCAACAGCGATAGACGGAAGTGGCCATCAGAAGTCCACAGCGACACCAGGCACCAGTCAGCCTTGGATACGGATACGAAAGCGGCCGATGGTATCGTGAAGCATCTCGATCCACAGCGGTGCCCACAAGAGCATGGTCGCAACTTGGTACCACAAGAGGGTGGTGAGGCTGCGTTGCACAATCCCTTCGAAATGTGTGTACAGTCTGAAGACCCCCGACGGCCGAAGTTCTTACTGTTTGCTGGCATGCCGTTCAGTCATGGAGCGACTGTTTTGTGCGCGCTGAAGACCATCCCGGCATCATACCCGCACGCATCATAGCGTACGGCGCTGAGTGGGAGAATGAGATGCCCGCCTGGGCTGAGTCGGTCCGCATACCGACGCCAACCAGGGAAGGGGAATACTGGGAAGTCCTGGAAAGGCGTCGAAGGAACTGGTAGTGCTATAGAACAAAATAAGTCAATGGACATGCGTCACGAACAGGTCGATAACGATGACTGGAGGGATAAGTGTAAAAATGTACACGTCGTCGCCGTTGCCCTGTCTGCCTTTCACTCTTCAAAGCATACTGATTCGCTTTGAGGTATGCAACCGGAACATACGATGACGAGACGCCTTACCGAGATTTTCGTGTCTCGAGGCATACACGGTAGACCGCGCAACGAATTTGCAACTCTGCACCTGATTGAAACAAAAGACGGCCCGAATCCCGGCAGAGCTCTTCATATTGAGATAAGGGAGGTTCGGGTCTCCAGCGTCTAGGACCTGTTGTTCTCAACCACCAGGGTCTGGTATCTGGTATCTTTCCCAGCTGCAATGGAACACCACATTCGGCCCTTCCAGCTGGTCGAAGAGTCCCGGCCCGGACACCGTGGCTGGCTAACGCCGTCCAATGACAAGGAGAGCTGCCCTTGGAGATGGACGTAACAAGCGTGGTATGTCGAGGAGGCCAAGGGAAGACGCAGGGAGGCCAAAGCATTCGACCAGGTTGGAGGCTGCGAATCGTTTGAATAATACTCGTACACCTGTCTTCGTAGATGTACGTTGCTTTCTGTACGTTGCTTTCTGTACTTTGCAAGAACGAGCCTGTACTGCTCGACTGGCAGTCGCTCGGCGACGACTTTGCGGGCAAGGTCAAGTTTCCACACTCTTCTCCTTCTTCTACTTCGTTTCTCTCGAGTACGTCATGAGAGGGATTTGCTTAGCCTTGCGTTGGTTCTTTGCGGGAAACGAAAAAACACATCATGCACACAAAGGTCGATATTCGAGTACTTTGTAGATCAGAAAAAAGTCCGACTGACTTCGTACGACGCAATGCTAGTTCGCCACAGTCGACCGGGGCTGTTGCGAGATGCTACTCGTAATCTCTGCACGGCTGTGTTGGCGTTAGTCCGGCATACGAACAGGCGTCGGAAATAAAATGTGTAGTTCCCTGTTCCTGGGCGTGTTTTTCTTCTTCATGATGGCGCTACCACATGTGGCCACCCTCTGTCCTTATTAGTCGTTCTGTATCGTAGCTAGCTTCTTTAGCGGATCTCCGTATGCAGTTGCATCACGGCGGATCTGTCCAGTGCCTTCGGCCATTTTTGACCATTTTCACCACTTTCGGTATTTTAGCAGCTTTAGCCTTCGGAGTTCAGCACCAGCTGGGCTCGTCTGGTTTGCGTGCTGTGGAGAAACTGGGAACCCTTTTTTCTTCTTCTGTTCTTCCGAACAGCTGGCGTGGTTTGGTGGAACTTTCTGGGCCGCCCCGTCAACTGTTTACCATACGAAGTACAGGACTCGAGCACGAAGTACGTGAAAAGACGGGAAACTCGACAGAAGTACTGCTGAAGAAACAGACAGTGCACTAGGGGACCCAGCTTTCCTAGGCCTTCGGGCTACGGGAAAAGGTCTCCATATTTTACCAGCTGCATGGTATCTTGGACTGTGAGTCCAGATTGCCGTAAATCGTAATCTATTTCGTACTCGTACTTTGTAGCTTCTGAAAACACCCCTGTTAACGGTGGCCTTTGACCTCGAGTCTTTGCCTCAGCTTGCCTTGTGCAAGTCGTATTCATATCCCCATTGGCTTCCGCGAGATGCCAAGCTGAAGCTGAAGGACAATCAACATCTATTTACGGAGTATTTGTAGGGATATCTGTGAAACTACTTTCTGCGTGTGCTCTTGTGCTCCTGCCACTTCAGGAAGCTGTGTCTGTTCGGTAATATCGGCCAGGTGGATTGCGCCTTTGCTGTGCCGTTATCCTGATTGCTTTTCTTTCAGTGAAAGTGCGCCTGCGAATGTCAGTCTCACCCTGGCACACATGTTCGCCATCGTCAGGGGTTGTCCTGTTGACGTTGATGGAGTGCGTCTTCTGCCCTTGACATTTGTGAGAAACGCGAGGGAAAATAAAAGTAGCTAAAGAAGTACTGGAAATTAGAGCACTGAACTACTGAGTACTTCGGACAGGAAGCGTCGATAGGCTCGCACTGTGCAGACTGTCTTCCAAAGTCTGCAATCAAACATGCTGTGTTCTTCGACGCAATCATATTGTAGTGCATACTGTAATTTGTAGAAGAAGATCGATTCGGTTGCTTCTCCTTCACCGGTTGCTCCTGATTGAGCAAACACTACATAAACAGACAGCCATTGACTTCCTGGTCCTCTTCGTCACCAAAGTTTACTGCTTTTACCCGCTGTCTGTTGTTTTGGCGCCGTAGAAAACAAGTCTAAGGAGGCGCCACTAACACACGTCTCCCACTTTCAATGTCCCGATCTTGTTCGGTCCACCATCTATATTAGCCCTCCATTTTAGTATTTTCTTTTTGGATGTCAGGTAGCACAGTAGAATGTGCTGCTTTCTTTAGTGTTCTCTTGATTCTTTCTTCCACCTTTCCCCGCCGACAATTTCCCTGTCTTTCTTCGACCGAACGCGACATCATGCAACATTGCTTCGGCCTGTATTGAGAGTTGAGCTAGAACAAGAGATCATATCCATTACACCAGACTGCCCTACTCTTGCATATCGCAACTTCATCTATCACTGTGCCTTATTTCTTCGCATTCATACAGCCTAAATCCAGATCAGCCTGGCTTATTAAATTGCTGGCGGCCCAATTCCACCCATAATATTGTCTTATTCTCAGTCCCCGGCCACCAATACGTCACAGGGTCCTGGCCACCATGGATCGCAATCATCACGACCTCGACGGCTACTACGGCGGCGAGCGGTACCGGGACACAGAACAGCCACAGAATGAAAACAACGGTACGAGCAGAGAAGCAGAAAGGCATGCGAACATCAACGTCATCACACCAGGCAGCGAGACTCAAGATCCGTTTCGCGACGGTGCTGGGTTTGCTCACTCCGAGGGTGACAACGGCGTCAACATGGCCGGCGGGATCGACCCGTTTTGCCAGCCCACTCGAGTCTCAGGCTCCGTCCCGGAACGGCAGCGCACTCATCCTCAATGACCGCGTGGAGGCACAGGCGCACCGTTATTTCCACAGCCGACGCGTGGCCAAGGGATCCATCGAGAAGCCGTGGCTGGCGAAAAGCTACAAGGACCCAAAAGAAAAGTGGGTGACGATCCTGCCACTTGTGGGCATTGCCATTGGACTGGCAGTGGCCGGTCTGCTCGTCTGGGACGGTCTCAAGAGCGTGGTCACGCACAAGTATTGTCTGGTCTTTAGCGATGACTTTTCTGACGGATTTCGGTCCGACTTTTGGGAGAAGGAAGTGCAGCTGGGCGGATTCGGCAATGGAGAGTTTGAGCAGACGACGGGCGATGACGAGAATGTTTTTGTCAAGGATGGCAACCTGTGGATTAAGCCTACGCTGCAGGACGCTACTCTCATCGAGAAGAACAGCATCATCGACCTCACGGCGAACCACACCTGTACCGGTACGACGTTTCTTGACTGCGTGGCTGCGACCAACACTTCATCCGGCAATAGCAGCATTGTGCCGCCCACGCGCTCTGGGCGCATTACCACCAAGAAGAGTGCGTCTATCAAGTACGGCCGCGTTGAGGTCACGGCGCGACTGCCCAGGGCGACTGGCTGTGGCCCGCGATTTGGATGCTGCCGACCAACGATACCTACGGGCCCTGGCCGGCGTCGGAGAGATTGACATCATGGAGTCTCGCGGCAACAACTACACATACAGTATTGGCGGCGACAATATCATGTCCTCGGCGCTGCACTGGGGACCGGCGCCCGCCTACGACGCCTGGTGGCGCACCAACAACAAGCGCTCCGCCCTGCACTCTACTTTTCCAACGACTTCAATACGTACGGAATGGAGTGGTCAGAAAAATATCTGTTCATCTATATCAACTCGCGTTTGCTGCAGGCCCTCTATATCAACTTTGCGAGCCCATGTGGCAGCGCGGCCATTTCCACAGGAATCGGCCACGGCCAACTACACCAAGGTCAATTCCATCTGGGCCCAAACGGGGCGGTCCAATACGCCCTTTGACCAGCCGTTCTATTTGATTTTGAATGTCGCCGTCGGCGGCACGAACGGCTGGTTCCCCGACAACGCAGACGGCAAGCCATGGCTCGATGCCAGTGCAAACGCCAAGATCGACTTTTGGAACGCCCGAGACGAATGGTATCCGACTTGGACACAGCCGCAGATGGAGATTAGCAAGGTGCAGATGTGGCAGCAGTGTGATGGCAGTGAAGAGCTGTAAACTGTGAAGCCGAGCCGTGCGGGACGGAAGACAGCGGTGACCAGATACGAGCTTGTTTGATTTTGCCTTATTTTGTTGTACCATTGGTCGTTCTATTTTTGGCCGACAAACTTTTGATATTGGTTAGATTATCTATCTATTTGTTTATTTTGGTTCTCGCGGTCTTGTGTTCTTGGTGGCGCTCTAGGAAATCAATATCGGGACAATGCTTCAGTCGAAATCTCTGTTCTCGGCAGGTCTGCGTAACTCTCTGCCCTCTCAGCCGATAAAAACGATAATGCATACGAGCGCCGAGAGCATCATGACCGTATTGTAGACCAACGTGGCCTGCAAGATATACGAGACGCTCAAGAGGGTCTGCATGAACTAGCTCGCTCGGATGCAGGCAGAGATACGTGTACCAAATGTCGGGTGTTGTGTACAGTGTACTTACTTTGTACGATGTCGTCAGCACACAGACGCACAAACATACTCGTGCATATGCCGTGCAACCGCCACGACGATGGAAGATAGCCAAAGGTCTCTCGTGGCGGCCCATGAGGCTGGCTACTGGGAGAAAAGTGGAGAGGATAAGAGAACAGGAGCTACACAGTCACACAAACACAAACCCCTCGTAATGTTCTCCAGCTGAACTGCGGCAACAGTCGGGGTTGCACTGAAGCCATGGCCAAGCCTTCGAGTACGAGGACGATGCACGAACTTAGGTTGGTGTAGATACTCGGAATAATGCTCAGGGGTTGGTTATCGTTGGCCAGGTTGTATTTACTTTTGTCCCTATCGTTGTTCTCCCGCCCGCCTGCCGTCGCTTTCTCTTCTCCGATTGGCCTGCCTGTTTGCCGTTGTTCTCCTTCGTCTCGGAGCGGGAGTATTTGCTGTTCGTTCTTGACACAAAAACTCGATAGTTAAAAAAACAGTTCAGACGGAGAACAAGGCTACAATTGGTAAGAAACTCAAACGAGAGGGGCAAGGTGAAAAGAAAGTAATAAAGGCAGCGCCGTGGTACAGAATGGCTCCCTAGACTATCTTCCCCAGGCGGCCGGATCTTGTTAGAGCGGTTTTATTCGGGCACACAGTGTGAGTGTTTTGCAAGCCTGGAGGTCAAGTACACATGCCGTATTGCTCGTCTTCCAGGCAATGCTTGCAAAGGACCAGCATGTGCATGCATATGTACACTAAGAAGCGGCTAAGTCGAAGTTACAGCAAAGCGTACATTGGCCCCAGAAGAAATCGGCAGACTTGCAAGAGTCTACTTCGTAGCTCTGTTGCCGGCGCAAAGACGGAAAGAAAAGAAACACAAACAAGACAAAGGCTCAAAAATGAGAAAGAAAGACAGGGCAGGGATCAAGGAGTTTTGCTGGTCAACACGCTACTCTTCGTAATACTGTCCTTTCGTTCCCCTGTTAGTGCCTGCAAACAGGGCCCACCGGATCCCACTACTTCGGTCTTCCCTTCGACTAACGCTCACTCGTACGTAGCTCTTTGACACTCACACCATCTTATTCTCAGCTTTTCTACGTCGCTGACTTCTTGATGATGGACGCCTTCTAATATTCTACTTCGTACAAGCTTACCCAAGGCGACCCTCTTCGCGGACTCACACTAGACGTACGGAGTATTACTTACTTCAAAAGTCTTGCACAACAGTGTCACTGTGAGCAAGTCTGGCTTGGTGTCAATGTATAATCTTGCTGAAGGAAAAGGCACGGTGGATATACGCTTTTGTCTTTTATCTCATTGTGGGAAAGAAAGAAACGAGGAAAAGAACGAGGAATACGAGTAGGACCGAGCACAGAGGGAGGCGAAAGCCCCGAAAAAAAACGAAACGGCCTAGATATTGACCCCACCCTCCCCTTGCTCGTCCGTCTGCCTAGGCCTTCTTCCGGTGCCACCTGAGAGCGAGTCGATAAAGGCGTGGGAAATTTTGCAGCAGAAGCAACTAATTTGCCGGCCTGAGCTTCTTGTTCTTCCTATTCCGATTCTGTCACATCTAGGCCCGGTCAGCTACCACTAAACGAACTTAGATTCATCCAAGTTTGCGGTCCCTTCGTTTTAGCATCAGCACTCGTCTTTGTTTGTCGTCCCTCCGCCTTCTTTCTCGTCCTTTTCCCCTTCAGCTGTCCTTAGCCCCAACGTTCGTTGGTCTTTTCTCCTCCCCTTATTTGCAAAACAGTTCCTTTTCCACAGTTTCTCTCCTTGGTATTTTCTTCCCTGTTTCTTGGTCCCGATTTGTTTCTCTATTTTGGTTTCACCATTTCTTCAATCGTCTTCTCGATCTATCTCCTCTGCTGGGCGTATGGGTTCCGGCGTCCATTTCCAATTGTTGCCCGCATTTGTTACTCTGCTATCACGTCTCCTACAACGGCAATACGTCTTGTCTCCTTCTCTCGTATCTCATCTACAAAAATACAGCCAACATTGCCCTGATTCAACATCACCAAAAGCCTCAAACGACATCAGCCAGCCTCAACATCTTTGTTCATCGTCTTCTTCTTTTCCTCCTTGACCATCAGCATTCTGCATTAATGAGTATGTGTATGTGATACTCTACTCCGCTAGACGTGGGACAGGAGGCATATCGCATCTACACCCTTCGTGAAGGCTACGGCTGGTCAGTCTAAACAGACATTCTTTGCCCTTCCAGCGCCCTTTGTTCCTTTTACAACGACCTTCTACCATATGCCCCCAGCACCAATCTGTCTTCAACAATCTCTCTCATGCTTCACGTCTGGTTTTGGTCAAAGCAAGCCACCAGCATAACATAACCCAAATTCCTCCTCACGTCCATCTCAAGAGACCACGCCTTCCTGCCTCTCCATTCGCCATATTGCAGACTCGACCATAATCGGAACTGCCAATCATCTCTGTACGTGTTGGTGTACCACACTTCCATATCACTCGCCTCGAACCATCAGCCCCCAAGAGGACCCTGTCCCGACGGTCTTGTGTTTGCGACATTGTTATCTGTACTGGCTTTTTGGTAGCTTTTATTCCCCTTATTACTCTGCGTCTTCTCCCTCTTCTGATCCGGCTCTCCTCCCCCCTTTCACAACCGGCCTTCCTCAAGTCTTTCAGGCAGACTATTTAGCGCATACCCGCCACACACCCTTATGAGCAGTATGTTGCCTACGGCAAGATAATTGGCGTGATCACCTCTTTGCATCGACGACCTCTCTCTCAGCAGTGCTATCTGTATATCCCAACTTGGATACATCCTCAAGGGCATAGCGCACATACTGTTCCCGTTCTCCCTCTTCTGTTCACACCATAACACCACCTGGATCCATCTTTGATCTCGGAGTCCACCCCGCAATGGCAGGCCCGACGCCGTCTGAGTCTCTCAGCCACTCTGGGCAGGCACCATATTTGGACAACAACGCCATACACGATATCCCAGAGCATGACAGTGACGCGGCAGAGCCCGTGCCTACACCTGGCATTGGCAACAACGGCAACAACAATCTCCGGCCCCGCCCCGAGTCCATAATCTCAGGCCGTTCCCTGCGTTCTATGCGGTCCGCCCGATCTGGCGTCAGCTCCTTCCGCACCCAACGGCAGCTCCGTCTTCTTGGACGAGATCAAGCACGAGGTCATGGTCAACTATCTGTACAGCAGCAGTGCTCCCGTCTCTGGGTGGCCGACGGAAGTGGCGCCGTTGAGGGTGTTTTGCTCAGAAAATCGCGCGGCAGTACATGGCTTGTCCACCGCAGCTGCTCGAGTCGCCGCTTGCCCAGGCCTGTGCCTCCCTCAACATGTCGTGCGCCATGACGGTCAACTCGCGCGTTATCAAGACGTTCCTGTCGTGGGCGCCCGATGCCGTGGATGTGCCCCTGTTGAACGGCCTACGAATTCAAATCCTGCCCACCATTGAAGACCTTGCGCGGGCGCGCAAGCACCAGTTTGCAGCCTTTGTGGCGTCCGAGGGCTTGTTGGTGGTCTGGGACGATGATGCCATGCACATTGTCACGCGAGCCAAGGACATTGAGGCCGAGTTGATGGGACTCGTGTGGCGGTCGGGCGACGATGATGAGGAGAACGAAAAGGCGGCACACACCCTGCCAGTGCTATTGGTGACGGCTTCGGCTCTGGCGGATACATGGATTATGACCTGGACGAAGAGAGCGGCGAGATCCGCCCCGAGAAGCGCCCGGTGCACCTGCTCAACACCTACTTGGTAACTCTGACGCTCATCTTGGTGACAGTATCGCTAGGTGCGGCCTGGCGCCAGCTGGCCATTGAGGTGTCGGTCGACCACAGCTACACGCGCCTGGCTCTGGTGGCCCTGTTTCCCATTCAAATCTTTTTTACGCTCTTCTTCGCCCAGGTGATTGTCGGTTGTCTGGCACAAATCTTTGGTCCTGTCCGCCAGCTTGCTGTCAACTCCAAGTTTTATTCGGCTCGCCGCCCGCCTCGCCTTCAGACGTCCATCCTGCCCCATGTCACGGTGCAGTGCCCGTCTACAAGGAGGGTCTGGCTGCCGTTATTGAGCCCACGGTCAAGTCCATCAAGCAGGCCATCTCCACCTACGAGCTTCAGGGCGGCTCGGCCAACATGTTTATCAACGACGACGGCCTACAGTTGCTTGACGACGAGGACCGCCAGGCGCGCATCGAGTTTTATGCTGATCACAGCATCGGCTGGGTCGCGCGGCCTAAGCACGGCGAGAACGGGTTCCAGCGCCGCGGCAAGTTCAAGAAGGCATCCAACATGAACTTTGCCCTCATGATTTCGAACCGGGTCGAGGAGAAGCTGAGTGTCTACAAAAGAGGACCATCATGGACACAGCACCACGAGGCCCGTGCATACGAACACGCCCTCCGCGCCGTCCTTGAGGAGGACGGCGTGCCTGGGCCGACGGCAACGTTCGTGTGGGCGACTACATTTTGATTATCGACTCGGACACGCGCGTGCCCGCGACTGTCTGCTGGATGCCGTCAGCGAAATGGAGCAGTCTCCCGATGTCGGCATCATGCAATTCTCGTCCAGTGTTATGCAGGTCGTGCACAACTACTTTGAGAACGGCATCACCTTCTTTACCAATCTGGTGTATACTGCCATTCGTTACACTGTGTCAAATGGCGACGTTGCGCCATTTGTCGGCCACAATGCCATCCTGCGATGGAGTGCCTCCAGCAAGTGTCGTACATTGACGACGATGGCTACGAAAAGTTCTGGTCTGAAAGCCATGTGTCGGAAGACTTTGACATGTCTCTCCGGCTCCAGTGCGACGGCTACATTATCCGCATGGCGCCTGGGCCGGCGACGGATTCAAGGAAGGCGTGTCTCTGACCGTGTACGATGAGCTTGCGCGCTGGGAAAAGTATGCCTATGGCTGCAACGAGCTGCTCTTCCATCCGCTGCGGACCTGGCTCTGGAGAGGTCCCTTTACGCCCTCTTCCGCAAGTTTCTGTTCTCCAACATTCGCTTCACGTCCAAGGTCACCATCATCTCGTATGTCGGCACCTACTATGCCATCGCCGCCGCCTGGCTCATGACCGCCATCAACTACTTTTTGATGGGCTGGTTCAACGGCTACCTCGACAAGTATTATGTCGATTCCTGGCAGGTCTGGTTCTCCATCATCTTGGTGTTTAACGGCCTCGGCAACATCGCCCTGGCTATCATGCGCTACCGCATCGGGGAGCGGACCTGCTTTATTCGCTGTTTGAGAACTTCAAGTGGACGCTGCTCCTCGCATCTTCTTGGGTGGCTTGTCATTGCACGTCTCCCAAGCGATTCTGGCCCATATGTTTGAGGTCAACATGACCTGGGGCGCACCGCCAAGGAGGTCGAGTTCTCCAACTTCTTCATCGAGGTGCCCAAAGTATTGAAGCGGTTCAAGTTCTCCATGCTTTTTGCCACCGTATCCATTGTCGGCATGATCATCCTGGCCGTCGCGCCCTTTGTGCCCTTTGACTGGCGCATCACCGACTTTGTCGCAATCCTGCCCATGGCCACCGTCGCCGTCTCGCACTTCCTTCTGCCGCTCGTTCTTAACCCGGCACTGATGACATTCTCTTGGTAGGGGGAGAGGAGTGCACAAGGCTGTCTCCAACATGGCAGCTAGATTTAATGATTTGCTTTTTGCGCGGCGTTAATTGGGTCTACAACTCATTTGTTTGGTAATGCTTGTCATCATCGTTAGTTTCAATGGATATGAGCTGTGTTTGTGTCAATGAGATGATGGGTGCAAAGGACGTTTGATCTGCCGAACTTGACGTCGAATAAAGTTTGCAACTGTCGTCGCGTGTAAGGCCTAAAACGGCAATTGCGGAGGCAATCCGTCGTACAGGGATACTCTCCTCCAGAGACAGCGCTGCACCACTAACAGACGACCCGTTGGCAATGGCGGAACGGCCCCGCTTACGTAATCCTTGACCGCCCATAACACATGCCCACCTCGGGACACCTATCAGAGTGCTGATAAGCTAGGCGTGGCAGAATCCGGAAGATATAAGAGAAAAACGTACCCCGTACTAGAATTTTTATGGAGGGGTCAGACTTTTCTCGCTGTGATGCACGCCGCCCTGAAAGTAGAGTTCGCCTAGGGACTACGCCTCTCGGACACCGTCCCTCTTCTCTTCCTCTCTTCCCTCTCCTCTTCCCTCTTCCCTCTTCCCTTTCTCCTCTCCATCGTCACTTTCGCTCGTGCAGTTTTCAACTTCGAGAACAGCAAGTACGCGACCACTTGCGAGCCCTTCTCTCTCTCTTCCCCTCCATCGCCTCGTGCGTGGATTTGGGACTTCGGCCGCTCTTTCTCCTTTCTGCAACTTTCCGTTTTGTCCCAACGACCATCTCCACTCCAAACCAAATCGCGACTTTTTTCAACTGTCAACCCTCCTCTTCCCTCTCCTTCGCTCCACCTTTCCCTTCTTCTCTCCTCTCCTCTTCCCTTTCTCTTCCCTATTATGCCTCACCCCGTCTCGCCTCCAGAACACAACGCCTCCCATCATCCCCAAAGTGGGTGGCGGCGCCGCTCCCGTCGACGGCGCGCCATCGCAGGCCGATGTGACCACCATCCTCAATACCATCTTCACCGCGACGACCTCCAACGCCTCTGTCGAAGCCGCATACAAGCTTTGCGATGCGCTCCTCGAGAACCCGACCGTCGGCGTTCGCGGCCTGACCTCCTACGGTGTTCTCGCCGAGATCCGCAAAGCAGCTGCCGACAAGAAGAGCGGTCTTCGCCGCGAGAGCGCCCAGAACTTGCTAGGTGCCCTCTTTGAGCGTTTCCCCGCCAAGCAGGCCGCCAGCGAGGTCGATTTTTTGCTGCAGGATGGCGGCATGGTTGCCTGTGCTCTCGATGCCCTCTCCGACAAGGGCAGCGTCGTCCGCGAAGCGCCCAGTACGGCCTTGACGCTCTCTTCACCCACCTGCGCGCCGAGTCGCTCGTGGCCGGTCTGCTGCCCGCCCTGATTGCTTATCTCGGTAAGAAGACAGGCAAGTGGCAGGGCACCGTCGGCGCCCTCAAGCTCATGCAGCGTATGGCCGACAAGACCCAGATTGGCCTCGGCACCACCAAGGAGGAGGCCATCGAGCAGGACGTCCTGCGTGACCTTATGGGCTCCAAGCTCGCCACTCTCATCCCCATCGCCGAGGGTGCTATGAGCGATCTCAAGTCTGAGGTCGAAAAGCAGGCCGTCCTTACTATGACCTCGCTCACCAACCTGCTGTCCAACGACGACGTTCTGCCCCGCATACCCCTGCTCATTGACACAATGCAACACCCCTCGGCCGCAACTCTCCAAAAGGCCATCCACGCCCTGGCCACACCACTTTCGTCGCCATTGTGACCTCGCCCGTCCTTGCCTGCTGACCCCTTCTCGAGCGCTCGCTTAACAACCCGAACACCGCCCAGGAGGTCCTGCGCCAGACCGTGGTCATTACCGAAAACCTGACCAAGCTGGTCCACGACCCCATCGAAGCCCGCACATTCTTGCCCAAGCTTCAGCCCGGTGTCAAGGCCGTGAAGGAACGTGCCTCGCTTCCCGAGGTCCGTGAGATGGCGACGCGCGCCCTCAACGTCATGGACATCGCCATGGCCACTGACAAGAGCGGCACTGCAGTCCTGGTCGAGAAGGTGTCCGCCGAGGATGCCGGCAAGGTTTTGGACAAGACCATCAAGAATGACGGCGGCTTGCTGGCCGGCAACACTGAGATCTTCAACGGCCTGCGCCCTACCTCAGTACCATGATTGCCGAGGATGCCAACTTCCGCTACGTGAACCGCATTGCTACCCTCGTCGAGGGCTACTTGACCAGCCTGGTCGCTAACCCCAAGGCCGTCGCGCAGGCCGTCGAGACTTTCTATGTCGAGGAGGACCAGCGCAAGTTTGGCGTCCCTGAGAAGGAGGACGACGGCGAGGTCGAGATTGTCAATGCTGACTTCTCGCTCGGCTACGGTGGTATGCTGCTGCTGTCGCACACCAACATGCGCCTGCTGAAGGGCCACCGCTACGGCCTTGTCGGTCGCAATGGTGCCGGCAAGTCTACTTTGATGAAGAGCATTGCTGGCGGCAAGCTCGAGGGCTTCCCGCCTCAGGATGTGCTGCGCACCTGCTACGTCGAGCACAACCAGGGCGAGGATGCCGAAATTTCCATCTTGGATTTCGTCGCCAAGGACCCCACCATTGCCAGGAGGGCCGCGAGCGCATCTCGTCTGTCCTGTCCGAGTTCGGCTTCACGGCCGGCCCCGAAGGTCGCCAGGCGCAAAAGGTTGGCTCTTTGTCGGCGGCTGGAAGATGAAGCTTGCGCTGGCGCGCGCCATGCTGCAAAAGGCCGATGTCCTGCTGCTGGACGAGCCTACTAACCACTTGGACGTTGAGAACATTGCATGGCTGGAGAAGTACCTCAAGAGCAACACCGAAATCACCAGTTTGATCGTGTCCCACGACTCCGGTTTCCTCGACGAGGTCACTACCGACATCTACCACTACGAGCCGGGCAAGAAGCTCGCGCACTACAAGGGCAACCTGGCCCACTTTGTGACTATCCACCCCGAGGCCAAAAGCTACTACACGCTGTCTTCCAGCATGGTGCAGTTCAAGTTCCCGCCTCCCGGCATTCTTTCGGGCATCAAGTCGCAGACCCGTGCCATTGTGCGCATGACCAATGTGTCCTTTGCCTACCCAGGCGCCGCCAAGCCGTCCTCACGGATGCTTCGTGCCAGCTGACGCTGTCGTCCCGTGTGGCCGTTATCGGCCCAACGGTGCCGGAAAGTCGACGCTCATCAAGCTGCTGACGGGCGAGGTCATTCCCACAAGCGGCAAGGTCGAGAAGCACCCCAACCTGCGCATTGGCTACATCAAGCAGCACGCGCTCGAGCACGTTGAGATGCATTTGGAGAAGACACCCAACCAGTACCTGCAGTGGCGCTACCAGCACGGCGACGATCGTGAGGTGCACATGAAGCAGACCCGTATGGTGTCCGACAAGGACCGCGAGCAAATGGAGAAGTGGGTTGAGCTGGGCGAGGGCATGGGCAAGCGCCAGATCGAGACGCTGGTCGGTCGCCAAAAGTACAAGAAGACGTTCCAGTACGAAGTCAAGTGGAAGCTCATGCTGCCCAAGAACAACACCATGGTCACGCGCGAGACGCTGCTCGACCTCGGCTTCGACAAGCTTATCCAGGAGTTTGACGACCACGAGTCGTCCCGTGAGGGTCTGTCGTTCCGTGACCTCCAGCCCGCTACGATTTCCAAGCACTTTGAGGACTTGGGTCTCGACCCAGAGATTGCCAACCACAACGAGATCGGCTCACTGTCCGGTGGCCAAAAGGTCAAGGTCGTCATTGCTGGCGCCATGTGGAACAACCCCCATCTGCTGGTTCTGGACGAGCCCACCAATTTCTTGGACCGCGACTCGCTCGGCGGTCTCGCCGTCGCCATTCGCGACTTCAAGGGTGGCGTCGTCATGATTTCTCACAACGAAGAGTTTGTTGGCGCCCTGGCCTCGGAGCAGTGGCACGTCGAGGCAGGCCGCATGACCCACCGCGGCAACACCGCCATCGCTCTCGACCGCTTCGAGGATGGCAGCCGCCCTGGTAGTGGCCGCACCACCCCTGGCATGATGACACCCGCCGGCATTGCCACCCCGGCCCTCTCCAGCAGCGTCGTGTCCAGCGCTGTCAACAGCGGCATTGAGGACAACGCCACGGGCGACCTCAAGTTCAAGGCCAAGAAGAAGAGAAGATGACCAAGAAGGATCTCAAGGAGCGCGAGAACCGCCGCCGCCAGCGCGAAATTGTCTGGCTGAACTCGCCCAAGGGCACCCCCAAGCCGCTAGACACTGACGACGAGGAGGAGTAGACGCTGTCGGTCGTCGCTTCTGTCATGAACTTTTCCTTTGATTCTTTCTTCGTTGTTTGTTTTATTTCAGGTTGCCATTGTCTACGCTATCTAATGTTGCCTGGATGGTTCTTGCTCTTTCACTTCACAGCTGTTGTTCTGTCTCGTTTTTTTCTTCGCTCTTTTCTTTCTTTTGCACCCGGCCTCGATTTTTCTTATTCTTCTTTGGCCTTGTTCCGTACAGCGCATAGACAGGTTCAGTTTCTTCGACGTAGATGGAAGATTGATTGGGGAATAGACAAAATGTTTTTGGTTCACTCGGCTGGCGATTCCTCAACGTGTTCTTGGCGATTCGCCCCCCTTCGATTTTTATTGTCTTACTTTTCTTTCCTCTGCCTCCATATGCCGTGCAACGTAGATTGGTTTGGCCAAATTCTTGGTGCCGCCGACAACCAAGGAAGCAAACACTGTGAGCCAGTGCCTCCGTTGATCTGCCCTCCCTCTGTTTCCTTTTATGAATCCCTGGATTTCGATCACGAAACGGCCACAAGGTGTTTCATCCACAAGCCCCCATGCCGAAAGGAGGCCATAGCCCTCTTCTTGTGCAGTTCAGTCTTTGGTTACATGCTTGCCTTCGGCCGTAATGTACCCTCACACATTGCCCTCTTTGCACTGCGTCCACCATCCAAACCAAATGCCCAGAAACCTGAAACAACCTGACTGTGTGTCTTGAAATTGGTCGCACGTAAAGCGAGACAGGGCTGCGGCCGGACCTGCGAGAGAACAAGACACATCGCAGGTGAACAGGTCAAGCCCCTCCCCCCCCCCCCTTCCCCCCCCCCTTCCCCCCCGACGGTGACGTACGAAGTACAAGGACTATAACATCTAGGCTAATGCGACCAAGTGCGGTTCCCAGCGCCATGTAGATAGCTTGTCGTTAACATGAAGCAGAACGTGTGAAGCGAGAAACATCGATACTTCATTTAGTGCTTTCAGTGCATCTTCTCCGAAATCTTGCCATCTGTTCAGCCTCCAAGCCTGCCAATGCGTTCTTCAGCTAGCAATCTGCATTGACGACCAAAGTCAGTCCTGACGTGTTGGTTCTCAAATCCGAATTTACACTGACACGGACACTACATGAGTGCGCTTTTGTTTGGGGATCGCGTCTTTGCCGCTTGGCTACGAAGTAAGCCACTAACGAAAGAAGGAGCAATTGGCTTCCCTGGTCTTAGTACAAAGTATGTATCTTATTACTTGTACGAGTACTCGTATCTTACTACAGGCACGGCCAGAGTGCTCGCCAATGGCCCCAATGAACCAAAAAGTGGACGGAGGTCGAGTGTTGGGTCTTTATTGGAGAGATAATCCGTGATCGTGTTTTTTGTTGGAGCAGTTTCCCAATGGACTGCCCCTGTAGGGGCCCCTTGGCTCACGTCGCAGAAGCTATGGGCTCTTTTTACCCCTGACTAGGACGGGCGAACCAGAGGCCGTCGCTTCCGTCCACAGCCAATCACAGCGTCCGATATGTGAAGAATGACTCGAGTCCCCGTCGCGAATTAGAGGAAAGTATCTTACGACGGAGAGTACGAAGTTGAGTATCGGCGCATCTTTATGCTTCTATTTGTGCCCATCCATTCAGGAATTTAAGTTGCATTGGCGGTCACTACTATGCCCCGGATGGTCCTAGCGGCCTGTCGTCTCCGCCTGCCCCTTTTTTCTCTTCCTTCTCTTGAGGCCTCGCGCTTCGAGTCTTGTCTGCCCTTTGATCTCACGTCGCTCTTTTCTCACCTTTCCACCACCAAAAGTCGTCAAAGGGAGCCCCCCCCCAGCTGTCATTGCTCAGCGTCCTCTCCTTCTTCGCGTTTGGTCTTGTTACTCCTCCTTTCCCAGTATTACTCGTACTCCTCGTCGCGCCTCGCCACTTTGTTTGCGTAATTTCCCTTCTATCGCGAGATCTAGAGCCGCTCCCCATCAAGGCACCGAGTGGCTGTTTGTCTGTTGAGTTGGGCTTGCCTTTTTCTTTCCCATGACATTCTCTCACCAGTCTCTCCCTCGCCACCTTTCTGGTCGACGTCACAATTTGTGAGGATCAACTCACTCGGCTTGACGCCATCCAAACAGCGACACATCGAGCCGTCGAAACATCGCCACCTTCCCTTGTTACTGCTGGCCAGACACACACCTTCATTCGTCATGACACGATCCTACTCGCCGCTGGCCCTCGCGGCCACGGCTCTTTCGCTTCTCGCACACACGGCCACCGCCCAGGTCACAACCAACTGCCAGCCGCTCAACACCACAAACTGTCCGGCCGACCCGGCTTTTGGCACTGAGCACATGTTCGTCTTCAACTCGACGCCGTCGACAGACTTTTGGATCCCCACCGCCGGCTCTGTCCTTTACTCTGAGGAGAACGGTGCCCAGTTCAGCATCAACAAGCAGGGCGACTCGCCAACAATTCGCTCGGCTTTCTACATCTTCTTTGGCCGCATCGAGCTTATGATGAAGGCCGCAGCGGCACCGGTATTATCTCGTCGGTCATGTTGTTGAGCGACGATCTCGACGAGATTGACTGGGAATTTATGGGCGGCAACCAGTCGTACGTCGAGACCAACTTTTTCGGCAAGGGCCGTGAGGACTTCCACAACGCCATCTACCACCCCGTCGACGGCGGCATCAGCAACGACTTCCACAACTACACCACCGTCTGGACCAACGAGTCGCTGGCCTTCTATGTCGATGGCGCCAAGGTGCGCACGCTGCTGCCCAAGGACGCCAACAACACAAACAACTACCCGCAAACGCCGTCCCGCATTTCCTTGGGCATCTGGGCCGGTGGTGACCCAACCTTGCCAAACGGCACGCGTGAGTGGGCCGGCGGCGACACCGATTACTCCAGGGCCCCTTTAATATGTACGTCAAGAGCGCTCATGTGTCCGACTACAACACGGGCAAGGAATACTCGTACGGCGACCACTCGGGCACCTGGCAGAGCATCAAGATTGCCGCTGGCAATTCTACAGCTGTCGAGACGATCAATGCAGTGCCCCCAAGACGCTCGCCGAGAAATGGAACGATCTCTCGCCCGTTGCCCACATTGCCGTCTACTCGTGCGCTGGTGCTGTCGGTGCCATTATTGTCGCTGTCGGCCTCTACTACTGCATCAAGCAGCGCCGCCGTGGCGCCGAGGAGAACCGTCTGTACGAGCAGCGCCTGCAGGCCGAGCGCGTCGAGCTCGAGCAGTTCAAGAAGGCCGGCATCAACCCCGACAGCCTGGCCCATGAGGGCACCGACTACAACGCCCGCGGCATGGCCGAGGACGGCACCGCCAGTGCGAACGCGTACAATGTGCCTCGGACCCCTGATAGCATTGCCGACGAGAAGGAGCGCGCATGGGGCGCAGCTGCTATCGGCGGTGTTGCTGTGGTAGCCGGTGGCACTACTGCCTCCGCCATGCGCAGCACGGTGCCGCTCCTGCAAAACGGTGCCCAGAGCCCGGTCGACGAGCACGGTTTCTATAATTACAACGACCGTGGCTTCAACAACAGCCCGCAGTCACAGGGCCCCGGCTTCAACAACCGCAACTTAAACAACACCGGCGGCAACAACGGCAGTCAAAGCGGAAGTATGCAGTCGCCCGCGCCGCCCGTCTCGCCTATGCACTCACCCATTCCCGGCCTTGCATCGCCCACGTTGCCCTCCTACGGCCCTGGCGGCGCGGCTCATCGCAGTTTCTCGGCGCCCAGTGCGCAGATGCGTGCCTCGCCGGGCCCTCCTTCAAACGCGGCCTACGACAACATCGTGCGGACCCAGTCGCCTGCCTTTGCCGCCCCGACACCACAACGCAGCCATACCTCCAATGCTGACTGGCGGAGTGCCAGCGCCGGTCCTAGCTACGATGGCGTCAATAGCTACAACAATAGCAACAATCACGGCGGTGGGAGCTACGGCTCCAATGGCCCTCTTATGGCGGCCGGGACAACTATAGCGGCGGTGCACCAGGCCACCAGGGCGGTGGCTTCGACAACAACTACTGGCGGTAGAACCAACAGTGGCCGACAGGGTCTTCACCAGAGGTGTGTCCGTGCCGGCACTGGATAGGCGAACGCATGCTGAAAGTATGTAGCTGTTGTGTACACATGACGGCATACGCATGACATGCCCTCTTTGACCTTTAATTTCTTATTGTCATTTGATTATTCTATTCTTGCTTCGTCTGTTTTGTAGAAACCCCCGCATGTTAATATCCTTGTGTGTGTTCTTCGCTTTTGGGACTACGCGTTCATTTACTCACTTTTGATCACCGATGTAATTTTTTGTTGATTCGTCTTTAATCACTTGTGTTTGTCTGTGAAGTTGATCGACAGGCTATGTACTGCAGCTGGTGCGTGAAGGCGATAGTCGCGTCGTCGTCGGTGGCCTGTCCGGTCGCCTTCTTGTCCGTGCTCTCCAGCACGATGCGGTTGTTGACTTTCAGGAGGCCGTTGGCGCCGCGTGGCGCATAGATGACGCTGGACGCCGGATCTTGTCGTCTTTGATGTCCACCTGACCAGCCACCCACTGGCCGCCGCCCGAGATCGACGTCTGCGTCGTCGTCGTCGCGCTCGCACTTTGCGAGAAGTAGTACGTGCTGTAGAACGTAACCGTCACGCCCGCGTCGAGCTGCGCGCAGCCGTGGTAGGTGCTGTCCATAACAGTCAACTGGAAGCCACCGGGGTACTTGAGACCCGGGTGCAGCTGGCAGCTCTTGGTCTAATCACCCAGATCTTACATTATTTTATTACAGGGCCGCCCACGTGGTGGAGGTGGTGGAGATGCCACCACGCATATCAACAAAGGCCAACAAAAGACCTCGATTTTTTTTTTGCGTGCACATCTCCCGTCGGATTCGTCATTCCATAGAGTCTCTCGTCTAGCTTGATATTTGCAGTTGTGGATTGGTGCACTCGCGTGGATCGTCCAGGGATTCGGATTGCACAAGATTTGGGATAGTACTGGTGACGAACAGTATCAGCACCAAGTACGAAGTAAGATAAAACAAAGCCATCTTAAAGCTGCTCTTTGTTCAGGAGGAAATCTACTCTATGAACACAGAAAAGGACAACATTGTTGTAGGTTTAACTGTAGGGCAACATGAAGTTCAAATTAAGCTGATGGCGTTACCAGACAATGAGCTGAGGCTATCAGTCAAGAATTGGTGGTTAAGTCTAGACAGAGTACGGCCTACGCTACACCCGACGCTGTAGCCTGACCACGTCATGGTGCTCGGATAGACATAGATACTGGCAGATCAAGATAGCAAAAGTCTCAGCTAAATGCCAGTTTATATCACCTTTACATCCTGTGACAGCGAATCGGCCTATTTCTGCTACCCATCATCCGGTTCCCATCGAATACGTACCGGTCGCTTCGATGTCATTATTGAACTAGATTTTATTTGCACATGAAAGCTACTCGCTCGAGCGGTATATTTACTGCTGCATTGTAAGTCTTATGTCGACAATACCTCAGAGAATCATTGTAAGTCTTGTGACGAGAGACGGACTGACGTCGGGCATCAATCACCTGACGTTAGCGGCGGCCGGGAGCTGGCCGAATCGCCACCGAAATCAGCCACAGGTCCTCTCGTCCCCCTGCGAGTGCCAGTGTCGAGTGGAGCAAACTTGCTGCAAGTTTTCCCAAACAGGAAGAATAGGGGGCAGGTATGGCCTTAGTGGGGGCTAGAGGAAAGGACGCCCGATTTAGTGGGCGACGGGTGCTACTAAGTATGGGGAATGGAGACGGGGAAATCGCCAGGGGCAGGATTTTCGGGGATGACTGCGGGGTAAAGGCGCTGTAATTGACGCAGAAAGCAAAAGTAAAACCGAGAAAACACCAAGAGACAAGCAGGAGCAAAGAGCCGAGGGCATGATGTCGGCTAAGTTTACGGAGAAAGAAGTACACATTGCCCCTACGACTGTGCCACCGCTTCCACTCGTTTTGATTGCTCGCAATCTTTTGTCATGGTTCTAGTTTATCGTCTGAAAGCGTAAAAAGTGACGTGAAAATTATACTTGGAATGATAGGCAAAGCTGATCCCCTTTTCATTTTAGCCTGTTTCTCATCTGTACAAAGAAACAGTCTAGGCTCTTAGTTCTTCTCAATCAGCTCAAGCAGGCCCTTGAGGTCAATGCTCTTGGGGCGCTCAATGGGCAGACCCAGAATGCGGTCCCAGACAAGCTGCGCCAGAGGGCCCAGACCACGCGAGACACCGAAGGTGGCGGTGTAGTACAGGGTCTCGTGAAAGCCGTAGTGGTGGAACAGAACACCCGAGGCCGAGTCGACGTTGGGGTAGGGGTTCTTGGTCTTGCCATGCTCCTTGAGGACGCCAGGAGCGATCTCGCTATTGGCCTTGACGATGCCGAAGACAGGGTTGGCCGAGATGGCGGGCGGCGGCATAGTCCATGAGGGCCTCGAAGCGTGGGTCAGGCTTACGTAGGACGCCATGGCCGTAGCCGGGCACGACACGGCCAGAGTTGAGGGTGGACCACAGGTAGTCCTTGACGTCCTGGTGCGTGTAATTGGCGGGGATGGAATCCTTCATCTGGAGGACCCAGCGGAGCACCTCCTGAGCGGCCAAACCGTGGAGCGGGCCAGCCAGACCCTGCAGACCGGCGCTGTAGCTCAGGAAGGGGTCGCTGAGGGCACTGCCGACCAGGTGAGTGGCGTGGGCCGAGACGTTTCCACCCTCGTGGTCGCCGTGCAGGGCCAGGTAGAGACGGAGAAGATCCTGGAAGTCCTCGTGCTCCTTGCCGCCCTTGCCGAGCAGCGCGGCGAAGTTGTACGACCAATCCTGGTTAGGGTCGACCTTGGCGGGTAGGGCTCCGCCGCCGTAGTAGGCGTTCTGGTAGATCTTTGCGGCGACGGTGGGGAGCTTGGCCAGTAGGCTGATGCAGTCGTCAAAGGTGGGCTCCCAGTAGTCGGCCTTGTTCATGCCGGCAGCGTAGCCAGCGGCGAACTTGGAGGTGTGGCTCAGGGCCGACACAGCGATGGAGAATTGTGTCATGGGTGGACGTCGGCCGGGAGCTCATCGAGTAATTTGTTGACGAAAGCGGGCAGCTCCGACTTCTCGGCCAGCTCGCGCGAGAAGGCGCGGATCTGGGCGGTCGAGGGGACCTGGCCCGTCAGCAGCAGCCAAAACATGGCCTCGGGAAGCATCTCCGTGCCGGTCGTGCCCTTGGGTAGCTCGCGCTGGCAGTCCTTAATGGTGCGGCCGTGAAAGCGGATGCCCTCCTCAGGGTCGACTACGCTGGCCTCCCATAGCATGGCCTTGAGACCGCGCATGCCGCCAAGCGTGTTCTCAACCTTGACATCGCCAATGACCTTGCTGCCGTTGGCCTTGACCTTCTTGAGCAGCTCGCGCTTGGCAGGGATCACCTCCTTGAGGGTGGCCTTCAGGTCGGGCTCGGCCGACGCAGAGTAGTTGCGAGGGCGGAACGCCAGAGGCGTCGACTTGCGGCCGAGGGGCTGGTCGTGTTAGTAGTGTTTGGGCCACTTGAGTCTCTTGATCTTTTCTCCGCGGGAAACTTCAGCTTACGCGCAGCGCACCAAAGGCTCTCGTGGTAGTCCGGGCACTCATCGTGAAGGGTTGAGGTTTGTAGAAGTCTCGTGTGGTGGTTGGATGGAATAGAAACAAAGACAAGAAAGAGAAGGGAAAAGGTAGGAAATGAGACAAGAGGACACGAGAGTGAAAATATACGCGACGCAAAACGTTGTGCTTCCGAATCAGGGACCAACTGACGGCTATCCCTCCTCTCCTCCTTCCCCGTCTTCTCATACCCGGTGCGTACTTGCTCGTCTCGGCTGCTCTTGCCCAAGCCGAGCGCATGTCTTCCACAATCCCAGAATGAACCGAGGAAAGCCGCCCTAGCGGACACGGTTTAGCGGCCATGGTTGGCAGCCACGGCTACCACTGCGGTTATTTAGCAATCTCAGTGTGGGCGGACAGGCGGGTCGCGACTTACGAAGTACAGTGGCCAGTCATCACTAGCCCTCCACGAGCTTGCCCCCTCCCCGAACCCCTCCCCACCAAAATGTACTGGCGCGGCTTGAAACACGTGACTATGTTAAGATAATGTAATGTTTACAGGCTCAGAGGTGCATGTGCAAAGGGTTGCATTCGAATCTCGGTTGTCTATTTCCAATGACTAAATTGCGAATTTAGAGCTATATTATTAAGTATCATAGACCACGAGGAGAGTCCAGACATCACAGAGAGTCCCGCAGGGCGTTGTTGATGGGCGCTCCGGCCGCCGGGCCCTCGGGCGTCACATAGGCCTTGGTCATGCCGCCGTCTACCACCATGTCGTGCCCGTTGACAAAACTGGACTCGTCCGATGCCAAGAACAGCACGGCCTGCGCCTGCTCGATGGCCTCGCCGAACCGACCCGTTGGGAAGTGGATCTCGCGCCGCGCCCGCTTCGGCTTGTCGTCGCCCAGCCAGTCCTGCAGCAGCGGCGTGTTGAGCGGCGCCGGGCACAGCGAGTTAAACCGGAAGCCCTCGCGTGCATGCACGATCGCCAGCTCGCGCGTCATGGATAGCACCGCACCCTTGGATGCCGTGTAGGCGAGCTGCGGCGTGGCCGAGCCGACGAGCGCGACAACCGATGCCGTGTTGATAATGGAGCCCTTTGTCTTTTTGTGGCGACGCAGCGACAGCACGGCGTGCTTACTGCCAAACCACACGCCCTTGACGTTGATGTTGTGCGTCAGGTCCCAGATTGCCTCGGTGTCTCCACGGCATCGTCGTCGCGCGCGTGCATGATGCCCGCGTTATTAAAGATCACGTCGAGGCCGCCCCATGAGTCAAGGCTCTCAACCATGGCCTGCACCTGGGCTTCCTTGGAGACATCACATACCACCGTCTCAACGCGCGCAATGCTATCGGGCAGCAGCTGCTTGACCTTGGCCAGAGCCTTCTCGAGCGCCGGCGCCGAGATGTCGGACATGAGGACGTTGGCGCCCTCTTTGACGAACAGGATCGTAGTCTCTAGGCCGATGCCGCTGTGAAACGGTGAAAAAAAAACAGTTAGCAAGACCGACGAGACGTTGACGTAGACGGCGGCGAGTTTGCAATGTGATTAAAGGGGCGGTAGAGAAGCAGCGGCGACCTACCCAGCAGCGCCGGTGACGATGGCATTCTTGCCTTCGAGGCGGCCAGCAGAGGACATGATTAAAAAACTAAGAGGCTGAACTGCTTTTGAAAGCCTTTCTATGTGTCGTTTGGGAACCACTCGTCACGTTAAAATGAGAGCCAAAATATGCGTTGTGCAGAAGCTGCAAACGTCAGGAATTTCGTGTGGTGGGGAGAGGGTGTCGTGTCAAGGGGCCCGTTCGCGATAAGGGAGCTGCGATGAAGGTTAGGCAGTGGGTGGGGTTGTCTTCCCAGAGGCGACAACGGAGTGGATGCAGGAGGTGTGCTGGACAGTTTTGTTGAGGAAAGAACGAGTCGGAAAGGAGAAGACTCGAGCAGGAATTGAAACGAGCAAGAGAAGAAACAAGACACGATGAGAGCCATCCGCACTTTGTACGAGTTATTTTCGCGGCCCTCGTCGAACGACGGGACACGGATAAGAGGTTTGACAACGTACGGAGTAGATACGAACGGGCGACAATCTGACCTCGCCACGGTGGCCCGGTAGGCTTGTGCTATTTTGCCAGTTTGGTAGATGCCCGGCGATTGCGCTGCTTGTTCCTTCCGCATTGGGAAGTGTCACAGAAAACCCAGGGGGTCCAACGGGCGCCGACAACGGCAGGCAAGGGGCTAATTTGGGGCAGGCACGACCCTGAGATGAAGAGAAAGGATCAGCTGGACGCATCCCACTGATATGACTTCCAGGCCCACTATGGAAATCTTCCAATGGTTTTGCCGCAGGGGTTTCGGAGGTCGCGCTAAGCTCGGTTGCCGGAGGTCCGAGGCCAGGCCAGTCTCAGGCGTGATATTGATGTCATCGTGCCTGTCGCTGGAGTGCAAAGCCGTCAACGGAAACAATACTCGTACGAAGTACGAGTATGTCGTACACCAGTGTTGACATGTAGTACGATAGACGGCCTTATCAGACACAACTGCGTGCATCTGACAGGACCGACAAAGACCTGAAAAGTGTCGCCGCCGTTGTCGCTTTGCCGTCCTCTTGGATCTTATGGATGGCTTCTTTCCCAAAACTGGTCTCCACCCGCCATAGTGGATGAAGGCTGTTCAGCAACAGCGTAGCGCGCATATTCTACTTAAGAAAGGTTGAGAATACTACCAGAATTCACTGGCGGGGTAGGTCATGACATAGGGCCAAACCTGCTACACCCGAACATACTGATAAAGCAGGGTTGCGAAAGCCGTACTGGGTAATTACTCGTAGTATCAAGTTGTGATGGGACGTCTGCCCGGCCACGGAAGACCAGGAAAGCAAAGTGCACCATGATAATCAAGCTGGGACTTCTGATAGGATTGTCCGGCTATCCCAGGCGGCATTCCGTTCTCGTCATCTCATTGTCTATTCTTGACCATCCTCCTCGACTGTATGTGGATTTGACACTGCCATGAGAGCCTTTTTCTTCCCGTTCTATTTCTACTCAGTACGAGTAATAGTTGGTAGAGCCGGGCAGTTTAGGCTTATGATCCCTGGCTGATACTTCGCAACCCTGTACGAAGTACTCGTGGTCTGCCCACTCGGTGTTCAAGGGCGAAAAAGCGCGGCCAATTGGCGCCAAAATAACGAAGGTTGCAGCAGCTGCAACACTTTGTTCATAGGCCCGCGGTGGTGGTTTAGGGCGTGAGTGCCATTATCAGCTGCCAGAGAGAGAGCTTCGTGATTGGCCCCGCTTATCGCCAGCTTCACAGGGCACTGCCCAGTCTCCTGCCCTTGTGTCTTACGTCTCGTGTCCTTGTCTTTTGTCTCTCATGCTCCGTGCTTTGCCCTCTTCCCCTCTTTCCTTCCTCCAGATTTTGGCTTTGCGACTTTTCGGTCGTGAATTTCGCACATACACCCAACCTGCTCTCAACAGCACACCGCTCCCCTCTCCTTTTCCCATCCGAACCACTTCATCATGGCGACGGAAGACGGAAACAAAACCCTCACGGTCGAGCAGCTGCCAGCCATTCTTGCACACGACACCAAGGTCAAGGTCGCGGGCGTGGACGTGGACGGCATTCTGCGAGGCAAGGTCGTGTCCAAGGCCAAGTTCTTGTCGATTGCAACGAGCGGCTTCGGATTCTGCTCCGTCATCTTTGGCTGGGACATGCACGACCAGACATACTTCCAGGAGCTCCAAGTCAGCAACAAGGAAAACGGCTATCGCGACCTGCTGGCCATTCCTGACCTCAAGACGTTTCGGCGCATCCCTTGGGAAGACAACGTGCCCTTCTTCCTGCTGCGCTTTTTCGACCCGGACACCAAGGAGCCAATATGCGCGTGTCCGCGCGGCCTGCTTCAGACCCAGGTCGACAAGATCAAGGCCAAGGGCTACGGCGCCATGGCGGGCGGTGCGTGTCTCTTGGGGTACTCGTGGGATGTCAGTTGAGAGCTCTGCTAACAACACTTACAGCCGAGTATGAGTTCTTCCACTTTTTGACGCCAAACGACGGCACCTCGACGTCCAACAGTGCCGTTGCCCGCCAGCCGTCGACTGCGGCCTACCTGGCCAAAAATCCGCCACATACACTGCCACCGCTGACGGAAGGCATGTTCGGCTACAGCCTGACGCGCCCCGTCGCCAACAAGGATTACTACTACGAGGTGTTCGAGACGTGCGAGAAGTTTGCCTGCGACATCGAGGGCTGGCACACCGAGAGCGGCCCGGGCGTGTACGAGGCGGCGCTGCAGTTTGGCGAGATTCAGGAAATGGCCGACCGTGCCAGCTTGTTCAAGCTTGTAGTCAAGTCGGTCGCCATGCCCTACGGCATCACGCCTTGCTTCATGGCCAAGCCAAAGCAGGGGCTGCCGGGCAACAGCGGCCACATCCATATGTCACTGGTTGACTCCGAGACTGGCAAGAACCTACTGGCACGCGATACCCCGACGATGATGCGGCGTGGCCTGACATTGTCAACCTTTCGGACCTGGGCCGCCATTTCCTTGCCGGTATTCTAGAGGGCCTGCCGGACGTCATGCCCCTCGTGCACCCACCATCAACAGCTACAAGCGGCTCGTCGAGAACTTTTGGGCACTGTCACTGTGTCCTGGGGATATGAGCACCGTCAGGCCTCGATCCGGCTGATCGGTCCGCCAGGCTCAAAAGCGGGCGCAACGCGCTTCGAGGTGCGCGTCGCCGGCGCCGATGCCAACCCACATTTCGTGCTTGCCGCCATTTTGGCTCTGGGCCGGCGCGGTATCGAGAAGAAGCTCAAGATCCCGTGTCCGCCCCTAGGAAAAGGCGAGGGCGTCGGCAGTGACGCTGATGGCGGTATCCGCTTGGCACGCAGCCTGCGCGAGGCCAACGATCGCTTTATGCGTAAGGAGAGCATAGCACGCGAGGTGCTGGGGAACGAGTTTGTCGACCACTATGGCGGCACTCGCAACCACGAGATCCGGCAGTGGGATGAGGCTGTGACCGATTGGTAAGTTTGCCTCTGCTCGTCTTTTTGTGTTCTGTCGCTAACAAACCCTTTAGGGAAATGAAACGCTATATTGAGACAGTGTGAAAGAATAAACGAAACAATAGACGTGCTAGTGTCTGTGTCATCTTCCTGGGACAATCGGACTTGAGCCTTCAAATCGCTGCTTCATGAACAGGCCATTGCTACCGCACAAAGATGTATCGGCGTCAACATACAAACCTCTTTCTTGCTGCGAGCAAACATAAACAAAGCAGTCCGACTCGTAACAGAGTCTGATATGATGTGATGTTGTCTTTATATCACTTTGTGGTGTCATTTGGATAGCACGCTGCTGCTGTCGGATAATCAACAGAGCTGTGTCGTGAATACCTTGGCAATATGTGTTCTTCAAATGAACGTCGCGGAAGTCTTCCGCATGCTGCTTGACGTGCATTTGTGAATCCTAGAAACAAATCGAATGATACAGCGGAATGATCGGGGACTCCAAGACACGGATACGATCCAGAGTATTGCTGGATAGCTTTCGGTCTTCAGCCCCGAGAACGGCAATCCCGGCCGATCGAACTTGGCATATCCTGGTGATTGGACCGCATTCCGCACCCTGCAGGTCGTCTGCAGGTATCGTATGGGGTGGTGCCGTTGCTCGTTCCGCTCTACCTGTGTCTAGATCATCGCATCCAGGCGCTCTCCTTGGAGTAACGCAGGTGTTGCCTGCCCACGGAGTCGTATTGCATGGAGATTGCACGGTTCAGCGTTGCTTGAAGTAGCTGCCCAACTCCTCTTCACAGCCATCCTTAACTCCTTTCGGCGAGGTCTGGCAGTGCTGCATCACTCAAGTTTCTCTAACTCGTCAGCATTAAAACGCACAAACCAGCGCCTGCAATGGAGTAGCCGGTGCCCGTGACGCCCATGCGGACCATTTCCGCCCATTCGTACGGAGTACGACATACTGAGTACAAGAGGCCACAATAAACAGAGGTCTCACTAACGCGTAATCGAACCAGATAATCCTTTATTGAGACGGTATCCTGATCTTTTAAGGGGCCAGAAACGGGACGGGCCCTTTCGTTGAACAAACTCTGTGGAGCATGTTCAGTAACTCTAGTGATCTGTTTCTCTAACTAAGTAATATCATAACATCAAGCACGCATGCAAACCCACTATTCGCTGTGAGCGAAGACAATTAACGCCAACTTTGTCTCTTCACCTGTGTCAAGTCTTGAGATTATGCTTGCTTTCCGGCTGCGTTTGATGATTCTTAACTGTTCTCTCATTCTCTCCTCTCACTTGGCCATAGACAGTTCCACACAGTTCGGGGCTACAAACAGCCATCACCACCGAGCGCCACTAACTTCCTCATTTGATACGATGATAAGGGCGAAGTGCCAAGCGAGACACAGGCCAGGCCGCTGTCAACCCTCTCTTACAACGTGTTTCGGGACGTGCAACCACTCGTCTCTGACCGCCTCTCCAGGAAGAGATCCGCGACGAAGCTCCACAGGCAATACTATTGCCTCTTCTATTTGATTTCCGCATATCCACGCCTGCCCCGGTTTCTTTTCCCGCCGGGTAGGGCTGGTAGTCCCACTGCGCTTTTGCCCGTCCTTGCCTCACTTGACCCCTGCAAAGCACTGCTTGGCCCCTCCCGTCGAGTATTACATCCGTGCGAGACGCTCTGCACAAGGGCCATTGATGCTCGAACCTGGCGGAATGCTTCGCCAATATCTGCCTCCTCGTATCCAATGACCCTTTGGTCCGTCCAACACTAAAACAATAGAATCTATCGAGCTGCATGTTTGGGCGTTCCTGGTCTCCTTTCGAACTGGTGAACCTTCCGAGCTGGTGTATCTTCCTCGCTTCTTCCTGCAAACGCTCTTTCCTGTTGCTATTCTAGCCTTTCACCTTCGCGTGCACTCGAGTTTACCTTGGATACTCGATAATCTCCCTCATAACCAAATTATTTCCCTGTAACATCTCGATACGGCTATTTCAGAAGCCCCATATGGTATCAAGATGACGAGCACAACCACAGCTGACGCATTGGCTTTGCAGAAAGACACGAGGCGGAAGTCAATGCTGACGGTAAACTGTACGTCAAATACGCATTTGCCTTCAAAAACCTTGACTGGGAAGCATACCACCGTTACCGCCCAGTCTACCCAGAGTCGATGTGGAAGCAATGGTTCGACTACCACAGGAGCCACGGCGGCAAGTTTGATGCTGCTCACGATGCAGGGTCCGGTTAGTAATACAACGAACTCAAAGCAGTATATGGGCTTATAGCTCAAACTTATGCTCAAACTTATGCTCAATTTACGGACAGGTCCGGGGACGGCGGCCACGGTCATCGGGCAGCACTTTAAAAAGTGTTTGTCTCCGACGCCGGAGCCTCCAACTTGGCGACGGCTGAGGCCACCCTCATTCCACGCGAGAGATTCATATTTCATCGAGGCCCAGCTGAGAAAACAGCAGAGTGGCTGCCACGGGCGTCTGTCGACTTCACGTCCATCTGTATGGCTTTCCACTACATGGACAGCGCGGCTACAGTGCGCGCCGTAGCACAGACTCTGAAGCCGGGCGGCACATTTGCTGCGGCCACATATGGATTTCGTCTGCTATTCCCGGGTCGGCCGCGGGCGGAAGAACTGTGGTACAAAACTACGAGCCGCGAGACGCTGCGACTCATGAAGGGAGGAAAACTGTTTCCAGCCGCCATCCGCGGTCTGAGCCGAGCCATGACGGGTCTCGACTTTGTGGCCTTCCCTCGACCTCTTTGAGGAGGGCGTGCGCCGCGTGTACGTCAACGTGGCCCAGAACGAGAAGCGGCCACTCTACTTTGTCGACAACGAGCCGCTGCTATGGCACGAGGCCCAGACGTTCATCTCACCCACCGACGCCCAAGAATATATTCAGGATTCAAAGTGGGACGGCAAGCCGATGCTGCATGGCTGCGTGGCTTTTTGGCCAGCTCCCAGATGGGGTTTGATGAGACAACCTGGTCGCTGGACGAGTGGAAGGAGCTGGAAGCCATTGTGGCGAGCGGGCCCAATGGAACCATTGCGGTTGAGTGGCCAGTAGCAATAACACTAGCTACTAGAAGACATGGCGCATGAGTGCTGCCTCGAGATGTTCCGATTTTGAGTCCAAACAGCCATATCCACGTGGGAGAAGAGTAAGAAAATAGACTGATAATGTTACGAATACAGCAATCACCCGGCGGGTAAGATGAATACCAGATAAATATGCTAATGTTGGATTGACCTCATCTAATCTTGTAGCTTAATAGACAGCTTCCTTCTTGTTTGCGACTGGCAACACAGTGGTATTATTGTCCAAATTGAGACAATGACGCCAACTCCTCTGGGTAAATCTGATACATCTCAAGCTGTGAGATTTGTGCTGCGTCAGTGCAATGTGATTCTTTCAAATGAAGGGTTGTGAAAATACAGCGTGAATGGAGTCGAACTTCCCCAAAGCGGTTTTTTCGGTGGAACCCTTCCTAAAAGCCAGAAGCTCCCGCAATAAAAAATCGGTGCGAATATCCATGTACTTTGTTTGTACTGGTTATTTGGCGCATTCCGGTAAGTTTCTGAATTTCTCAGCATTTACATACTTCGTATAACGCAACAGTAGCCTTCAACATACACCTACCGGTGCATCGATGATAAATATGGACATCTCGTTGGAAAATATGACGAAAAAAAAGACGAGGTCAATATAATCCATCTCAAGCCATCCAGCAGCACTGAGCTGCAACACTTAAAGCGCAAGTATCTTACACACACCTTCTCCCACCCAAAAAGTTCACCTTCGGAGCATTCCAACTCAACCAGAATCACGACCACCTTTCGCTCTCGAGTTACCACCATTGGTACTGACCCTGCAGGTGTGGCCCTCGGCTTAACTTCTCCAAAAGGAGAGAGTCGTGTTCAATATTTTGAGCGGCGATCTAAGCCCACACGGTCGAATCGGCGGCGCTCTCGGCATGCTGGAATTGCACGACGAATTGGGCCAAGCTGCTTAAGTATACTTACAAAAGATTCGTGAATCTCACAATCAAGTTGTATCTAGAGTCTTTATATCGAAAGATGGCTGGCATTCTGAATCACCGTAGATATTGACCCGAAACTCGTATTAGTTGAAAGTTGCTAAAACTCAAGCTATTATTTGTTTCTTTAACAGTCTCAAGAAAAAACTTTACATCATTTGGAAATACTACTTGAGTGAGGGCGTGACACGAATACCAATAAATCGCTCACTTTGATCTTGATCTTGTTTGCTTTGTGACCGTCTCATACCTAGTCAAGGCAATATTGCTTTTGCCCCGGACAGGCAACCGGGATGTCGAGACAGGGAATCACAATGCCGCAGACCATATTCTTCCACCCCCGCGACGCAACCGACCCATAGATTGCAGATTTCCCGACCAAACAAGTTTTCTGCAAACCATAATTTGCTGATACGACACCGGTTTGTTTGACAGCGATCTTCAATTTCATCACTTTATTCACGTTTGAAGGCCATATTGTCTAGAAAAATATTCACCTATGGACGGGGAATGATATCGTGCTATCTCTACAGCTCCTAGTTTAGCCTCGCCGCGTTGGGTTTAAGACGTCTTAGGACATGCGTATTGATTGCCGATGTGTCGTATGTCATTGGCCCCCCACATGTTTCCTAGGAATAAAGCCTCCGGATGATAATAAGGACAGTGCGGCGTGTAATTACGCAGCAATGCAGGAGCTTTAAAATGACGGGACGTTGATTCGAGGCCTTGGCCTGTCCCCTGCCCGTGCACACGGAGCCCGCCGGCGAACCGTCCCGTGTTAGTCGGCTTGAAGAAAGTCCGCTGGAGGTGGCTGACAGAGGAGAATCCTTTAGTGTTCTTTTGACTCTCTTCTCTTTTTCCAATTCGTCATATGCAGTATCCCTACGAAGTAATTACTCCTCGTATGTAATGGACTTGAACTTGCCGGATAACGGTCTGGGTAGAGTGAGTGTTTGCGGGAGGAAGCCGACCACGTAATTACTAGCAATGCACGGCCGCCTCCGGTACAGGGATCATGGGCAGCACGGGTTTTCGTTTCTCTGGCCAATCATAGTTGCTTTTTCGTTATCAGAGATCCAAGAGAAGAGTTGTCAGGACAGGACCTGGAGGCGACAGCAGTAATACTTCGTAGAATACGACGTACTTCGTACATGTTAAGAAGTACGAGAAAGAACATCAAAAAGCAAAGAGCACGAAAGAGGGATGCTAATATGGAGATCAGCGGAAGCTAACATGGGGATGAGCTTGGCGTTTCGCGGAGACAAGCGGCAGTACAAAGATGAGCAATAAGTATGACCGAACTAATCCTCATCCACCTCAAACTCCGTGCTCCGTAATACCCCAGGGACACGCCGGGCCCGACCTTTTCTGTTTCGCAGAACGGCTTGTGATGATACTCTACAGGTACCAATTCGTCTCCATTCATCTCCTTTCGTCTGCTTCGTTTTCCCCCGTCCTGCCTTCCATACATACTCCTTCCCTTCATACTCTTTCACGCCGTTCTTGTTTTCCCTGTTGCCGCCTACGAAAGTACGGTCGACGTCGCGGGTTATCAAATCGCCCTTCGTAGTGTATGGCCTAGGCACTGTTCTTAGGTTGCCCAATTCACAAGAAACCTTAATATTAGACGCGCCACCGCCCACGCAATCTTGCACTACTTCGTAAAAGGAAAAAAGCTTGCTAGAAAGGCACCAGAACACGCTAAATCCATTCTGCAAAGCTGTTTTTCTCTCTTCCTTATCACTTGCACACCATTGGCTGGTTCGTCTGAAAATGTACGGACCCGGGCTTGCAACTCCGTGCATCTCCATTCTTTTTACCTTTGCTCCCGTCTTTCTCCCTGGGGCTTATCGGCACACTTTGCTGGATCTTGAGTGGAAAGGACCACAGGCATACAAGACAGAGCCTCTAATTGGCTACAGATGTTTGACAATGTCAATGCTTTCCAACCGCTGATGTCGCTGTGACTGAACTACGAAGTAGACATTATCGTGACAAATGTCCACCACTGTCTACTGCTGACGGTCCAACTCCGTATGATCTGAATTTTACCCACAGTCCATCGACGAGTTTTTCTCGTGGCATTTCTGTCACTATCATGATCGTTTCATTTGCTTATGAGATGTTAGCCTTGCATTACGGAATGAATTACGTTAGGAGCGCCGCCGAACCAAAGCCTTGGACTGCGACCAAGAGGCTTAATGGGGCCAGACTTTGATCACTTTATGGTTGTCGCGGGCTTGATCTAACATTGTACTAGTCTCCCCACGTCTCAAGCCTCCTTTAGTCTTTACATCGCTCGAGACCCGTGAATTCCTACCATGCGACCATGCGGGAGGGGGGGGGGTCATATTGGGGCCATTTTGGAAAAGGCATATGAATACAAATGTGTACATGTACACGTACGTTGTAGCAGCCTTTGGCGTCTGTACTTCTTAGTCCTTCAGTCCATCTATCATCAAGCCCACCTGTTCACTTTCCACAGCCAAACCCTGAAAGCACCATGTATCTTGTAATTTGTCTCTCGTCTCTGTATCTGGGCTGCTCCCTGTCGCAACAGGGAGTAAAAATGCAGAAACCAGCCATCGTGGCCTCTGATTTGCCAGAGATTATTGATACGACGATACCCCTCACCCTAAACCTCGGTCGTTTTGTTTCGTCCTTTTTTTCTTGGCTCTTCGGGAACTTGGTCCATTATTGTTCGGTCTGACTTATTCCTAGCTTTCACTTTTTATTCTGACTTCTTATCAACGATGATGAGAACTAGGCGACGCCGTGAAGTCTATCGGAACTTGAGCTCCAAGTTATGCTCCACACGGCCGTAGCCGTAGCCATAGCATTCGTGAAGAATTAGTGTCAGTTCCCTTGACCGTTATATAGAGGCGATGACCTTCCGCTCTGTGGCTCGTGTCTTGTTGTCTTGCCTGCATCATCATTTCAGCCTTTTCATCTCAGCGAGGAAGGGTTCACACTGCACACGAGGTCACACCCCGCTGATCCCGCATACTTGATCCGCACATACATTCTTATTGGCTTCTCCCCTTACGTCGTTTTGTGTTATATCATCATCCCCATCCTAACCTCTTCACATCAACCACAATGGTTGCCCCGGCCCTCGACCAAGGCGTCGGTTATGGCGTAGTGCTGGCCTCGCCTTGCCTTTGCCCTTGGCATGATCCTCGTCACCTTCATCCTCAAGCGCTACAATGCAGAGCAGCAAACATCTGAAATGTTCAACACAGCCGGTCGTACCGTCAAGTCTGGTCTTGTGGGCTCTGCCGTCGTCTCCTCTTGGACTTGGGCTGCCACTCTTTTGCAGAGCACGGCTGTCTGCTACCGCTATGGCGTCTCTGGTCCCTTTTGGTACGCCTCAGGTGCCACCGTCCAGGTGTTGCTGTTTGCCACCCTTGCCATTGAGCTCAAGCGCCGTGCGCCCAACGCCCATACGTTTCTCGAAATCATCAAGGCCCGCTACGGCACCATGGCTCATATGGTCTTTTTGGTCTTTGGCCTGGCCACCAACATACTGGTGTCGCTGATGCTCGTCATCGGCGGCTCGGCCACCGTTAACGCGCTGACCGGCATGCACACCATTGCCGCCATCTACCTGCTGCCGCTGGGTGTCGTGGCATACACGCTCGTCGGTGGTTTGAAAGCAACCATTCTGACAGACTGGATCCACACCTTTATTCTGCTCATTATCCTCATTATTTTTGCCCTCACGACCTATGCGTCCTCTGACCTGCTCGGCTCACCATCGGCCGTATATGACCTGCTTGTCCAGGCCGCCAACGACCACCCCATCGACGGCAACGCGCACGGCAGCTATCTAACTATGCGCTCTAAGCAGGGCGCTATCTTCTTTGTTATCAACATTGCCGGCAACTTTGCCACTATTTTTAATGACAACGGTTACTGGAACAAGGCCATTGCTGCCTCGCCTGTCCACGCCCTACCAGGCTACATCATGGGCGGCCTGAGCTGGTTCGCTATTCCGTTCCTGGCCTCGACTACTCTGGGCCTCGCTGCACTTGCCTTGGAGTCCAACCCGTCTTCCCGACTTCCCTAACCGCATGTCTGAGGCCGAGGTGTCTGCCGGCCTGGTCCTGCCGTATGCCGCAGTCGCGCTGCTCGGCAAGGGCGGTGCAGCCGCAACACTGCTGATCGTCTTCATGGCAGTCACATCAGCTACGTCGTCGGAGCTTATTGCCGTTTCGTCCATTTTCACCTATGACATCTACCGCACATACATCAACCCTACCGCCAGCGGTCGCCGCCTCGTGTGGATGAGCCACTTTATGGTCATCGGCTATGCCCTGTTCATTGCTAGCTTTTCGGTCGGTCTGTGGTACGCTGGCGTCAGCATGGGCTATCTGTATTTGTTGATGGGCGTCATTGTTTCGTCGGCCGTGCTGCCCGTGACACTCACACTCACCTGGTCGGGCCAGAACAAGTGGGCAGCGTCTCTGACGCCTGTGCTGGGCTTGGCCCTGGCCCTGGTTGCCTGGCTCGTGACGGCCAAGAAGCAGTGCGGCGTGCTCGACGTCGACTGCACCGGTTCCAACGAGCCCATGCTGGCCGGCAACGTCGTCGCCCTGCTCTCACCGCTCGTCCTGATCCCGGTCTTTACGCTCATCTTCGGCCTCGACAAGTACGACTGGAAGTCGATGATGGCCATTCGCCAAGGCGACGACGCTAATGTCGCGGATGTAGCTGACGTGGAGGAGAGTGTACCAGTCCCCTCTGTCGTCCCTGCCATCACAGGTCGCGAATTTGAAGAGGAGCAGAAGAAGCTGCTGCGCGCGGGGCGAGTTAGCAAGGTAACCACCGTGTTCCTGGCCATTTCGTTCCTGGTGTTGTGGCCCATGCCCATGTACGGATCCGGCTATGTTTTCAGCAAGCCCTTCTTTACGGGCTGGGTCACTGTTGGCATCATCTGGATCTTCTTGTCCTTTGTACTGTCGGCATCTACCCAGTGTTCGAGGGCCGTAAGACCCTGGCACACACATTTAAGTCCATTGGCCGCGATCTGTCCGGCAAGGGTCCTGCCAAGCGGCGGCGGACAGCTATCGAACCCGAGGCCATCGAGGGCGCTGATGCTGGTGTGTCGGGTTACGCAACGCCCACTGAGAAGAAGGAGCCGCACACTGGCGAGACGCTTGTAACGTCTCTGTAAGAAAACATTGTTTGAGAGATGGCGACGAAGCTGGAATTGGATGATTGACTATGAAGAGATGAGACGAGACTGTGGTGCCTGAAGACTTAAGATACCCTCTTGTGCATTAGAAGAAGATATATCCTGTTTGTAATTGGTTGAACCTACTACAATCTGAATCACGATCTTGTCAAGAAACGCTCTTCTTACTCCCCCACGCCGTCCACAAAAACATGAAACTTCTCGTTGTCAAACGATAGCCGGCTCTGAATAGCGGCCGACTCCTGCGTCGGGAACGGGTAGTACCACACACCGTCCTGGACCTTGCGCCCGTCCGGCAGCACCACATGGTAATAGCGCGCCTGGCCCTTGTATGGACAGAATGTGGTCGTCTCGCTCGGCCGCAACACGCTCCAGTCTGTCACCGACGTGGGGGGTAGGTAGTAGCGCGTGCGCAAATTCGTTTCGTGCAAAAACACGCTGTTTGTGCTTTCGGCCAGAACCGTGCCATTCAATTCAATGCGCACCGGCCGCGAAGACGACAGGCACTCGATGCGAGTGTAGGGGTCCTTGGGATGCGAACCGAGCAGTTTCTCGTCTTCGGCGTACCACTCGAGTGCTTCGCTGGCGACCTTGGCAAAGCCACCAGCGGACCCGCCTCGAAAATGGTTACTGTAGCCGTCTGGTCGTTGCTCCGAAGCGTGGCCAGGACGACTCCATCGTTGGCGGGTCCGGTGTTCGTCTCGAGTTCGCCTGGCCAGCGAGGATGGCAGCTATCGGATGTAGTACACAGGGTCTGATGATGTTTGTCAGTATTGCACCGCTATACCGAGATTATCCACCGAGAGTCGGTAATCGCAGGCCCGCTCACAGTTCTTTCGCTCCAGACATGGACAGCATCGAGTGTGTCAAAGATCCACTGTCCGCCGAGAAGGGCGCGCACACGACGCTTGGCGGGCTCCTGTTTGACAGGGCCATTGGCGGCGAGAGACGCCGCGTCGGACATTGCAAAGTAAGTTTGTCGGCGAGATTGATGGTGAGAAGAAAGATGCAACTGGCAATATTGTGATACACTTGCCTCTCTACTTTGTATTTGTTTATCCCGGTGATGTCCTTTTATTTGTGGCCATCTCTCCTTCCTCTTTTCACATTCATCAGTATCCAGAACGTCCCGTAATCACGCAATAAAAAGTTCTGTCCAATGCAAAAGTCAGGTGCATGATTATGCAATCGGTTTTTTGTATGTGTGGAAGGCACGTCGAGTGAGGGGAAGCTACAATTGTGACAGGCGAACAGGACAAGGAAGGCGCGATTACGTGAATGTCAGCCGGAAGGTGCAGAATGCAGAACAATACCCCTCGAGGCAAGCACCACCCTCCAATATTTCCCGATGCGTTCTTTCTTTTCGACGAAATGGTTATAAATAAGTCGGTGGTAAGTTTAACACAAATCAGGGAGACATGAAGGCTCGTTCCATCGCCGCATCGTTTACTAGTTGAGACAAGTATTGTTATACCCGATAAACCTGAAGTGTAGTGTTAAGTGATGCTGGCTTTACTGAAGTCAGTGAGACCGCGATGCCGACTCAGTGGAATTGCAGGAAACTCGAACTCGCTGACTTTGCAGAGTCTGGCCCACCAGGCCAGCCCTGTAGAGATTTGGCTCTCTAAAAAACACAGCAGGCTCGCACGGGCCATGACTGAGCTTTCCCAGAGTATATATTATGGCCTCGCCCACCTCTCACTGTGGTTTACTTTCCTTTCTTTTTCACTATGTCGACAATACTTCATAGAATCATTTCTATAGTTTTTGTTCTTCTTCTTGGTTCCTAAAAAGAGCCACAGATCCCACCCGGGTTGATGACTTTTTCATATCCTCGACTCGCCCGATTTCTTCGCGAATAGCTTTTAGCATGGGGGTTTAACCACCCCTTTTTGACTCTCGCACTGCCTGCAAAGGCGGCGGCCTAGGAAGTTACGAGAATGCGACTCATCTTCTGATGGGGGGCTTCTCTTTTTCCAGGGGCTGTATTAGAGGGTGGTGATGAGCTATGCCCTGGACTAAGAGGTCTTGTCTTGCTGTTGCGAGCGCTCTGCCAGGGTGGGTGTCGATGGACGTCTGACCGGCCATTTCTCATTTGTTTTCCTTTTCCATTCATTCTATTTTCACTCTGCTTGCGGTGGACGTTCAGAGACTAGTTTCCCCCCGTCGAGGCTGCCCTTTGGCAACCGTCAGCTGGTCAGTTCAGCGTTTGGTTCTTGGTACTTTTGTCGATCCAGCGCCACTCGCTTCTGCTCAGAAAATACGACGTGCTCGTAAACCCCTGCATGATACCAGCCCATTCTCGGCAATCCGGGCCCACAGGTCTGGAATTTGCCTACGAAGTAGTATCGATACAGAATATGTACGCCACATAGAAATGTCACTAACAACATACATGCCGAGTGTGAAATCTGTACGACACAATAACCGTCGACAACAATGACTACAAAGGAGAGAAAAGGAAGCTAGGGTTATGCTATGAATGATGAACTGGTTTTCTTGATTGCTTTTTCTACTGTCATGTGATCTAGCTCTGGATCAATGAATCATTAAGCGAACAGGCCGATTACCAACCACTGATCAGTGTTTTTTTTTTTTTTTTTTTTTTTTTTTTCAATGAGTGTATTCAATCCTACGGATTATGACACTATCTATGGTGGGGCCCAAAGGCTTCCGCGGCCAAAACAGGTACAGGAAAGGAAAGCGAGTGAAAGCCAGAACAACAAAAAGCATGATCAGTGTTGGAATGACCAATACCCCAGGATATTGAGCCAAGGCAGACACTTCCTTGACGGTGATAGCCAGATCTCGAGCGTTTTACTTGAATTCGGCAGAAGTGAAGTTCCTGCCCGCGTCAACGATGATCGTTTTTGGTAGACGTCGATCCAACAAAGCTTCAGGGTTTCCCACACGTGTCGGGAAGAGGCCGCTTCGCTTCAAGTTTACGATCAAATACGACTATGCCTTCAATTCGGAGATCATCACCGACATCTTCTTCCTAGACGGCAACACGCCTGTCTCCCACGTCGCCGACACAGCTACTGCCATCAACGCCGCAAAATTTCTCAGCAATCAAACGGCCCGACACGTGTGGGTAACCCTGAAGCTTTGTTGGATCGACGTCTCCAAAAAACGATCATCGTTGACGCGGGCAGGAACTTCACTTCTGCCGAATTCAAGTAAAACGCTCGAGATCTGGCTATCACCGTCAAGGAAGTGTCTGCCTTGGCTCAATATCCTGGGGTATGATTTATTCCAACACTGATCAGTGGTTGGCATTCCACTGGTTGACATTCCACTGGTTGACCTCCCACTTCACTCGACTGCTGCTGGTACACTGTTCACAACCACCACCGCTTCCACAAATCAGCAAGGAAGCAACACCAAGGCAGAACGTCTCGCAGTACTGCAACAACAGTTCATCAGGACCTACATCCAACCACCACGAACAACAACGACAACGCAAATATCTTCTTGTACCGGCGGCACTGCCAACGTCAACATTCCTCCAGGAAACGAATGTCACGTGGGCATCCGGCAAGAAGAGCAAGCCAAGAAGACACCGATACGAAGCACGTAACCTCCAAACAGGTAGGTTATTTGCCCTGTGTCAAGTGTTCAAGCTCTCACACAATCTACTTTCATCTCTCACACATTCTACTCTCATCCTATTTTCACCATTCTGCCTTGGCCCAATTCCCTGGGTATTAGTTATTTCAAAAAATAGATTGCAATCTCAAATCCCAAAGTATTAAATTATCGAAATGTCCCTCGTCACTTTCCTTGACAGCCTCATGACCAGCAATGTATGCCGAGGCAACACAATGCTCTCCAGAAAACACCTCTCCCCTCTCAAGCATGCCTCACCGGACCACTTCACACTTTACACGCGAGTATTGTTGTAGCCGTTGGCGGCCGCGTCGACGCCCGCCTCCAGGTTCGGCGCGTTGCGGTACGCATTGGTATCAGCGGCTCCATTGGAAGCGTTGGGGCCGACGCGGGTGTCGCCACTCAGCTTGCCCTCGGGAAACGAGTTGCCCATAGCCGTCGAGTGCTGTTGATGGTTGCGGCCTATACCTGTGTTGTCGCCGCCAACGGCAGCGCCCATGCCGCCCATGGAGCCGTGCGTGTTAGCCTGGTGGATCGGGTCAGCAGCACCAGTGCCGTCGTGCTGGAGGTTGAACGGCCGGTCGTCGAAACCGCAGCCGTCCTGGCCGGGTTGCAGGTCTCGTACTCCAAGAACTTGATAATCTTGTAGAAGCCCGTGGCCAGAAGGCTGCCTAGGATGGGGCCGACCCAGTAGATCCAATGGTAGTGCGTGAACGAGCGCGTGGCGACGCAAGGACCAAAGGAACGGGCAGGGTTGACACTACCACCGGTGTAGGGATACTGGTCAGCTCGGCCACAAACAGTGCGAGGCCAATGCAAAGCGGCGCCGTGAAAGTGGCGCGGTGCTTCTCGACGGCCATGAGAAGGATGGACAGAACCAGATAGACGTGGCAAACATCTCGATGAACAGACCACGGGCCAGGTTGACGTCGTCACGCAGCGTGGTGCTGGCCATCAGCGGGCCAGGCAGCAGCGCCGACAGAACGGCCGCAGCACACATGCCGCCCAGCACCTGGGCAATGAAGACGACAATACCGCGGACAGGGCCCACGGCGCCGACCAGGACCAAGCTGAGAGTGACGACAGGATTGAAGAGACCACCAGACACGCGGTAGAACATCCATACTGTGACAGCGAGTGAGAAACCGAAGCAGATGCAAATATACATCAGCTTCGAAGGCTCGGCGGCCAGGACAGTGTCCTGGGCACCGGCCGTGTTGACAGCAGTCGTGCCACCGAGAGCAAAGAACAGAAATAGGAAAGTGCCAACAAATTCGGCTAGGCCGGCAACGAAGAGGTTCTTGCCCTGCTGTGGCAGCTTTCGGGCAAAGGTGGTGTTCTCACCATCGTGCGTGTGGCCATGATGAAAGTGGCGATGAAAGCGATGGTAGAGAGAGGTAGATAGGGGAACAGGGCCGTCTGTTGGCGGTGTGACAAGACCGGTCGGATAATTATACAAAGGTAAATACTGGATAGAAAGAACACAGAATCGAGGGTGGGGAAGTTGCAGTCGTTGTGATATATATATATTCCTAGAAGACACAAAGAAACAAGAGCCGACAAGACAGGCTGGCACCGACGGGACTAGGTGCGTAAAAGACGACAAATAAACGACAAATAAAAACGAACATGGGGTCATTCAGAAAAGAGGGACACGTAGTTTTGGATGGAGAGGGAAAGACGAAAGTGTACAGTAAAAGGCGAACAGAGGCAGGGTGAGGCCTCTTGCTCCTGTATGTGCTACGGCAAGCACAACGGTAACAGCGAACTTGCCAGAAAGAAAAGAAGAGCCCGGAGGAGGGGTAAACAAGAAAAAAAAAGAAAAGAAAGGCGAATCTCGTTAGTCCAGAGATATGGCTGGAGGTAGATGAGACAAAGAAAAACAAGGAGAAATGTGAGGAAGGGAAAGGATGACACCCAAAACATACAAAATACACACCCATAAATCTCTTCGCAGTTGTGCCGGAGACCAGACAGTCTGGTAGATAATACATGGCCTTCGGAATTCCGCAATCGACGTTCCAGAGTCGATACTCGCTTCCATGATCACGAACCGATGGATACCGCCCACAGCCCCATTACGTCTTTCGCGGCATCCACCAGTCAATTCATGGCCAACTACCCATGCTACGTCAGCTACGTAGCTTCCGCATACACCATTCTAGACACTCTTGGGTGTCTAAATACGTAGACTGACGCGCTTCCTGGACATAAGGACTGCAGTGGGTTTGTTTGTGGACAAAGCTTGAATGACAGTTCCGAGTTACTTTCCCATGCCGACGCTGACGGCGGGGTCTCCGTGTATATCACTCGTGTACATCAGGCTCAACTTGTCTCAAAAGGACTGATACTGATTTAATACGAGCTGAATAGTGCTCTAGAATTGAAAAAAGAACATAAGGGCACATAATTTAGAGAATTCGTGTAGAGCAAGGGCCTGCCGCCATCACCCGAATCATTTTCTTCTCCTCGAGACAAGGCGCCGCGCTGCTCTACTACTTAAAAAGTACCGCGGCCAGCCCGCCACAGCCAGCCAAATCCAAGCAGTCTAATATCGCGAGCAATGATGGGTTTCTTCTGAAAGCCCCCCCCCCCTTCCCCCCCGGTGTCTCGTACCCCTTGCCTCTATTTTTCCTCTTTCCCACCTTCCGGCTCTCTTGTGCCATCTGCCTGCCCTGACCCCATCTTCACCTCAGCTCACCCAACCCGGCTTTGCCCATATTTTTCATTAGTCTTCAGCTGCCATTGAACAATTTGCCATCGCGGCCGTCCGAGGTTGCTTACTACATCAAACGGCACTATCGTCTCGATATGGTGGTCGAGCCCTAGCGGAGACTCTCGAAAGTACGCGAGAAAGTACGGGATAGACAGAGATGAGAATTTCGTGTCCACGGATGCGAAATTTTCGTTAACGACCATAAATTCTCCTTTCTTTCGAACAACTCAGCCATAAACACCTTTTTTAGTTAATCCCCTTTATGAATCAAAAAGCTTAGTGTTGAAAGCTGCTCATGGTCGTGTAGTCAGAACCACGGCACTGTCAGTTTGACTACCGCTTGGAACTGACTAGAGCACCTGGCCGTTTGTCGAACCAGCACGTCTTTGTTAGGAATTCGGTACCCATCGGCTTGTCTTTTTCTCCCCTTGCTCAGTTGTCTCTTCCTTTTGTTACATTCGCTTCTATTTTTTGTCCCGCACATTAGCCCCGTTCACACAAGGTCTAAGCTGTCACCGGCTCGGTTAACTTTCTCAGAAATAGACCAATGGAAAATCATAGTTTCCCGTACCTTGAAGTCCAAAGCTGTGCTACGCCCAGGTCTGTATCCAATCACAGGCACAGCGACTACTTCTAATGGAGATTATTTTTTCCAATGAAAGATCACCTCGGCGTAGCATTGAACTTTGCGGTGCCGTGCGGATGCACGGGTTGGGCCCCCTGTACCACCTCAATCGCCGATCCTGTCCGGGCCTGTTGGCGTCAAGGCTTTAGCAGAAGTAAAGACACGCACCACACATGGCTGCAAGGATGGTTTGCAGCGGGCACACAGAAATAGCACACATCTTACCTTTTGGCTGTCTCGAATAGTCACGCTGTTTCTTCTTATTGTCCCTGTCTTTCTTCTCTTCATTCTCTTTTCTCTATTTCTTAATTTGCCCCATCCTACAGCATCGACTGCCCATGCTATTGGCAAAACGAACAATGTTCCCCATATAAAAATGTGGGAACGCACGAGGGAGGAGAGAAACGAAGCACACCTAGACACCTACGAGTTCTGTGGCATGCCAGAAAAGACCATCAACAGACTTGCATGTCGTTTCGCGGCTTTGTTGTCTTGCTGAGAAGCTGGAGCCGGCGAGCTCTAGAAATGTGGGTCAGAATTTGAAAGCTTTTTTACTCTGTCTTTCGTGTTAGTGACATTCGAGACACTCAATGGAACACCTACGTCCTAAAGTTGTTTCACCTTGAGCACCGGAAACCCATAAAAACCACACTTGATCTTCCGCTAGCCGTTTGTGTATGCACCTCGTATTTGCCTTTCAAAGAAAGACAGCCCGTCCCTTACTAACACCACAAGACCCAATGTAGAATGCATTGATCGTATTGATCATACGAACAAAATGAACCACAGAACTGCGCTCTGTCTGGACAAGACCTCAGATGTTACAACACAGGCAATATCCATTGTAACGCACATTTTGGCCAAGCGATGGCTTTATGTGAATACGATGACGCCAGTCAGAGATTTCGAGACACGACATCGTTGTTGCCCGAGGAAAACAAAACAACTTGAGCAGCGCTTTCATGTGGTGAACCTCTGATGCTTTTATCGTTCATGGTATACCACAAGACCTAGATTGTCTTCTACGGATGCCCAATGTTCCGTTGTCCCTTGGTCTGAAGACTTTGACCCTTGCCTCTCCTGCCGTGCAGATCTGTCGACCGATCAACCCGCTTTGTCAAGTATCACAACTTGCCAGTCAACGTGCGCGCCTTTTGCACTACAGTTTCCCTAACTTTCAAGACCATGGGGAGCATAATTTGACTACAATACTTGAAATATGTACAGAGAGATAACATTCTCCATTGGTGTTGTGTCATACATGCATTTTGTATAACCCTGTGTGCCCTCTGTCGTCGCCTTATTGACATTGTCAAGTTCATATCTCCACAGCGTCACCCGTAACCCAAAATGAGTGCCAGGCAAAGCGAAGTGAAATAGACGCGAACAGCCGTCGAGTACGGGAGCAGCCTATCACGCAGTCGGACACGTGCGATCCTTTCAAGACACTGCATAACACCATGACGCTAGACACAGCTGTCCGCCATTGCCGGCACATGGCCTTATGGTATATGACTAGGTTGCGGGTACTGGGATGCCTATCGTTCGAAATCCCCTCTTTCGGTTCATGGGTCCCCAAACAGCGATATTGCAACTGCCGGGAGTGGCAGCTGGTCCATCTACGGATGCTTGTATCAAATAAGCAGGCAGTGGAAGGGGCAGTCACATTAGATTGGAAACTGCAAGACCTCCGATAGACCACATATCGGGGGAGGAGATTCCATCCAAAGCGTCCATAAATGAAAAGAAAGTCAGGTCAAGAGAATCTGACTGTTCGTGATAACAAGATGCCACCAGCAGCTGTATCCATGTGGACACGAGTAAAGCCTCGGCCTCCTTCTGTACTCTGCATTTCCAACAATTGGATACGTGCGCAATGGACGTGTTGTTTACGTTTGAGGCGGTGTACACGGAATGGAGATGTATACGCAATCCGCGGAATTTCGAGTTTAGTTCTGTTACCTTCGTCGTGAACGGGGAGAGCAACAACGACACTGCCCAAGGTTGCCGGACCGGTACCCCGGAATCATGACACACAGGACTAAGATACTGTGGCAAGAAAGACTATTCCATATGCCACGTGTAGTCCGCCAGGTGTACTGGAAGGAACCGGGCGTCGACGATATATCCGTGGACGATTCTATAGGAAGGATGACATCGCATAAAGAGGATTTCGAACCGCATCCAAGAACGCTATTTGTGTTTCGTATCTTCTGCCTAACTCTTCCATTCCACACTAAGAAAGCGGAGGGAAGACCAAATAAGCGAGCTGTTTGTTCAGGGCATGCGGTACGACAAAACTCCGCTGCGCCAAACCCAGTCTTGTTGGTATCATGGACTTTGTATCATCACACGTCATTTGTGCTACTCACACGACGGGCTGCTGAGAAAGACACTGCAGTCACGGCGACCACCAAGAATCTATGGACAGTTCTGTTTTCTCATGGGTTGGCAAACATACATTGATAGCAACAAAATTGTCATGGTAATAGTTTGCCGCGTACCAATTGGTGGGGAAGAAGTGTGGTAGCTCGGTTGTATTATTGGCCGAAATGCTCTGGAGTATTCTCCTTTTGTAAAAAACTGTAACCTGATAACGCCCACGTATGGTAATAAAAATGCAAGATCGCAAAAAATGAGATATCAAAAAGGCCAGTCCCCAAAGAAAGGAACAAGAATCGGCAAAATTCCAAAAGAGTACTCCAAGTATGTTGTCACATTTCCCTTTTTACATCGCCAGTTTTTGGTGACGCTTTTTGGTTTAGTTAGAAGCAACCTCAGGCTGGGCCTCTGCTGGCGCGACACCATTGCCCTCGACGGCCTTACCGTTGCCCTCTGCGCTGTTCAGGCTCAGGTGGAAGCTCCGGATGATGGAGTCAGCATCATCGATAGCGATCGGTCGCACATCAGCCAAAGCCTTGATCTTATTGGTGACCGACTTCACCTGCTCATCGGTCATAGACAGGCCGAGCTGGCCGACACGGGTCTTCACGGCGTTCCAGCCCGTCAGGCGCGAGGCAAAGTGCACGTAGCGGGTCATGCCGAAGTCGGCAGGGTCGATGATCTCGTACGTGCTGGGGTTGTTGAGGATAGCCTTGGCATGGATGCCGGCCTTGTGGGTGAAGGCACAGAAGCCGGTGATGTAGTTGTTGAGGGAGTGTTAACCTGGACGGCCTCGGCGACCATGTCCTCAATCTCCTTGAGCTTGTGCAGCTTGTACTTCTTGGTGACGTACTCGCGGTCCTGGACAATCATGCGGGCCATCAGACCGCCGAGGGGGGTAATACCGTTGCGCTCACCAATACCCAGCACGGAAACGTCAACGTGGGTGGCGCCAGCCTCAAGAGCACAAAATGCGTTAGAGATGGCGCAGCCAGTGTCGTTGTGCATGTGGACCTCAATGTCGCAAGAAACAACACCGCGGAGGGTGCGGACCAGGTCGTAGACCTGGCGAGGGGAGGCGCAGCCGACAGTATCAGCAATACCGACACGGTTGACGCCGACCTTGTCGACGGTGCGGTACAGGGCGAGCAGGTCGACCAAGTCTGACCGGAACGAGTCCTCGGACGAGAAGCGAACCTCGAGGCCCTTGGACTTGACAAAGTTGATGACCTCGATGGCGCTCTTGGTGATGTACTCCATGTCCTTGCCGTGGGAGAACTCGCGCAGCATGTGTGAGGTGCCAATGACGACGTCTAGGCCATCAACGCCGGTCTCCACGGCAATCTTAGCGTCCTCCATGGTGCAGCGGACGTGGGTCAGGATCTTGGCCTTGAGGCCGAGCTTGCAGATAGCCTCGCAATCCATGCGCGATTGCTCGGAGGCGGCAGGCGACGTCAGCTCGATGTAATCGACACCGAAGTCGTCGAGAGCCTTGGCAATCTTAATCTTGGTCTCGGTATCGAAGAAGGCGTTGGCAAACTGCTCGCCTTCCCGCAGCGTCGACTCAATCAGCTTGAAACGGGAGACATTGGACAGAAAGTCGCCGACCGGCTGGTAGGGATTGGAATTCCGGGTCGTGTGGGCCTGATTGCCACCGGTGGGCAGGCTTGCGCTCTGGAGAAGGGGGTTAGTATGAGATTGTTGTGAAAAGATGTGGGAGTCGTCGATATAGTTCGTGATGATCTAGGGACTCGACTCGAGAATTGACTTACCGTGACGTCGGCAGAGGGGACATGATGTCGAGGACCGGGGGACGACAGATTGATCGAGAAAGGAGAAGAGGGAGGAGGGGCGCGCGGAAGAGCGGAAGTCGAGCGGTTGATCCGAAGTTAGTTGTGGTTGCGAAAAGGCAGTTTGAGAAGAAAAGAAAAGGTCAAAAAGTGAGAGTATTTAAGTAAATATTCTTCGTTGGGAAGATACAAAAAGTATGACTGTTTTGTTGTTTGACCTGGTAAGGAGCAGAAATTTAGAAGAAGCGAGCAACAATGGGAAAATTTGAAGACGGCGGGTGGTCTCTATGTCTTTTAGTTTTGGGTTCTTTTTCCTTCTTTTTTTGATGACGGCGGCGAAGCGGCGAGGAGGGCTTGCGCTTGCTGGCTCCGATGAGCGCTGCAGGCCCTGCAGAATCGAGCAGAAGAATACAGTGACTCACGCAATTGGTCAATGAGAAATTTTCAGTTGCTTATTTTTGGCCTTTTTTTTTTTCTGCCTACTTTTTGGGGGGGGGGCGGTCGGCCGTCTGGGCAAGCGTTTCTGTGGATCCAAACTGCGCCAATCACAGAGCGCAATGGTAAATGCGGATGCTCAACCCCGCACTGTGAAAAAAATCACGTCCTTGCATAGACAGATGGCAGGAGCAAGCGACAGCAAAGACAGCCTGGGGCAGCGGATGCTGAGCATTTACCCCACGGCACAGGTGGCTGGAGAGGACGGGATACAGCGACGGGAGGTGCCAACAGCCGGCTACGGCGGCGTTGGCTGTGTGTCTTACTACTCAGTGCTACTAATGGACTGCAAGCGACGGCAATCGAGGACCCCGACCGCAGATGCTTTGGCGATGACCTGCATTACAACGAACCTACTTCATAAGAGCGCAGGGTGCGCAAGGACGCGGCACTTGGATAGATGCACGTGGCAGTGACAGAAAAGGCATAGCGAAGAACGGGGCAACTGTGACGCAAAAATGCACTTGCACGTGACCGAACTTGATGCTCGAGTTGAAAATGTTGAGACAAAATATCAGGCCGTCTCGAGTCGCAACGTCCAACGGGCAATGCTCGGCATCCGGTCTCGTGAGGAGTAGTTCATAAAAATAAAGAAGAGGGTCATCAGAGGGTGCCGATTGAGCGCGTTGAGAATGCGACTATGCTGTTCTGGGACCCGCCGACAATTCATCCCCTTACACAGGGACAGGAGCGGAGCGTGAGAGTGCGTCCTCGTACAGTGCAAATCAAGAAAGAAGTGGATTCGAGTTGAAAGCAGGCCTTGGCGTCGGTCAGCTCCGCTGTCCAGTTGGACGCAGGGCGGAGAAAAGAGAGGAGAAGCAAGAGGAGGGCAGTACAGTTACAGTGGAGCAAGAAGCTGCTTGCGCTGTAATTGTCTGTTGCTTTCACCCTGCGCGCCGAAACTTTTCCTCCGAACTCGGAAACTAGTTTTTTTCCCGGCTCGTTCTGTACGATGCCATTTTTGTGACTTTTGTGACTCGGTGCCATTTTCCTGCCACATACTACTGCCACAACTCGCGCCTGCCACAGCCGGCCCGTTTAGTGGGTTTCAGTGCTCTATCCGTACATGTACTCTAAGCTAGCGTCAAGGATTAGTGTCCAATGAGGGGCTGGCAAATACAGAGGCACGTAAAATCAGCAGAAATAAAGGATAACAATCCATCTACGAAGTACGAAGTAGTCTTGAGTGAGCCTTTCTTCAGCTCCATGTTAGATCATGTGGGTAATTGCTAGGGAGGACCATTGAAGGCAGCCACGTTACGTCATTTTCCCTACGAGTATGCTGCAAGGTCAAACAAGCCGAGGATTTTCTGTCAGGTGTGAAGCTTTCGGTTTCAGATGTACGAAGTAGGTACTGTTGTGCCTGGGGTACACGCCACGAATAATTCGAAGTCATAGAGGTTCAAGCTCAAGTCTGCGACTGTAATTCCAGAAAATATCGTCCACCGGTATCACGAACCACATGCATGTGCTTGAAAGCCAGTGAAAGATTCTCCATTACGACATAGGTATCATTTTGCCTTCTAATTGCAGCTCGACCATGCTGCCGGGGATTTCGTTCACTCCACATCAAATGCAGATGTGACTCAGTGGTTAATTTCATAATCTCACCAGGCCATCGGAGATGCACCGCCATCTCCCCGCCATATCCAATTCTCGATGGAGATGCTCCTCTTCCCGTTCTCCGTTCTCCGCAGTCGTGGCCTTTCCATCTGTAGCTGTAGCTTGGTGCGCAATGTGGGCATCATCATGCCACTCTCGTACTGCTTCTCTGCTTCTCTGCTGCTGTTCTTCTCTGCTGCTGTGCTTCTCTGCTGCTCTGCAGCTCTGCAGCTCTGCAGTCCAGTTGCTTTCTGATTATTTTGTCCCTCGACACATTTTCTCAAAATACTCGTTGATACTGCGGGTCCGTCCGCATAATTCGAGACTATTCCCCTCAATTTGCTTTCCTCGCCGAGACTTTTACAAGGTTTTTCGCCCATGGTCACGCGGAGCTGTAGGCAATGTGGACAATGTGGGCGGCATACTTCGTACGTCGTAGGCAATCCCGGTACACTGTGCACCGAGCTAAACCGCCCGGCCTATGCGGCACATTCGTTATGCCCTATTTTGGGTCCTTTGGGTGAGTCAGAACAAGATGCAAACGACGATGTTTTGCGTCTGTCGCTGCCCGGTAGACATCTAGGTTTATTGGTTCCCTCGTGCCACTTCAATCCAGACGCGTATCGCATTTTGTGCTGCTTTGTTTTGATTGTGCCGACTTACGATAGCTTTTGTTTCTGTCCGGCGCTTGGCCGCCCCATCCTTTACTCTCAACTTGTTCATGGGTCATGTAATTGGGTGTGCTCTTTTGATTCTTCTGAGTTTATTATAGGGTAGCATTGCTGCTTTACGTATCGAGTCGCATAGTAACTGTAAGAAATAGCTGCAACTCAAAATGAGATATATGTTCCGTGTTTCTGTCGTGAGATACACACATGCATACACACACACCCACACATGATATATATAAGTATATGTAAAGAAGACCTATGACTCTCCGCAATGGTCGCAGCCTTCCAAAGCCGACTTTTTCATCCGGTCTCGCAGAGTCCCTACGATGCACATCAGACGCCGTCCGAGGCCACCTCCACCGCCGACCCTAAAAATCAGAAAGAACTGCGATCAACAACTATCCACGGCCGAGAACACCGACAACTTCGAAAGGCGACAAGCTGTCTTCCTCACCTGGGCGGTCAGAGAAACCTCAAGGCAGCCCTACTCACTACGTACGTGGAAGCAAAGATGGTTACTGGGACAAGAAGCAGCTCGCAGAAGGTCGAGAGAGATCACCAGGACGGATCTGCCGGCGTCAGTCCCTCCGGGAATTTTCCTCTTCGCCTTCACGACGACTTACACAAAGCGAAATCTTCCCTTCTCGTCAAACTCCGAACAGAAAAGATTGGCCTGAAGCACTTCCTGCTACAGGCTCGAGTCCCAGAGATTTTGACTGATACCTGCGATTGCGGCTGAGCGAGAGAGACGGCTAGTCACCTGGCTGTCTTTTGCCCTCTGCTCCAAACACAATGAGCTCGACTTGTGTCGGCGACTCGAGGCCCTTTCGACTTTCTTGGTGGTGGAACAGGCTCGGTGAACGTCGACGTCGCGAACGGTTAAATGCGCTGAAGTGGAGGTTTTAGTCCAGGACAGATGGCCCGAGGCTTCCTCTATCTTAGGACCTGCGATAGACTGGCATACCCTATGGTGAGATAGCCACGTAATACTAATATAAAAAGAGAAAATACCAATAGACAAAAGACAAGAAGAAAACAAAGATCCTGATACCCTAGGGCTTCATCCGAAATGGTGAATGATAAAAGGTGAGCGAGGATACGAATGGTCCAGCCAGCTTAGTAGCTACACGGAACATCGACTAAAAGCACGGCAATCAAAAGTGGCTCGTCAGACTTAATTCGCTCAACAGCAGGCAGCAATAGTCAGGAGACTGCAATTAAAACGCAAATGATCATAGCAGCAGAGACGCCGGCCAGATCTTTGCCATTGCAGATTTCGTTGCGGGAGATATGCTTGACAGAAAGCTGCTTACGACAGCCGATCCGGAAGCTAGACGAGGCTTTCACTTGCAGCTGATTGACAACATCCTGGCGCAATCACGAAAGCTGGAGTTTCGAGAGTGGGCTCACTTACACCAAGAACCACTGACACAGCAGACTTACTAGGCGCAGACGCATGCAAGCCGCAACTCGGCCTGATGCTGTTCATGTCTGACAACATCCTGTGCCTCCCTTTTCCTCCTGTCTGGACAGCGGTGGCGGACTACAGCGCGCACATCTTTAACGTGGTGTCTGATTTCTTCTTTGACCCAACCACGCAATTGACGCTTGAAACGACGCGATAGGATTTGTTTGCACTGGCCAGCTTGAAGCCGCTGTTTCTGAAACTCGCCGACAGTGTCCCAACAACGGGCCGTTTATCCTCAACCATGGCGACATGCGTTCCACCAACATGATTGTGGATTACAACCTCCGCATCCAGACGATCATTGACTGGGAGTTTGCTACAACAGTGCCGTTGCCGCTGTTTACGCCACCCTCGTGGATCACGGGGCATAATGACTACACGGACCTCAACCCCGTCGTCCACACTGAGTTCCGAGAGGCGCTACACGCCCACAAGTTTTTGGCCAACATAACAGCGATGGCGCGCCCGGTATGACGGACGAAGAAAGCAAATACGCGCTACTAAATATTTCGAGGACCACCTAGAGAGGTCATCTAGGCAGAGAGAAGAAACCAACAAGCGCAAAGTTACAGTTTACTACTTGAGCAATAGTGGTCTTTCTGAAACACGAGAGGACTGCATCAACGACATACGCAGAATAATTAGGGAACTTTTGGATACCGAGGAAATAAAACTCGATACGTAACGTGGGCCTGAAAGACTGAACCATGTCTTGGTATGCCCTCCCTAGACATGCAGGGTCGTAAACATTTCATCGTTTCTCGGCTTGCCCTGCAAGTCACGTTCCCGTTACTGTAGTTCGTGCACTTTGAACCACAGCTGGTTAATGGCCTCTTGCCTGACGTTCTCTTCGTCCTCCAGCCTCTGAATCTCATCATCCTTTGTCGTTTCCTCCACCGGGGGCTTAATCCTTTTTTTTTCTTTTCTTCTCGCGAGTTCGACGCGCTGGCATTGACCAGCTTGGCGGGAGCGTTGCTCATCGTTTGCATGTGCCCGATCGAGTTACGGAAATTACTCTTCAACTTCAACCGGCGGCGTTTTGCACTCGGCAGAAAGACACAAAAACGTACAAACTCTCAGGAAAAGGGGGCATTGCTAGAATCTCATCCTTTGTTTCCATTGGGCTTTCGGAGGCTAGAAGGCGAATAAATCAGCGATATCAAGCCGTCTTGCATTGTAAAGCTGTCCGAGTTTCGCCACCAGGGCGAAATTTTCTGTCAATCCATTAGATTTTGCTGGATTGGGTCGATTTGGCGCCCAATTGTGGAAATTGGGCTCCCGGGTAGTACCGTCCTACACCCAGCGGTACTGGCCCAGGTCTGGCTCTAATCTGGTCGCATCAGACGACGCTGGAACAGCGCTAAAAGCCACGTTCATATGTTGGGTGACCCATTAGGCCTGCTGCTAGTGGTCTTCTTTCTTGCTTCTACCTCAACACCCATGTCTTTCATTGGGCATGGCTTGACCACGGCCCAAGAGGCTGGTCGGTGACGTTTACCATTCGGACGCCCGAAGCTCAAGATTGAGTGCCCACGAAGCAGAACTCTCAAATGATCTCTATGTACTTCGTAGGATTATTGAAATAGGCGCAGCAGGGAGGAAAGACTGTAGAACGAATTAACGTGCAAAGAATAAGAGGACAGAGAACGGCCTTTCGCTAGAATCATCATCGCCCAACAGCCACCGGGGTGCCTGCTCAGCTCTTAGTTGCCGTCGCTATCCTGACGCTGACTCTCCTGCCTCTCCTGATTGATACCCAACCAACTGACATTTCTGGCTGGGGCTGGCATCGCTCCTGATTTTCTGACAGTTCCTGTCCAGTCCTTGACGGCCATGTAGGGTGTGGCCCTGTGTTGCCCCGGCCGCCCCATTCATTGCATTTATTTGCATCATTGTGAACACACTCACCTTATAAAAGCTTCGTGGCCCAAATTTGCCTCGAAAGATGCAAAAGAGAGAAATAAGAATAAACCTGTATTTTTACCAGTCTGTGGTACTTTGTTTGTTGTCCGTCTGTCACGTATTTCCTCTCGTACTGTCATAGAGATTTCACATACAGCTTCTCTCTTCTCTCGCTCATCATACAAAACGAATAGATCCTATTCTTTGATAAAGTCCCCAGCGTTGGTTACCTTTCACTCCTCCGGCATGACCTACATTAAATACAAAAGTGCATCCTACCGACATTATCCACAAAACAAGCAGGATCGATACCTTTGTCTCCAAAGCCGTCAGCAAAACCCGATCAGCATCGACACAGTCACCACAATTCAGTCGCCTGACTGACTTTGCCCGCCACTGCAGCTTATCACGAGAACGTCTCAGACCCGAGATCATTCAGAACAGGATTCAAGAGTCTGATTTGTAAGATCAAGCACAAAGGCAGCAGCCTCCCAGAATGGATCGTGATAACCCATTTGCCAGCTCGTACCTTCGCGAGGGCGCTTCTCGCGTGCAAAAGCCCGTCTTACCTACCGTCAGACAGACACAGCAATGCCTGTGAGCCACCCACGACATCGTGGCCACCTAGATCGTGGCCAGCCTTCGGGTTCTGGCCCTGCCCAGACCAAGCAGCCTCCACCTCATCTTCGCCTTCAACGGCGACTGTCAGTCGCGTCCGACACGTCAAGCACTTCAAAGAAGCCGGCCATTGCAGATGAAGATGACTCTGAGGCAAACTCTCTTCTGCAACCCCAAAGCCAGACTCACAACGGTGCTCGACGGAACAGAGTGTCCTTCTCTGATTACAGCAATGGATCAACGGCCACTACACGCCGCACCTTCAGCCCCAACTCGAATCGCAGCCGCGTCATGCACCCAGCGGCCACGCTCGCCCGACTGTGCACTTTTCTTCGGGTCGATCCGAGGTCCTGCTGAAGCTGCCGGTACCGGCAGCATCGTTGGCAGTGACCGCACCTCCACCACAGCCCCCCGCGAGCACAACTCTGTCCCAACGGCCAAGCAACGGAAGCTCGGGCCCCTTCTTTTCTAGTGTCAACGCTAATAACTACTGTCCGCGTCGGCCTGTGTATGACTCTGTGTACGGAAGCAGTCCAGGCTCCACCAACAACTACAACAGCAACAATGGTGCGAAAAAGACCGTCACGTTCGACTCGTCTGAGACGGAGGACAGCATGTCCTGCCTCTCTAACAGTACACAGGCTACGTCGGTCAACGATGGTGACCATCACGGCTTCTACGACTACTATCCCAAGGGAAAGACAACGACGACAACGGTCACCGCCCCGATACAAACATCAGTCACTGTCGATCATGCTCATTCCATGCGTGAATCCCAAAGTGCCCCTCCGTCCACCGCGTCCACTGCAAGCACTTCTACAACGTCCCCACTCAAGCGTCCTCTGCCCGCTCGACGCCGTTCTCAGTCCTTTAGTGGCAGTATCGAACACGAACTGCGAATGCAGCGCACGGAACCGAGACTCGTGCATCTTCCCTCCCGCCGGTCGCTCAAAGACGCCTACTCTAATACTCCTGCTGCTTTTCTTAATGACATCGAAAATAAGGACGCCCCAGTACCAGCACCCGACAGTATTTCGAGCTCCGCGTCCGACAAGAACAGCTTGGCGCAGTATGAGGCCCATAAGGTGGCCCTCGAAGCCCAATTTGAACAGCGCCAGCAAGACCTAGTGGCTGAACTCAAAAAGCTCGTCTTCGAACTCGAGGAAGCTGTCGCGAAGTTGGGCGAGGCCCAGGCGGAACGAGATGATTCGCGCCAAGAAGCCGCCGAGCACCGTCAGCGGGCCAAATTGCTGGCCGAACAAGTCGACAGTCTGCACGAGAGCATGGAGAAGAGCATTCAGGTTAGAGACAATGAGGCACATGAGATTCTAGAGCTGCGAGCCGATCTCGAGTCCAGTAAAGTCGCTCTAGACGAAGCTCGCGCATCTTTGGCGAGCACACGCCAGACACTGACCGATACCAATACCAAACTGGCCAAGTCCGAGACGCTTTGGGCGAGGAAAAAGCCACGTCGGATCTGTTCCGCAAAGGCAAGATGGTGTTTGAGGAACGATGTGGCGACCTTGAAGCCAAGTGCAAAGACCTTGAGGGCCAGGTCATTGCCGCGCGGGACGCCAACAGGGAGCTACACCTTCTCATGGCCGGCCAGATCGACGACCTGACGGCCACCAAGGACGCTATGCAGGTCCACATTGGTGTATTAGAGGAAGAGGAGGCTGCTCGTGTTGCGGCAACCGCTGCGGCCGCGGCTGCAGCAGTAGCTGCAGAGACAAAGGCTTTTGAGGAGGCGACCAAGTTTGAAGAAGAAAAGGCTACCCTCGAAAAGAACCTGGCCCAAGCGGAGGCAAAATGCACCACACTCGAGGTTGAAAGGGAGACAGTCGATGCAGAGGTCAAGGACCTCCGATCTCAGATTGAGACACTCGGCTTAGACGCCACCGCTAAAGCTGCCGAGCTGAGATCACTTACTGCGAAACTTGAAATGGCCAAGGAACAAGAAAAGGCCCACAAAGAGACCATCTTTGCGCTCGAAGCCGCCGTCGACAAGGCACGCCAGGAAGCCGAAGAGACCGCAACCACTAAAGCCCTAGCAGCCTCGGATGCTTTGACGGCAATTATTACAGATCTCGAGAGAGAAAATGCGACTCACACTGCAGAGTGCGAGGCTCTTAAGACCACCGCAGCATGTGATGGCCGAGATTCTGACGAGGCTGAGGCCGCAAGGGTAAATCGGCGACCCATCATGCCGAGCTTCAGAACGGTACTCAAAGCTAGAAGCCACGCACCATGAGCTCGAAGAAAAGCTCGCTGCCTTAGAAACCACTCTCTCTACCGAGAAGAAGAAAAGGGAGACCGCTGCCGCTGCATTGGCTAACGCCCGAACGGAAGCTGCGGCCACTGCGACGGTCCTAACCGAAGCACAGAGTGCTGCCACTGCCGCAAGAAAGGAGGCTGCGACTCAGGCTGCCTATGCTGCCCAAGTACCCGAGCTCACCCAGCAGAACATCAACCTGGCAACCGAGCTGGCTGCCCACGGAGACCGTGTCCTCGAGCTACGTGCCGCCTATACCACATCCGAGGCCGAGGGCATGGCACTGCGTGATCAGCTCGCTAAAATGCGCGCCAAACTGGCCGGTATTACCGGCTCAGTCACTAGCGATAGTAGCAGTGCGTCAAAGAAAGGTACCAAGAAGAATAACAAGGATGATCTGGTCATTGTTCGCACACCCGGAGATAGAGGCCGTTTCCAGGTCATGCGCAAGTCGAACCTCCACAGAAATCCTCGCGCAGCTCCCGCAAGACCGGCTACGACTCGGCATGAACTGATGTTTCTGAGTTCAATGACTTATTCTAAAGATCGGTACGAAAAGAGGAGGACAGTATGTGTACGATTACTTTAGTGCGCAAGATGGCATGTTATCCGGCATTTCATTGAGTTGCTTCAAGTACTTACGGTCCTGTGTGTCGTCTTGTGAGATATCTTTTGTATCTGTTTGGGGACGTAGTTAAGAATAGTAATCCTCCTTCAAGTTTCAATGACAAACAAAGTGGACAAAAATGCCAGAAAATAAAGAATATAAACCAGAATAGCGAAAGAGAGTAAGAAAAAAATGGGCAGAGATTTGATAGACAGTAAAAGTAAAGCCTGTTTGTTTACATGCCCCTTTTCCGCTGGCGCAACTAAACGCCACTAAATACAGCGCAGTCAACTAAATTTCACACTAATACCATCCAGTAGCCAGTTTGATTGCCGTCTTCTGCGCACTGCATTATTTATTATCCAGTTCCTGTTTACTAAGAAATCACCAAACCTGCATAGTGCGCTTGATAGAAGCTCTTATAAATGTATTCTTCATCTCACCGTTAATCCAAGACGCGACTTCGAAATACGTCGACCACCCTACCCATCTTGCTGTGGTATCTCCCGTTTACATGCAAGCACCACGTCCACACCCAACACCTTGCCGTTGATCCACTCACCATCCTGCGAGGCAAGGAAGGCTACAACGCGAGCAACGTCAATTGGCAGGCCCACACGGTGAATGGGTGACCAGCCAGCGGCGTATTCGTCCGTCTCTTCGTCCGTGAAGCCCAGGCCGTTGGGAATGTACTCGCGGCAGACCGCATGGTACATGTCGGCTGGAAAAGTTAACAACCCAGTTTTGGAGGCAGACACCCGCTCCACACCAGGGTGACTTACTTTTGATACCACCAGGAGCAACGGCGTTGACGGTTATCTTCTTGTCGCAAAATCTATGGTGGTTAGTACCCCTCATTTGCGTCACAACATATGTGTATCACATAGATCTGGCGGATTCATCACTCACCGACGGCCATGCACCGCACAAAATGTCTCAATGGCGCCCTTACTGGCCGAGTAAACGGCATGCCGCGGCACCATCTTGGCCTGGCCTGTAATCGAGCCCATCAAAATCAGGCGGCCGCCCACCTCTAGGTGCTTGTACGCCTCGCGCGCCACGAAAAACTGGCCCCGCGTGTTGACGGCAAAACACACGGTCAAACTCCTCAGGCGTCACATCCTTGACGTGCCAAAACTAACAACGCCGCTGTTGGAGCAAACAATATCCAGGCGGTCCCAGGCGGCCACTGCTTCCTTGAAGAGACGCACAATCTGCTCAACATCCGAAACATTGGCCTTGATGGCTTTGGCATCTGACCCACTCTTCTTGATGGCCTCCACAACTTCGTTGGCTGAGGCATCGCTGGTAGCGTAGTTGACTATGATCTTAGCGCCGCGGCGTCCAAGCTCCAAGGCCATTTCTCGGCCAATACCACGGCCAGCCCGGTCACCAGAGCGACTTTGCCAGACAAGGATGCGGCAGGAAGGCCGAGAGGGCCGGGAATAGTATCATACTTGCTGCCGGAGTGTTCCGTAGAGACATCTTGGATGTTTTGATTTTAGTAGCTTCCCGTGAGAGAGCGTGGCTGTACTTGGAGGGGATAGGTGGGTGGCTCGGAACAGAGAAGGGTATGGGCTCAATGCGATGAAATTGGCAGTGCGGCGGTAAACTCTCTGAACAGAATCAGATTTATATCGGGGCAGTATAGCTTACGTAGTGTTACGAAGCTCTTAACGATAACATCGCCTTTCTTGTCCTGGAAAGATGTCATATTTATGTCTTGTCCAGGTGCACTTAAAACTCGTCCGACACTGCTGGGCAGGCTCACCGGACAGTATTGGAGAAACCCACGGCGGCGGGTTCTGGGGCGACAACCGATCGGGCACAATGCCACAATGCTGGAGCTCGGAGAGACAATAGCAGCGATCAACTGGCTTTAACTGGCCATCTGGCGCTTTTGCCGCTGTTCGTATCGCACAGCCGCAATTGGATAGACCGACTTTCAAGCCAACGTTTTTGTGTCCATAGGCACGTTGTGCAGTCATGACGGCCCGGTACACGTAGACTACGTGATTGCCACAGACTTGACTCAGGTTCCTCGGACCTGGCAGCTAGTAGGATGTCCGGCTGCGTTTCACATGGCTACTGGCAGTGGATCTTCGGGTTGTAGTCACGGAGTTGACTTTTAACAGTTTTCTAGCATTCCACTGCTAAATTCTCGCTTTTATCCTTCTTGTCCTTCATTGCGAAGCCTTTGCACTCCCAGTTACAGAAAAGACATAGCGTAGCTGCACCGAAATTCAGATTATCTCTCTTGAGCTTGTCTTCTTGTCCCGGAAGAGAATCGTATTTCTGCTATTAATATGTTCTCTACGGGTCAGAATGTATGCCCGAAGCAGTGTTACTGTTGTGGTCTATGATTTAGCTTATGGAGACAGTCGACCTATTCTCGCACACTGGTACTTCATAACCGACCATGGACAATGTTCCCCCACAATCCTGTCGCAGCTTTCAGCTTCGGATGTCTTGGTGGGGGAGTTACGCAGGATGTCCGGCAAGAAAATAAAGAGATGACCGATGGCCATGGTCAGGTCAGGATGAATATATATTGAGAGGTGGCGTTGAAAAGGAGCCCGGAAAAATTACGCGCTGAGGCGAGCCGTTCCTTTCTGTCTGCAACATGCCTAGGAGGGCAGATATGAGAAGAATAGCGCGGCCCGGTGGTTGGTGGAGCTGTCTCACTACGAATAGTGGCATACCACAATTAACTCCCCAATAGCATTTCGTACGTTCGATCAGACCGCAGTGTTACATTATGATATGGCTTTTTATCTCTACTTTGTTCCACAAGTAGCGACTTATCATCATCATGACAAACTAATAACAAAAACTGGTTTTCGTCAAAGCCTGTCAACTACAGAACGACAGAAACAATACAGTCAAGAATCAAAACATTGTGAGATGGACTTTGAGATGTGCAATTGGAGAATGTCTCTTCCACTGTATTACTGCGTACCATCCGCATGACATAAATCCGGGCAATACAGGGGACAGCGCCTACTGTGGCGCCAAGTGTGGCTCCCTTTCGACGCAGAGGTTCTGTCCTAGGGAGAGAGCAACCGACGTCGCTAGCGCGCTCAGTGGCGCGGTCACTGGTACCCTCCACAGAGCCAGACTTTCTTTCTGACAACGCTTCGTTTCTCAAGCTTCACTTGAACCGCGTCCAATCTCCTTCAATATCTCGACACGCGTTTTACGGTATAGTTTAGATCAAATCTATCGCCCCCGGTCCATCACATTCATGGTTGCGTAACCAACGCAAAGCCGTTTCGACTCCCTTGCCCTTCTTTTCGACGTTTGGATTTCAACCTCACACGACCCACGAACGATCTCGGTATCCTCCCGCTTCACCCTCATACAATGGTCGCGGACGAGCAGGCCACACGTTCCTTGCTGCCCTCAGGCAAAGGACGCGGGAATGAATTCGCGAGCCATGCGCGCGGATCGTACGAGTTGACCGACAGCGACAGCGAGTCCGACATTGGCGCTACCGAATTTTTGACAACCAAGCCCCTGCACGGCCATGGTGATTCGGAGGACAAGAACATGGAGAACACCCAGGGTACTCGCACACTTTGTTGGCTACCAGAGTGCCTGCCCAAGCGATGGTCGCGGTCACGGTGCTGCATTCTGGTCCTCGCCATTGCCAGCTCCATATTCCTCCTGGCGGCCGCCAGTGGCGGGTTTGTCTACAAGAAGCTCGGCGAGGAGCCGCCCTACGGCTTGTCGCCGCCCTGGTACCCAACCCGCTGGGCGGCAGCTCCATAAAATGGCCGATAGCTATGCAAAGCAGCCAAAATGGTTAGCCGCATGACCTGCCGAAAAGATCAATGTGACCACTGGTACAGGCTGGCAGATGGGACTGGCCGTGGGCACAAACGGGCCGGCCATCTGACGTCGGCTTTCCCAGCTAAATCTTCAGGACGGACCCTTGGGCATCCGCATGGCCGATAACACCACAGCCCTGCCCGCTGCCATCACTGTTGGAGCTACATGGAACCGTGCGCTGATGTACGCCCACGGAAAAGTCCACGCGCAAGAAGCCCGTGCCAAGGGTATGAATGCCCTGCTTGGCCCTGCGTGGGTCCACTTGGCCGCATGCCGCAGGTGGCCGAAATTGGGAAGGGTTTGGGTCAGACCCGTACTTACAAGGCATCGCCGGCGCCCAAACGATTCGCGGCATCCAGGACCAGGGCATCATGGCCACGGTCAAGCACTTTGTCGGCAACGAGCAGAGCATTTCCGGCAGCCATACGAGTGGGGACTGCCACACGCTCTGAGCTCCAACATTGACGACCGTACGATGCACGAATTATATGCGTGGCCGTTTGCCGATGCCGTCAAGGCCGGCGTGGCCAGTGTCATGTGCAGCTACAACATGGTCAACAACAGCTACTCGTGCGGCAACTCGAAGCTCCTAAACGGTTTGCTCAAGGACGAGCTTGGATTCCAGGGCTTTGTCATGTCTGACTGGCTTGCCCAGCGCTCGGGCGTCAGTACTGCGCTCGCCGGCCTCGACATGACAATGCCTGGCGACGGCCTGCGCTGGCAAAACGGGCTTTCCCTGTGGGGCCCTGAGCTTACTCGCTCTGTCCTCAACGCCTCGGTGCCGCTGGAACGCCTCAACGACATGGCAACTCGAATCGTGGCCGCTTGGTATCAGATGGGACAAGACGACCCCGACTCTTTGCAGGATTCGACGGCGCCGGCGAGCGACCCAACTTCTCGTCATGGACAAAAAACCGCACTGGTGTTCTGGCCCCGGTAGCCCGTCAGCCCAAGAGACAGTGGTTGTCAACCAATTTCTAAATGTCCAGGAAGACCACGCCAACATTGCTCGTCACATTGCCACCGAAGGCATTGTCCTCCTCAAAAATGTCAACAACACCCTGCCCATTGGCACCGATGGCGTCACAGGCCGGCCGAACCGTATCGTCAAGACACAGCACTCTGTACCTCAATCCGAGAAAAACGAACATTATGAGATTAATAAAACGAACACCGCCCTTACGCCCAATGTCAAAATTGGCATCTATGGCGAAGATGCGGGCCGGGTCAGGGACCCAATTACTGTGAGAATAGAGCTTGCAACCAAGGCACTCTCGGCTCTGGCTGGGGCTCGGGTGCTGTCGAATTTCCTTATCTCACGGCACCTGTCGACGCCCTGTCTTCTGCCTTTGACAACAGCAAGGTTGAGCTTCGTCAGCGTCTATCAAACCGCGGCATGCAGCCCAAGGATCTCCAAGATCTGGACATTTGTATCGTGTTTGCTAATGCGACGCTGGTGAAGGTTTCGTGTCGTGGGGCGGCATTGGTGGCGACCGCAATGATCTTTTGTTGCAAAAGGGCGGCGACGATCTCATCTATAGTGTTGCTTTAGGTTGTGGCAACGGTAACGGCTCAGTCATTGTCGCCATCCACTCGGTCGGGCCCGTCGTCATGGAACGCTGGATCGACCTCCCCCAAGTCAAGGCCGTCGTCTACGCCAATTTGCCCGGACAGGAAAGCGGCAATGCCCTTGCAGATGTTCTCTTTGGCCGCGTAAACCCTAGTGGAAAGTTGCCCTACACTATTGGCCGCACCCTCGAGGACTTCGGCCCTGGCGGCAAGGTCATGTACTTGCCCAACAGTTTCGTTCCCCAGCAAGATTTTACCGAGGGTCTCTACATTGACTACCGCCATTTTGACAAGTACGCAATCGAGCCGCGCTTCGAGTTTGGCTACGGCTTGTCGTACACAAGCTTCGTCGTCGGCAACCTGTCTGTCAACGGTGTGCTCCCAAAAAGCGCTTTGCCTGCTGCACGGCTGCCACCTGACGTGACTCCACCAACCTACAGTACAGACGTCCCTGACGTCAATGAAGCCCTCTTTCCCAAGGAGATTCGCCGCCTTGAAAAGTACATCTACCCCTACCTTGACGCCGTCGACGACTTGGACCTCGTGTCCACGAAATACCCCTACCCTGACGGCTATGACACCGTGCAGCCACCATCCGGTGCAGGTGGTGACGAGGGTGGCAACCCGGATCTGTGGCAGACGTACGTATCTGTGAGCGTTGATGTCCGCAATACGGGAAACCGCGAGGGCAAAGTCGTGGCCCAGCTGTACCTATCATACCCCGAGGGCGCTGCCAATGTAGCAACGCGGCTGGCGTTGCCGTCGACTTCCCCGTCAAGGTGCTGCGCGGATTTGAGAAGCCCATGCTGAAAAAGGCGAGACACAATCTGTCACCTTTAACCTGACACGCCGCGACCTTAGCTATTGGGACGTCCAGCGCCAAAACTGGGTCATGGTCACTGACGGCCAGTACCGCTTCCATGTGGGCCAGAGCTCACGCGATTTGCCCATCCAGGGCACATGGTGATTTTTCGACAGGCGTTTTGTTTAATTTTAGCAAGCGTGCGCAAGAAGCTTTGTAGCAAAGAGTGATTCATCTTACACGAGCGATCCAACCCTTTGGTTCGCAAAAGGGGCCTTCAAGATGCCTTGACAAGCACATACACCACATTTGAATCGGCGGAAGAGCAGCAACGGATTGCGTAACCGCCCTCGCCGCCACCTATGGCCTAAAATAAATCTGAAAACCCGTCGCCGTGGTAGCGCTTGCTATGCGGCCCAACGGACTGGCGCTTTCGCGATAGCGTTTCCGTCCAGCCCATATCACAGGACATAGCCTAAAATCTACCCGCCTCCGGCGCATGCATTGTCGATCATGCGACAGCTGGCAAGGTCCGCCTGAGCTTAAAAGGGACCCGGAAAGCCGCCATATGCTCTCTTTTCCCTCGACGTCTATGTCAAGGGGAAGCAGCGAAGACGGCACGGCGACTATTCTTCAGCAGCTCATCGACCAGAGTTTGATTGTGACACCACCCGGGCTGCGAACAACGGAAATGCAGCCAAAGTCGGCAAGCGTGTTGCGGGACGGAGCTGAAGATTATGAGCGTTGAACCTAACGACGACCTTACGCTCGGTAGAAGTGGGAGGGATAAGAGCGAATATCAGACGGCCTCCGGTTTGTGCTGTCCTGGTACAGTGCTAAACAACCTACATCTCTGGGCAAAAGGACCACGGGTAAGGATGACATATCCCATCAACGAATAAGAGACCGGCAAGTCCGATGACGACGACGGACTAATGCACGCTGGAGACTCGAGAATCATCGAAGAAGACGAGATTAACTCAATCCACGACCGAACCAAGAAAATGATGATGGCTCGTAGACATGGTGTTGCTCCAGCAAAACTGGGGACACACTGCTGGGCCAGCCGTCTATCATAGCTGCGGCTGTCATTGGTGTCACTCACGATTGTTCGAGAGAGGTACCAGGGCGTACGTGGTACGCGGAGCTGAATTCTCGGCGAGTGACGAGATAGTGCGTGATGTCGAGCACCATGCTGGGAAGCCGAGGCCACAACACACGCAATTGGCTGGAGGTATCGAGTTTTTCCATGTAGTACCCAGAGCGCGGCCGGGAAAGTCTCGCGCATCATAATAAGAGAGGACTTCAAGAGCGAGCTATCTAAGGGAAGCCAACCTGCGATTTCAGACCTATTTGGTTACACTGAGAAGGAGATGGCTATACTCACTCCTTTCTTTTTTTCACAAATGAAAGCCATCACCGGTCTTTCTTTGTCGAATACCCAAATCAGCGAGAGTATCCTGTATTGCCCCCTAAATGCGCTGTTGCCCCTGTTCCCGGCACGATGCAACTCTCCCTCGGAAATATTATACCATCCTAGGTGCTGTTAGTGCGCCCACCTTTGGGCCACCAAAACCTCAACAAGTGAGAAATTCCAATTTTTTTTTGAAAAACCTCGAGCACGCAAAGCGAACCTGGTGGCAGATGCTGCATATCCCCAAGGACCATCGCTCGGTGGGGTAGGGGATGCGCGTGGCATTGAGAATGCATTTGACTTCTCTGTCCTGGATATCCTTTTTGATGGACAAAACTTCGCATTTGGCTTCTATATGCGAGGCAGGTAGTCATACCTTCTTGTTACTATGTGGCATTGGTGTACAAGCAACTGAACAAGTGCTACACGCCTTGACGTTGTCGCCTAATATGCAAATTACCCAAGCGTCCGGACACGATCTACTCAGTGGTGCCTACAGCGACTGCCAAAAAGATGCCGTCGTCATCAGGTACATATGATCCTAACGAAAATGAAGGCAGCCCGGTTGGCAGTTGCTACATTGGTGGATACATATGCGATCGTTGCGCCAATAAGACGTACAGGGATATCATCAATGCCACCCACCATCTGTCAGTCGTAAGCGAGCTGAAAGGGAAATAAAAGTCTCAAGATACGCTTTTGGACAACTACTTTTGGGACTTGGAGCTAACCAATAGTCCGCTTCACTCGGTGTTCAACAATTCACACGTTCCTATGTCATTCACGGGTTTTCATAACATATGTACATGGTGTCTTGGTAGAATAGCGAAATCAACTGCTTGTATGCCTTTCTATTCTAGCTGAACTGGTCCTCCGTGTTGCCCTCGCCCATGCTCTTGTTGCTGGAGCTGCCGCTCTGGATAGCGCCAATGATGCCGTCAATGTAGCTTGCGCCGCTCCATTTCTGGTGCGTCAGTACATCGCAGCCAATCTCCTTCTCGGGACGCTGGACAAGATTGACGTACGCCAGCATGCCGTCCTTCTTGAACTCTTTGGACAGCTGGCACGTGGCTGTGGCCGTAGTATGAATGCCGGCCAGTGACACCAGCTGCAAAACGAACCCCTCCTTGGCAATGTCCCAGATAAAGGAGCGCAGCGTCTCCTCGGTGAAACCCTGGGCCATCCAGTTGAACGAGGGCGACAAATTGTACACCAGGCTCTTGCCGGGGTACTTGGCACGCACGGCACGGCCGAGATCGCGAGCCACCTGAACGTTCGGGTCACCTGTCTCGACCCAGAGCAGGTCGGCGTAGGGCGCGAAAGCCAGGGCACGCTTAGTGGCTGCCGACATCCCGTTGCGGAAGTGGTAAAAGCCTTCACGGGTGCGGGGAGTGTCCCAGTTAAAGTATACTTCGTGGCCGGGCTCGAGGTACTGGTTGGCGAGAGCACGGCGCTTCGAGATGCCCAGGTCACGGTCAGCCGCCACAGCAGCCTCGTACGTGGCGATATCCGAGGCAGCGACACCCTCGGCCTTAAGATGGGCAACGGCAGCCTCGTCGAACGTCATCATCTTGGTTCCCTTCACCCAGGCGGCCTCGTAGATGTCAATCTCTGCACCAGTTGCGCCGTTGGCCTCCATCGTCTGCAGTGTCTCCGCAAGAGGCTCGACGCCGGGGTCGGCAACGCCCAGTATAAACTCGTGGTCGCGGACATCAACAGCCGAGCTTATTAGCTTCCCCGACTCGGAGTCAGTGCGGGCCAACACTAAGTTCTCGGTGCCCATGACATCCCACTGGAAACGGGCCGCGACGAGACGGTTGATGTGGTCGCCGGTTGGGACAAGGACCTTGCCCGCCAAATGGCCGCACTTCTTGCCGCCATGCAGCTGGTCCTCGAAATGGACGGCAGCCGCGCCGTTCTCGGCAAACAGCTTGGCCAGCTTGAGAACAGCAGACAGGCCGCCGTGGCCCGTGTCGCCGTCAGCAACAATGGGGCGCAGGTAGTCGACGTAGGGCATGGCGGCACGCTGCTCGGGCGTCATCTTGCGGCGCAGGTCCCACTGCTTACGGTCGTGCATGCTCTGCGCCTTAGCCATGCGCTGCACCTGGTTGGGCACAGTGTTGTACGGATAGTCGCCGAAGTCGGGGGACACCTCATTCGTGGTCGTCAGGACCGACGAACAGGCCCAGCCCGAGATGTAGAGCACCTCCTGGTGTGGCGCCTGCTGGGTCATCTGGACAGGGTCAATGGCGCCCAGAGTGTGAATTGGCTCGCCGGCCGCAGAACGCTTGCGCACGAGCTCCCAGAGCTTGCGGGCCATGGTCGAGCTAGGGTAGGACTGGACCTGCGAGCCGCGCTTAGACACTACGTCGGCCGCGGTGTAGGGCCGCTTGATGCCCTCGAATCGGGGCGAATCCCACCACTCCTCAACTTCCTTTAGCTGTGACGCGTAAAGCGCGTCCTCGGCAGCGCCTGCCTTGTTGGCCTCAGGCAACAACTGGAAGGCATCGGTGGCCAGAGCCCGGGACAGTGGCGGCTCGACGGCGGGGATAATGGTCGTCGAGGGGGCGGAAGAGGACGCCATGCAGCGGGCGACAATCGTCGTGAGGGGCCGAGTGACACTGTGGCTGAAGAGAGGTACAGTAGTTCGGTGGGAGGAGAGGAGAGCCGACGTCGTCCGTCGAGTGGCGGCTTGGCCGACTGCTCGCCGCAGCATGGTCGCAGTATGTGACGTAGAGAGCGTTGATGGGGATAGAAAAGACAGTAGTGGCGTTAAAATGGTGCTGTGTGTCGTTACAAAGTTATCGAAAGAGCGTGTGTCGCACTTTCGTTTTGCAAAAAAGCAAACGTGGGAAATACCAACGAGCTCGGGTATGTATGAATCGTGACTTCCGTAAACGTGGGGTTCTGCCGAGCTTTGCGCTAGAAGCGGCTCACTGGAGAACAGCAGAGGGGCGCGTCACGTGCAGCGAATCACAGCGAGAATGACGCACCAGCAGTCAACTCGTAGCCGGTTAGCAACACTTACAGGTCCACTACAGAGACTGCTAGCCGAGCTCGGCAAGGTACTCAGTACTTCGGGAGAGCATCTTCTACTGTCAGTATGCATTTACTGTTCATAAACAGCAAAGAAGCCGAGACGGGCGGCCAAATACTGCTGGTGCAGAAATGTCGGTTGAATCCGTACATACGAACGGTGTGGAAAAGGGTCTCCAATCCCTGCGAGTTTATGGGCCGAATTGATGAAGTTGGATAAAAGCATTTAGCATACCCACGCCGCTTCGGGGCCGAGGACGGTCATGTACTGAAATACCATTATGGGTTTGCCGAGGAGGCGACACTACTGTCGGGTATTAACACAGGCGCCATGCCAGCTTGTGGATGGCTCCCCGCCGGCCGGTGTCTAGCCTCGGTTAGTCGCAGCGCATGCCATCTTGGCGAGCTTGCTGCGTGTTATGTTTCTGGGGTGGAACTACTGTCACAAAGCTAGGTAGTATCTCTCTTTCTTCCTGATTGTACTGAAACAGCCAGCATTTTGTTATTTTTTTTTATCCGCTTTACTCGGCCACTCCTGACTATTGGCGACTAGCTAGACAGAACCCTCACGGAAAAAACTGCGACAGATTTAAGTGTGTAATCTTTCTAGTTACAATTGCGTGTGCGTGCGGTGACCTTAAGTAGTCACCCAGGGGGTATAATCAAAATAAACAAAATAAAGACGAACAAACGAAGTAGGCAAAACAAAATGAAAAGATGGCGTAGGAGGAAAGCGGTGTACTGTCGGGTTGTAGCAGCTCTAGGCCGGTGTCGGCAACCTCTCCAGCTCCCCGGCCAAGACACTCCGGGAGCCTATCGCTCTGGATGAGCCAGCGGAGGAGTGGTCGGGCCATTAGCCCGGTTTGTAGTCGGCGGTCTAGATCCGTTGTCTTTCGTGGCCAGTCCGGTGGTCGTGGCGGCGTTGCTGTACAGGATAGTAGGGCGTGGGCCGGGGTGTCGTCTTCGGCTCGGCATATGCATATTGGCGAGTCTGCGGCATTTCGTTATAAGTACGCCCGGAGGCCGATGTGGCCAGTGCGGCTCTGGGCGAGGAGACTGCTTTCGGCCTTAGTAAATTGGAGATGACGATGTCGTACAGCCCGTGCTGTCCAGCATGGCGTCCGTGTCGGGGGAGATCTCACAGGACAGCCGTTATTTATTGCTTCGCTCGGTGACGTTGACGTCTCAAACGGTGAAATAAGCTGAAGTGGAGGTTTTAATCCAGGGAAAATGGCCCAAGGTTTCCTCTATACTGAGGGCGGGTAGGGGCTACCTGTAAAGGTCCTGGGGATGATAGGGGCTGGTTGGTTGCTCAATAGCGACAAGATCACGGTCAATAAGATATAACGGAATAATGGTGTTGGTTGGAACAAAATCTAATCCTTCGCCTTCCTTCTCATCACGGCGGAAGGCCATGAATCTCACTCTATTTATATCTGAAGAAACCCAGCTGACTGCCTGCAGCCATAAGATGGCAAACGTCCACTCCATCACTCAACAGCGCCTGTTACTGAGAAATGATGTCGGTGGCAAATGATGCCGGTGGCAGATGCTGGTGGCAAACGGAGAGAGTGGGGAGGGGTGACGTGTGTAATAGACAAGGGTCATTGCCACTGGCCGCGGGATGTGTATTGGATCCCTGTAAAGCCCGCGTGCCATGACACAACCCTTCTTGTTCTTGTTTATTCTACGCGTGGTCTGCTTTTGATTGGAGTCCTTTTCTAGCCCTCTGTGGCTGATAATCGCGACTTGTAGGCTGGACCTTGGACCCACTGCTATCTCATCTGCGAATATTTATTATTGTTGGCTTTTAGAACATCTTGTTCCCATCCATCTTTCTGTATCATCGTTTCTTTTTAGTTTTTAGCTATCATCAGAATCATCATCGCCTTTATCACCAAACAAGAACGCATCTCCTTTCAAAGGAGATCTCATACAGTTGGTACGTGCGACAGAGAGAGAGACTGCTAACAGATGAGGTTCTGCCTGCTCAGGCATCCGCCCTGGCAGGTGGAACTGTGCGCCAGCATTAACACTCCGATACTCTCGTTACTGCTACCGACCGATACCCACGACACCGATCACGACCTCCCTCCACATCCTTCTTTCGTTCTTGTGTTGTTGTGGTTGTAGGGACACTTTTCCTGATGCCGTCTTGACATCAGGGACGCGTCTTGTGACCTTGGTTTCTTGGTTTGGTTTGGTGTGTGTGTTCTTTGCTGTGCGCCGCCAGGGTCCAGCTGCGCCCGTCCTCACTAGCTGAGTGTGTCGGAGTCGACAACAAGCAACAAGAAACTCTCCTTTCCAAGCAGAAGGGACTCTAAAGCGTCGACGGCCATAAGTATGATAATAAAGAGGGAAGAAGACGACTACCAACGGGCGTTTGATTTGGTAAAGACAGTTGAGAAATAACAGTGAAACCAGTACAAGAAGTGGGCAGATATGACGGCCAAGAAGGCCCGGAGAATAGTTACACCTGTATGACCCAGAGAGAGTATTTCCACGGTTTTGGGAGGCCATATATTTCTTTTACACTTTTTTCTTTTCCTTAAAAATAAGCTCGCTGTCTTTTCTTTCTGTACGAATTTTATTCTGGCCATTTTGATGCTCCGGCCATTTTGGTGATGAGCACCAACTATGGATGGTCTGCTCGTAGGGTGGACCATCATAGTAGGGCGTGGCAACTAGTAAGGGGTCGCAGTTCCCGAGATGGCCCTTTTGGTGGACAAGCTTTCTGGGGAATCATCATCGTTGTTTTCGCCTTTTTTGGTATCATTGGTTTTCTTGCAGTTCTTAGCTATCAAAGTTATCGTCGTCGTTATCACCAAACAAGAACGCGTCTTCTTTTGATCAAAGGGGATCTCCTAACAGTTGGTAGGTGCGACGAAGAGAAGGAGCGAAAGGTTTTTGCTTGCCCGGGCATCCGCCCGGGCAGGCGGAACTGTGCGCCAGCATTAGCACTCCTATACTCTCGAAACTGCCACCGAACGATATTTACAAAACCGATCACGACCTCCCTCCACATATTTCCTTTCGATCTTGTGTTATTGTAGTGGTAAGGACATTTTTCCCGATGCCGTCTTGACATCAGAGACGCGTCTTGTGACATTGGTCTATTGGTTTGGTTTGGTTTGGTGTGTGTGGCTCTAGCTGTGCGCCAGCAGGGTGCATCCGCGCCCGCCCTTAGTACAACGATGATCGTGGTGATGACCAAAATCTCGATGATAAGTCGATGATGTTGATGATGATAACTATCTGTTCCAAAAGACAATGAAAAGAAAGTGTGGGACTTCGGTCACAATCGATACTGCATTGGGTCCAGAGTCCAGCCTACAAGCCACGTACATCAAGGAGGGCTTGAAAAGGACTCGAATCAAAAGTAAGCAACGCGTATAACAATCAGAAAAAAAGAAGAGTAGTCCCTATCAGCCTTCGGTATCTCGATGCTCCCCACCTGTTTCATACACTGCGGCTTCAGAACTCGCCAGTGCCCTTTCCGAAGTGGCCACCGGCGGGCACTGTCAACCACGGAATTGCCTTCTTGTCGTCCGTATTTGAGCCACGGTATTTCCCCACCATTTAAAAGTCATGCCGTTGTAGCTGAGGCAGAAAATTTTTAAAATTTGTGGCAATGGCAGTGCCCGTGTCCATGGCAGCTTGGAGGATGTCTATGGGCGTTGTTAGCGACTCGTAATTATTGTGCCATGTAATCATAGGCTACATAGGACCTGTGACTCACAATTATAACCGCTTCCACCAGTCAAGGGCTCGGCGACGAATACAAAGGTTGAAAATGAAGCCAAAGATAAACCAAAGCGAGTATTGAGCTAGGATTCTGTGAGAAAAAAAGGCTTGGAAGTTTCGTACGATGACTCTGGAAAGTACTGGAAGGGAGCTCAACTTACTAGTATTAGCGGAGGGATGTTTCCCGCGGCATTGAAGAAGACTGGAACGTTGATGTACCGCACCCAGCTCGTGGGATATTTGCGGGCGACTAGATAAACGAGACTGTAACAACAGGCTAAAATATACTAGTTAGTCTCGGCACAATGTCAAGAAAACCTTTGAATAGGTTGACCGTACCCCAATTAAAAAGAAGTACATTATTCCGCCATACACCTGCCCTGACTGAAACATGCGTTGGGGTCCAATCGTTCCCCAAATTAGTGATGCATTGTATACCACAACAGCGCCGTTGCAGGTAAACCGATTCGTGTTGGTGGCTCACAAAGGCCATCGATGTTTCCTATCATCCAGCGGAGAACTGCGTTGGCATGAGTTAGTTCATTGGGGTTATCATATTGGGATATAGAGAAAAGTTTCTGGCTGCATACCGCCAACTTGAGTCATTGTGGCGAGAATCGACGCGTAGATCTGTCCGAAGAAAAGGACTCGCGTGGGATTTTCTGCCGCGTGTATACGTTAGTCACTATTAGAAATGCATAAGGATAAGAAACGAAAGGTACAAAAATTATTGCCACCGACATACCATGTATTGCCCGAGCTTCAGGTCTTGAGCGAAGTCCATCCCGTGCTTGACGGAGTTGTATCCATAGCACTTGACCATCATATTGACAATGGGCTTGCCTGGCCACGCATAACCAGCAATAAGCTCTGTGATGATGTTGAGAAAACTTGTCACGTTAGTGGGTGTCCGGAACTATGTGAGCTCTGCCTGACTTCGTGAGTGCTTGCATCCGTTGATTTGTTGTTCCTTCCAGAATGCCTTCGGGTACTATCAGGAGCACACCCATACCGAAGCATACCACAATGAAGCCCCAGACAGGCAGCCCGGTATCCCAGTATTGTATGGTCAAGATGCCAAGACCGAGTACGGTGACTGTCAGCACGGCATACCACCAGTCAGGGACCTCCTTGTAGCTATTCATAAGACGCTTATGTATATCCTCTCCGCCGTGGTGAGCATTCTTGAACTTTGCGTAGATTTCACTGCCATTGTACAGGTAAGTGTAGACAACAAAAGGAGGCGACTGCGGCAAATGATAGAGCATATGTCAGCGAATATGACATGGAGATGTACATTGGCGAGTATTCTTTGTACTTGCTGAGAACAATGTCGAGATTCTCATCCACCACACGCGATATGTTGTAGGACTTTCCTGTATTGTCGTACGTCGTCGCAGAGAGAAGAGGAAGACTATAAGTGTCGGTAAGAGTTTAGTCAAAGCAGCACAGCGGAAGGGATGTCGAGACTCACTATGCACTGTTCCATACATTTGCATAGTACAGGATTGGTGACTGAAAAAAGTAAAAAGAAAACCACCACGGCAAATGCGTTGCAAGTAATATAAAATGGTGTCACCAGTGGATTGCCGGCATAGTTGATCTGTGTCCAGTCGATACTGAGTGGGAGTAGGCCGAGACCAGATTTCATCTGTTTGTACATTGATATGAGTATTCAGACCTCGTCAGTTGTAACGACAGTCACCATCGCAATTACATACCCCGAAGATCGTGTTGACTTTCTGGCTGTGCGGTGCAATCCATGTGACGAATGCAAAAGTACCCAGACTAGTCCAGATGTAATCTGGGAACCAAAAGAGAACAAAGGCAAACAAGGTGAACCAGCTGAAGAACCTGTAGCGGAACAAATTCCAACCGTTGACGAAAAATTTCTCTTGTGGCTCGTGTAGAGCCCTGAACAAGACCGTCGAAGACAAAGTACTAGGCCAAATGAGGGCGGCTGGATAGACAAGCCACCTGCGGCCAAGCCAGCAAGACCGAATCCTAGCATCTGGGAGGTCAGGAGATAGACAAAACCAAAGCCGGCGCCGTAGTCATGGTTCCAGTAAACAGGACTGATGATGGCCACCAGTGATCCGGAGGCGTACGCCACACTCGCGCTAATGTTGACGCACTACAATGTCATGAGCATAAATGATTAAGTCCCGGCCTTTGGATGTGGTACAGTACCTACAATAACAATCAAAGCGTGTTCTTTGATGGTGAAACTTGCCCGGGTTGATGTCAAAAGACAGTCTTCCCAGTGGTAGACGCCATCGCGGAAGTCTCTCCCATACGCGCCCGATGGGAAAGACAAGAAGCTGGGCAACAACATAGCCGATTGTGAGGGATGGCTGGACATTGTTGTGATGCGGTCAGGTTGGGGCAAGCTGACGTTATTTCTGAGGATCAAACTCACCTAGCGTAAACTGAAAAATTGGTTGACGCCTGCGAAAACGATTACGAAAATAGTGGTGAGAGTCCAGGAGCGGAAGGCTGCATAATGTCAGTATTGACCCTAACCACAGTCTCCCCTTACAGCCGTCTCTAATAATAGGGATCGGAATGTTGGACTTACTGTTGCATGCAATTTCAGGATCGTCGGTGTTGGGCACGCAAGCTTCTACTTCGGGGACTAGGCAGGTTGTTAGTCTGGCTCGGATTCTCACCCATAGTTCCCGTGGGGTAGGAAATGGCATACATGGAGATTGATCGCCACTAACATCCCAACGAAATGCCTCGTCCGGTGTCAGCTCTGTCTTGTCTATTTTCACACGCGTCGGTCGATTGCTGTCGCTGGAAAACTCGTATTTAGCATCCTCGATATCAATAATAGATGTGCTGGCAAGGCCTTTGCCCTCCAAGATATTTTTTGCATCATCAGCCTTATCGCTTGGTGTGATGTCGCCCTGTCCACTTAGACTTGTAGCCATCTCTGCAGTGAGCACAAATCTTAAACCAAAGTAAATTCAAAATACTATGACCTGTCAAACAAGTACAGAAATCTCACGTCTCTTCTGTAGTTATAAGGCAGTACAATCAGACACTTTGTCGCAGCAATCACAGACACTGATCGTGTCAATCGATATCTGCCTCTGCAATCATTTTCGAGCTTCCTATCCTGGACATGTCGTTATCCGCACAAATAGTTACAAGCTGTCTGCTAACCTTCATATGGCTCGAGTTACGTAGGAAGTCCCGATCTCGGAGGTATACTATGTCTACTACAGAGTCTCGACGACCGTGTCGATGGACGAAAGGCTTATCAACGGCAACGTAACATATTTTAGCATCGCAGACTATCTCGGACCTATTATGAGGGCCCCGTATTGGAGTACTTCGCATCCGTAACACCAAATTCATACGATATGACGTTGCGTGGTATGGCTGGCGGGGTGGACAATTGCGGTATATATCTATTCCCGGCCCTGTATGCCGGCCTATATTGAGCGGAATGCGACGCAGATATCTCTTTGATGTCCCTCTCCTAGATATACCTACAGCTGTTGTTTTTTTTTCCGCAGCTTCGCATCGTTGCTTAATTTGGGGCTTTCCCTTCCATCAATTGATCATTTACGCACACGGCGACATGTTTTTCCCAGCAGTTGCACTCTTTGCCGGCAGTGTCTAGGCGACGCAAATTGTCTTATCAAGTCATCCCGCTATCGGTAATATCGCGTACACTTTGCCAACAAGCCGCACCTTTCTCCTCAATGTCCCATCTGGATATAGTCACGAGGAGCCGAGCCCTCTTGTGCTTTCTTTCCATGGAGTTTGTTTTTATCAGCTTAGGACACGAAGAAATACACTTCGCTCGTAAACTAACTTATCAGCCGGCGGTTTTAGCGAGAAACAGTAGCGGATTACTGAGTTATCGGACTCAGCTTTGAGAATCGCCGGACGGCCATTCTTGACAGTGTATGCTCAGGGCGCCAACAATACAGACTGGAACATGAAACATATCTGGAAAGGCGCCCTACGAGAACACAACCGTCGACGATATAAATTATGTATACGAAATCATTGCTACGGTTGCAAAGACCTATACAGTTGATCGCTCGCGCATATACGCTTGCGGGAAATCAAACGGAGGTGGGTTTACGGCGCTCCTTGCCTGCCGCCGCGACACATCCGCCATCATCGCGGCTTTTGCCCCCGTGTCGCCTGCGCTCTATCAGGGAACATACTCGTTTTACAACTGCACGCCCTCACGACCTGTCCCCATCCTGCACTCGCATGGTGTTGAGGACCGCGACACGGAGTTTCTTGGCCGCACACCACTCGGTGGCTCCTTTGGCCCTGAGCCTGACGTGCGCCTTTGGCGCCGGGAGTGGGCAGAACGAAACGGCTGCCGTGGGCCATACGGTGGAGCGTGGCCGCAGCCGCTAGTGGAGAGGTGCACCCGGGTGTATGGGAGGAGGTTTGGGATTGTCCGAGGTATGCAGAAGTGCGGTCCTTGACAATCGAAGGACTTGGGCATACGTGGCCATCAACTGCCGGACTAGACTTGGCTGGAAGTCCGAATCAGACTGCCAATTTCAACTTCACCAGCCAGCACCTTGTGCAGTTCTTCTCACGGCACCACTTATAGTTACTTGACCCGAAATGCGGACATGGTTATCTTTAAGTAACTCAAAAATGTCAAGAAAAAGCAATGGAAAATCTTCAATCGTGCGAAATGTGCCTGTTGGTTCTGCTGGTAAAGGTTTGCGTTTGGTAGGCTCGAAAAAGAACTGGTCCAAGAAGTGGTACATGGCGATTACTGGGCAAAAGGCCTCTTCTCTGTGAAGGCTCTTGCTGGTGTAATCTGGTGTCTGTATTTTGGATGGTCTATCTACGACTTCAGAGAAGGAGGAGAGAGTCCTTGGGGTTTATATACCCAGGGAAGGACGCCAGCCTCCAATACTGTAACGGCGTAGGCCGTGTGAGCTGGGCAGGCAAGACACTGCCCAAAGAGACCACGCACAGTGCACCCTGGTGGGGCAGCAGAGAGAAGAGTTTTCTTCTGACAGGAAGCCTGTGTCTGTGTATTTCCTTTCTTCCTCCTTTGTTCTGTATCTAGATGATTCGTTATAATTGAGCTTCATTGCCTCGAGACTATCTGTGCTTCGACCAGCTAGCCCGTTACAAATACTATCTAAGTCCTTCGTATGATGGTGGCAAAACCCCCGTATGGAAGTGGGTAATCAGACAGTTGCCATGTCAATAGTACAGAAACAGAGCCTATGGCCAGCACCGTGTAAGCACAATAACGCTCTTTCACATTTTTGCGATGTACTCTTCTACAGTCTTAAAGTCTCGTACTATAACTTGGCAATGTCGTCTCATAGTGTATTAATTGGTCCATATATTGGATAGCCGACTACTAGAAACGGTCCTGTACGATATTGAGGGCGGGCGCGGATGCACCCTGCCGGCGCACAGCAAAGAACACACACACCAAACCAAACCAAGAAACCAAGGTCACAAGACGCGTCCCTGATGTCGAGACGGCATCAGGAAAAACGTCCCTACAACCACAACAACACAAGAACGAAAGAAGATGTGGAGGGAGGTCGTGATCGGTCTCGTAGGTATTGGTCGGTGGCAGTAACGAGAGTATCGGAGTGTTTAATGCTGGCGCGCAGTTCCGCCTGCCCGGGCGGATGCCCGAGCAAGCAGAACCTCAACTGTTAGCTGTCTCTCTCTCTGTCGCACGTACCAACTGTTGAGATCTCCTTTGATCAAAAGGAGACGCGTCTTGTTTGGTGGTAAAGGCGATGATGATTCTGATGATAGCTAAAAACTAAAAAGAAACGATGATACAGAAAGATGGATCCTGAGAACAAGATGTTCTAAAAGCCAACAATAATAAATAGTCGCAGATGAGATAGCGGTGGGTCCAACGTCCAGCCTACAAGCCACGCTTATCAGCCACAGAGGGCAAGAAAAGGACTCCAATCAAAAGCCAACCACGCTTAGAACAAACAAAAACAAGAAGGGTAGCCCCTACCCGCCCTCACTGGCCGTCTATCTCGCTTGGCCGCACTCGTAGGTACCAGTCAGGGTCTCTGGGCTCGAGCTTGTGTAGTAGGAGGTGCTTTAGGCCAATCTTTCTTGACCGCAGTTGGGCGAGAAGGGAAAATTCCGCTTTGTGTAAGCCTTCGCGAAGGCGAAGAGTGCGGGTTCTCGGAGGGACTCACGCCGCCAGGTCAGTCCTGCTCAACCTTCTGTGAGCTGCTTCCTGTTCTAGTTCCCATCTCTGCTTCCGCGCAGTGAGTAGAGCTGCCTTGAGGATTCTTTCACCGCCCAGTTGCGATATGGGTCCTTCGTGAGTGCTACTCCGTACCGTCCGGTTGCATTGTCGAATACCGTTATCGCCAATAGGTTGATGGTTGTTTGTTGTTGCTGAATTCTCGCTAAGTCCATAAAACCCTTATTTCTTACGAGTAGACTTAAATCCAGGAGACCAGCCCCCGGATGTGTGGGTGACATGAGGGTGGCACATGATTTGTTGCGTGACCTGGGCGACTTCTCACATGCAGTACGTCATCCCCCCTGTCACCCTATCGGCTTCAAGATCTCAGCTGTTTACTTTGACAAAAACAAGCATACTGGTGGAATCCTTGATTCTTTATGCGATTACTCGTAATGGATTAAAGCACTTCGATGTCGTGGCGTCAAGTCTTTTTCTATTTTTGGTAGGAGAGATGCCAGCTGACAAATGACGACAGAAACTTCCATGATTGTCTGCGAGTTTCCATCGGTCAGACTATTTTTAGAGAGAGAGGAACCCCGCATAGCCCAAAGCGCACTCACCAAGATCATTTTCAAATCTAATCTACACCGCAACAGCTTCACCTTCATTCAGCTTTTCTGCAAATATCAGCATACGTACAGCTTTATTGTACCCTTCTCGTCTATTTTTCTCTTCCTCAAAGTTGCCTTGCCTCCATCGTTGCATCCCACCTGGACCCGAATACTCAGTAGAAAACAAACCTGCTCGCAACTTCGAGGTCACCGAAGACTTCAATTGTAAGTTACCGTAAGCCTTTTAGTTCATACATACAAGAAGACAACTTGCTAAACAAAGCATAGATCCGTGCAAGCATGTGCACCCAGGTCTCGTATAAATACGAAACATGTGGCCACATTGAGTTTGGGCACAGGGATGAGTGCGATGAGCATGGCAAGGAAAAGTGCAGCAAGCTCGCTACCCGCACAGAAAGTATGATAGGGAAGTGCCAGACATGTGAATACTCGGCATGGAACCGAGCTGTGAATAGAGCGTTGTCGAGCGACCGAAGATTAAGTCGTATTGCTTCCTGCACAATAATATAACAGAATTTCTCATCAATCCATGAAGCCTCGTCGAGCCAGGGACTACATCATGTGAGTAGATAGTAAAATGCGTCATATTACGTATAGAGTAAAGGCAGAAATAGCATCATCTCGGAGCAACATGCACTACGGGAGATACAAAAGGAGTTGGGGAGTATTGAGGGCGGGCGCGGATGGACCCTGGCGGCGCACAGCAAAGAACACACACCAAACCAAACCAAGAAACCAAGGTCACAAGACGCGTCCCTGATGTCGAGAAGGCATCAGGAAAACGTCCCTACAACCACAACAACACAAGAACAAAGAAGATGTGGAGGGAGGTCGTGATCGGTCTCGTAGGTATCGGTCGGTGCAGTAACGAGAGTATCGGAGTGCTAATGCTGGCGCACAGTTCCGCCTGCCCGGCGGATGCCCGGGCAGGCAAAACCTCTACAAGTGTTAGCTTTCGCTCTCTCTCTTTGTCGCACGTACCAACTGTTGGAGATCTCCTTTGATCAAAAGGAGACGCGTTCTTGTTTGGTGGTAAAGACGATGATTCTGATGATAGCTAAAGACTAAAAAAAAAACGATCATACAAAAAAAAGGATGATGAAAACAAGATGTTCCAAAAGCCAACAACAAAAAATAGTCGCAGACGAGATAGCAGTGGGTCCAGGTCCAGCCTACAAGTCACGCTTATCAGCCACAGAGGGCTAGAAAAGGACTCCAACCAAAAGCCAACCACGCGTAGAACAAACAAGAACAAAAAAGGGTAGCCCCTACCCGCCTTCAACATGTCTGGCACTTCCCTTTCAAGTCTACTATGCGGATATCCAGGTTGCGGCAGGTCTCCGAGCACTCATCCCTGTGCCCAAACTCAATGTGGCCACATGTTTCGTATTTATACGAGACCTGGGTGCACATGCTTGCACGGATCTATGCTTTGTTTAGCAAGTTGTCTTCTTGTATGTATGAACTAAAAGGCTTACGCTAGCTTACATTGAAGTCTTCGGTGACCACTATGATGCGCGGAGGTTTGTTTTCTATCCGGGTGCAAGTGAGATGCAACGATAGAGGCAGGCAGCTTTGAGGAAGAGAAAAATAGACGAGAGGGGTGCAATAATGCTGTATATATGCTGATATTTGCAGAAAAGCTGAATGAAGGTGAAGCTGTTGCGGTGTAGATTAGATTTGAAAGTGATCTTGGTGAGTGCGCTTTGGGCTATGCGGGGTTCCTCTCTCTCTAAAAATAGTCTGACCGATGGAAACTCGCAGACAATTATGGAAGTGTCTGTCGTCATTTGTCAGCTGGCATCTCTCCTACCAAAAATTGGAAGAATATTGACGCCACGACATTGAAGTGCTTTACACCATTACGAGTAATTTCGTTGAAAACCAAGGATTCCACCAGTACGAGTATGCTTGTTTCAGTCAAAGTAAATGGCTGAGATCCAGAAGCCGATGGGGTGAACGGAGGGGTGACGTACTGCATGTCAGAAGTAGCCCAGGTCACGCAACAAATCATGTGCCACCCTCACATCACCCCATCCGCGGTCTCCTGGGTTAAAGTCTAAGAAGTGTGAGGGTTTTATGGATTTGGTGAGATTTCTGGGACAACAATAATCATCACCTATTGGCCATAACGGAGTTTGACACTGCAACCGTACGGTACGGAGTAGCACTCACGAAAGGACCCATATCGCAATTGTTGGGTTTAAGAGAGATACCATACGCCGAACGGTGTGGCAGAACGGAAATCTAGACCCTACGCAGTTACAATTCTCCCGCGAGCTTAAAGCCATCCCTCTCCGTCTTTACTCATATACTTTACGCATGGATTAATTATTTACTATCCTACCCGGTGATCCTGCCAGGGCTCTTAACTTGCGGGATTTCTTCTGGTCAAAAATCCGTACCTCCCACTGTTGACAGCTGAGCGTGGGTCGCCGCCCCTGTGGAGCGAATTGAGTCGGTTAGCGGCGGCCGCTTTCGTAAATTAGGTGTAAGACGGTCAGCACTGACCCTCAAAGTGTCCGGCGTACAAGGACCAGTTACGAACATGTCCGTCCTAATTCATCCTGGTTACCTGAGCCTTCCCTCTCCTCCCCGCCCGGCCAACGGGCTCGCAAGTAGGGGACCTCTGATGCATTAGTGACACCCGTTGTATCCCGCCGCTTACTGACTAGCTTGTCGTGTAGGTATGGGGAGTTTCTATTGGCAAACTTTCACAAATTCTATCCCAGGCCCCTTTCCCGACCTCACCTCGAGTTTCCCCAGTACCGCTACGAGGGACTCTTCTTCACCCACCACCGAGGCGCATCCCAAAACCTGCCACTGCCCAGGAGCGTATCACAGCTTCTACCCCACCACGGCTTCAGAGTATCGGACGCCGGAGGTTCATAACGTACAACAAATGAAGCTCGGTCTTCAGACCACCCAGTGATCAGTACCTCCAAACACACAAAACACACACCACAACACAGATAAGCGGTAGTTTTTTTCCCCAGAGGGTTCTGCCGTAGCAGGCGCTGATGGTCAGGATTGGCCCAAATAGCGAATAGTAACAATTATAATAGTCAGGAGTGGCTGAGAAAGGCAAATAATAATAGTAATATTTGAGGTGTAAGGAATGCATCTGACGCTTTCCTCTTCCGGCCACTATCTGAGGAGAATGGCGAGCTCTGGCCGGATGTGAGTTGCGTGGCATCGGCATCCACGGCACGGCTGAAATGTTCGACACTTTCTGTGCGAGACAGATTCATGATTGATGTTCGTCCAATAATCGTTTCACACGAGCCAAAAAGCTTTCATCGGACCTCATAGCACTGACTTGTGTTGTTAGTGTGTAGTTGATAAGGCGGGAGGGCTGTCGGCACTATACCTATGTCATAGATAGCGGAAGCGTCTTCAAGGTTGGCTTTCCTCGCATTCTTAGGGGTGGCTCCTTTCTGAATCTGGACCTCGTTCTGCAAAGGCGAAGGCGGTATGCCCGGTCTCCCTAGAAGAGCGTATAAAGGAATAGAGCTAAAGTCCGCAACAGAGACCTCTGAAAACGTCTTTGGCGACAGTGTAAATAGGAGACGCTCATTAGGGGATCCCGTTCAGCGGTAGAACCGCTTGAACACAGGGGCCGGTAAGTTTCGGAAAAGCGTCGAAAAGGCGTCTCTTTAACAGTGTCTGTCTCGGGCGAGAAAGGAGGCATAGCTAGCTTTGGCAGCGGTTTTAATTGCACGTGTCTTGGGCGGATTTATGAACGCAGGGGGTGCCGAGGCGCTCCGTTTATTCCGCTTGCCGACAGCGAGCGGCGTCGGTGAGAGTTGCCTGGGTATGGGTGACGTGTCGTCACCCACGCTATCTTCGGAGTTGCTCGGGGACGCAATTCTGGCAGGAGGGAATCCGCGTTACGGCTTGGTCCCAGCGTGCTTGTTCGTTGGCCTGTTGCCCGAGTGAAGGGCGCTGATGGGTGTGTGGGGTGCTAGCGTACCGTTTGTGACGGGGCGGATTGTTGGTGCTGTTCTCGTTGACGGGATCTGTAGAAACATCGGGCAGCAGTAGCTCCGTCGCTAGCCTTTGAAGAGGACTGCGGGCTTGTCTGACAAGTCAGTGGCCGGGCTCTGACGCTGTGCCGGCCCCGGCCACGACGACGCACTCCTCCGCGGTCCCTTCCGCAGCCTCGACTGTAAAACCAATACTAGATCGGCCGGCATTAACGCCGCCAGAAAAAGGAGAGCACACAGTGTCAACTGGCGTGTCAGACGTTCCGGTTGGCGTCTGCCCGTTTGCCGTGTTGAACGGGTCATCGCTGGTCTCGCAGCCCAGGGCTGGAGAATTTGCATCGGCGGCGGTAGCACGCCGCTCGCGAGCGTCGCTGCTTCGGTCAATGCATAGATCGTGTCGTTGTCATCGTCCAGCAGACCGAGTGCGTTGCACGCGGCACATTCGTGCTCAATACCATCCACCGTGCGAATATACGGCAAAGAGGTTGCGCCTGGAGCGTTGCATAAGAAGAGCCGTGAAAAGTACATCTCACCGGACACGCGAAACGGGCCGCGACGATGGAGGAAAGGGGGGGGGGCTTGGGCCCGTCGGGTTCGTGAGGCGGCAGTACAGTTCTTACAGGTCCGAAACGGTCTCGTTCCTAACCGTTCTTTTGCGAAAGAAGTGGCAGGAAAGACATGTTCACATTTGGAACACATCCGCGGAGAGGATGCAATAGCGTTCTCCATTCTTGACGGTCTTGACGGTATGAAACAGGTGGAAGGCGGGCGAAGGTAATTACAGAAAGAAAAAAGTCGCGATATCAAAAAGGAGAAAGCAAACAAAACACGCGCTGAAGAGAGCGAATCGGCCAGACCAACGAATCACTGCAACGAATCAGATTCATTTCGCGAGCGGAAAGTATCTAAAATGGAGAAGAAAAAGCCGAATCAACAAATCAGAGGGCTCAAATGGCCATAAAACTGGAGCGCGCTAGACCGACGAAACGAATCAGCGTTAAAGGAAGTTCAAAAACCCACTGAATCTACAGAGCCAATACAGAGACTGTATTGTTAACAAAACTGGGTCAAAAAGCGCTAATAGTGGAGTAATAATGGGGTTTAGGGACCAATGGGAGGGCTTCGCGCAAGTATTTCGTTGTATCATAAGAAGATAAAAAAGATAGAGCTCAGGCAGCACGTACAAGACAGGTAGATACTACTTAGTAATGATCCGTACAAGTGGGGCGTAATGACACGAGTAAGCACATGGTGAGCGGCCACGCAGCCACCAACAGTTTCACTACACCGCAGAGAGTTTCATGAGTATCGAATAACGCCGGTGGCCGCGTCTGAATTGCGCATTGGGGGTGCAGGACCTGACAAAGTGTGACATGCCCAGATGCAGTAAAGCTTTGTCTGTACATGACAAGGGCGGCAGTTTCAAGAATCGCGCCTTGCATGCGGGCCCCGTCCCTGCAGACTTATTTGTGTCACAGAGCAGTATTGCCTGGCAGCTTGAGGAAACCTCATTGTTGTTTTACAAACTGCTGCCGACAAAATGTCGTCAAATTCGCCAAAGTTTAACAGGCGTGGAATTGAGAAGAGTAACAAAAAGAGGAAATTTGAAAGGTTATCCTTATTTTTACCCCGTCGTGGGCCGCTTCTGGTCCTCAACGGCCAAAGCTGGACCGCACGAATAAAACCGCGGCCTAACACTTGGTGCCTTCGGGCCAAACAAAAGCCGTCCTGTCGGTACCGGGGTGTCGTGTAGGGACGGCGCAAGCCTGTGGCGTATTGGCCAGAGCCTGGCCAGTCGAGCACAGAGTGTGTGGCCCGGAGACGTGGCGATGCCCATGCAAGGTCTGTTGTTGATGGCCGTTGGTGGGGCCGACCGCCTTGCGGTTACCACGTCGGCGTGCCGGTGGTGTAAGTAAGGATAAGTCCCACTTATCCGTAAGACGGCTCATCGTCCATGGCCGCCCAATCACTCAAGATCATCGCCGCACTTGCCAACACTTGCCTCTTCCACTGTATGATCTGACCCCATTGTACACAGTTGGCACTTCTTGTCTCACCTTGGGTCGGACCTGCTTCCACAGGGACAGCTGCACTCCATGAAGGTCTGGACAAGGGTACTGCCGTCTTTGGCTGAGAAGGTAGGGACCGGAGGGCCCAAACAATAAGGTGCTTGCCACTCCTCTGCCGTACAGTAAGTAGCACGCCTCCGTTACGGTATCAGGCGCGTTTTTTGTTTTGCGTGGCGCGCTTGTCAACGCTGCAGGGATGAGTGGTGAGCGAATACGGCAGAATTATGGGTGGCAGGACCAAGCTAGGCCACGCCGCGCGGTAACTTACACATACGCATGAAAACACGAGCAAAGACGAATGAATGAATGAATGAATTTATTCCGCCCGGAGGCACTAAACCTAAAGGGCTCGTCTGTACGCTGCTTATCTAATCTGCTTATGTAATCCCTACGTCGTCTCTAAGCTGTGCCTTGCGATATCTCTTGTTTATTCACCCCCTTTTCCACATCGTGTACATTGTTCAAGCAGTACATCTTCTTGAAGACACTCCTCCAAGTGTTCAGGGTCCTATGGCTGTTGCCTGAAGCCGGGTCTACTGCTCGTCGGGTTGGTGTGGTTGCTGACGGAGGGGGTGGTATTGTCGATGTGATTGTTGCGGGTGTGTGCTTGTGTGTCCTTCATCTTGCCTCTGGTACGTAGTCCAGTCTCCCCGTCGCCAGGGCATATCTGATTGTTGCGTGTACTGCTTTCATGTCTGGCTTCCAGTCATCTTGGTCTGTCGGTCCTTTTCCTCCAAGGAAGAAGGAGTGTAGGCTTGACTACATTGATTTCGTGTGCTCAAGGGTCTTGTCTTTCCGATCTCTGCACCCTGCCATGGAGGGAACTGTGTCCTTTGCGCCGATGCGCAGCCCCTGCTAGCTCGTTGGTAGGTTCCGTTGACTTCGTGCCATGCACCTCCTAGCTTGCCAGCCATGTGCGACTACTTTCGATACAGGGTGCGCTGTGCTATTCCACATAAATTATCCCGTGTCAGAAGGAGTGTAGGTCACGAGACGTATCACGTATCCAGGGGCTCCTGGAATAAACTCCAAGAAGTGAGGTTTTCATGGATTCAGACGGATTTCTACATAGACAACAACAACCAATTGGCCATATTCTGTATTCGACATCCCGCTCTAAATCTCCTATCTGGCACTCTCTTCCTTTCCCCGGTGGCACACCCACGCGGGAGCCACTGGAGGAACATCTTCAACTACGTAATGTACCTCGAGCACCACAAAGCGTCCCGGGCAGGGCCTCTGCGGCCTCGTCCTTTTCTTCTTCTCCGGCTCTGGTTTCTTTTTTGACGGACATGAAACAGAAAGCTGCTCTGTTCATTCCTATGAAGCTTGCTTACAATGAATAGTAGCCCTTTGGCGGCAGTGTCTTTTGCGCTACTCTGTGTCTTCCCAGGACTCGCTTGCCTCCGACTGCGATGCTGCTGCGCTGGTCTACTCTGCCATACGCTTCCTGGGCCGCTTTTGACTCTTGGATGACCGATCTCCACCTGAATGGGAGGGCGCATCCACTGTCTGCCTAGGACGCTTAGTGCTGCTAAAGCTCGACGTGAGGCTCGACGCAAATCCCAAAGACGGGTCATCCCGAGAGCCGCAGAGTCCTGACTCGGCTCTCCTAAATCATCCTCTGTGTAGAGATCCTGAGGAATGACAGCTGCTTCGCCACCGTCTCCAAAGTTGTACCTGCTAGCGTTGGCGATGTGTTGTTGAAGTGCTTCATCACCATCCCGCCACTCGGAAGGATCTGTGGCTGGATCGCTTTTTTCGAGACCTCCAGCGATGTCTTAAGAGACAGACGTTCTGGACTGGAATGCTTTAGCGTTTGCCGCTTGAATAAACCCATCTCGATGTTGTTTGGCCAAGTCCCTGGCATTTCTGAAAGCGGTCGCTCCTTGGATAAAAGTTTCAAGG
>JADMNG010000052.1:0-202230 GCA_016097075.2 Sporothrix phasma | reverse complement strand
CGCGCGCCTCCTACAGTACTCACATGCCCACACCGGCCGGACCTCGCCACCTACCGCATCCTCATCAACCACCACGCCTGCCGCCTCGGCGACCTTTCGACGGTCGCGCGCTACCTCGACGACATGAAGCTGCTCGACATCCCCATGCACGGCTCTGTCTTCCAGACCCTCTTCAAAGGGCTTTGCCAAGCACGGCGGCGGGCCCCGGCGAGTACAACCGACTGGAACGTCGAGCGCCTGCGCAGCATCTGGCCGCGCTGCTCAAGGCGCTGGACGACGGTGCCGACGGTCTGGTACATTAGCGTCTGGCTCGTCATGTGGGTGCTGCGCGCCTTTGATCGCTGCACCACGCCCGAGATGGTCTTCAAGGCCTACAACTCGCTCATGTCGCGCTGGAGCCCCGACGACGTCCAGGCCGACTTTATCATTAGCGTCCTGCACGGGCTGCTCAAGGAACCCCAGACGGACCACGGGCACCGGAGACGGTCGGGCCGCGACATTATTGGTTCCGGGGCGCACAACCGCATCAGCCGAGCCAGAGGACTAGGCCCTGTCAAGCAGCAAAAGTCTGTCTTGAACCAGATCGGCCTTCAGTCCTTCCGGTGAGCCAACAGGGCTCCGTGGCGTGGTTCGTATGAAGGCATAAACGGACTCAAGTAAAGCCGTTTCTCATATATATCAAGTCGATACTTTCACGGCTATTCGCCTGTTGTGACTAAAATAATCTTGCACATAACGCTTATGCTGGATTTTGAGAATTCAGATGGATTTAGATGGACTTAAGACATCTCTTAGAGTATTACGAATGTATGCATACAGTCCAACGGACGGACTTTTCCTTCTCACATGTATCTTCTAGCCTTGTTTTGAGAATTATTGCAATGTATAGCAACTGGCAAACCCAACACAACAGGTCACGCAAAGACTACACTGTTTTGTGAACAAAAATAGAGTGAAATCAGCAATCACATATTCTTGACTGCCTCTTATCTTGACATCACTGCGTAATTGTAGTATAAAAAACTGCGCGTTTTTTTTGTTGGGTTTCTATGACGTCTTTATGTACATGGCAACGCCCGTTCAGGAACAGCAACATCTGTTGACGGCCCTGTCGTGCGCTCCGGTATTCTCGGTGATCTGATCCTCCGCGACTGTCGTCCCCAAACTCTAGAATAAAGAGCCTCCGAAATAAATCATCTATTTCGGCTTGTACGTCTGCCAGGCTAAGAAGGGAGCAACATCAGTACATATGATTCCAAGCGTGAGGCGGTCGTCACAGCCACCCCAATAGCTGCCCAGTCCCAAGAGAAAATACTCACTGGCAATGCCGAAGGGGCAAAGAAGAAGACGGCCATCGAGGTCCAGTAGCCGACGCCAAAGAACTTGCCGTGGGGGTTGAACGGCAGGTTGGTATACGGGCCCTCGGGGTAGTGGAACGGCGACGAGAACTGCGAGCGGGTCGAGTGGAAGGCACGGCGGCCGGCAACGGCCTGCGACGTGCGGATAGCAGCGCGGGAGAGCATCTGGAGAGTCGGGAGACAGTCGTACGTTAGTAAAGATGTGCCGAGGAAAGGGTTGGATAAGAGACGAGGCGACGGGCCGACGGCGGCGACGGCAGCCGTGGAACAACCAATCGGCCGTCGAAAGCGTGCTCGACTGCTCGACGAACCTTGACGATGGAGTGGTGATGGTCTATGACGGCGATGGTGGATGGCTGACGGGATGCGAGATGGTGGGAAAGCTTCGAGGTTCAAAAGAGCTCAGTTTTTGCAGTGATCTCTTTTTGCGCGGCTGTGACTGGGTACGTGGTGGCGTGAGTGTCGTCCCTTCCCGCTGTTCCATGTTTTTTCCGGCTATCAGCGCTGTACTCCCTACTGGAGAGTGGAAAGTGGTCCGTGCACACCAACTCTTGTCCTCTGGGCTGACTAATTTTATCACATGACCTTACTGACCGCCTTCTGGGCCAGCGCGCGCGATCACTTTTGGGTGGCAGAATTCTGTGCATTGCTCCACTTATTTTTGCTGGCCGATCGCTCTTCCTTCCAGTTTATCAGTTTTTTCTTGCTCGGTGAATCGCTGCTTTTGCACCCTCCCTCGTTCCTGCCTTTTTAAGCAGCTTTCGGGCGCCCAGGACGCATCGAGATTGAAGCCTGCTATAATCCATCACCACAACCAGGGACAGATTTGGGTACCCAACCCATCTCTCCCCCTTTTCATCATCAATTGCTGTTTAGCACGAACAGCAACCAATCACCGACCGCGCGACGATCGTGTAACGGCATCCGGTGTTCCTGATCACAACGCCAACGCATTTCTTTCCCGCCCGCTGCGTGCGGAGCAACCATCCGGCAGACGAAACCGACATGGACATCGACGAGCTGTTTGAGGTCTTTGACAGCCCGGCGCCTACTGCGTCGCAAACGCAGGAGGATGGCGGCGCGGCTGCCTATGCGGACGCCAGCCGGAAGCGCAAGGCCGTTGGCATCTCCGAGGTGTCTGCCGAGGCAGCCAAACAGACCAACAACGAAGTGCCGGTGCTGCTAAGAGGAGAGACGGCCAACGATGCCGACGTTTCTTCGGCAGCTGATGACGTCGCTGCGGACGAGGAGGGGGGTGACGACGACGAAGATGCAGACGACGACAACAACCAGACAAAGCGTCGCAAGAAGGAAGCCGAGGCTGACCCCGTGCTGACGGATACTTCCAGACGGCCGAGTCGCGTGAGGTGGCGCCTGCGTCGGGTTTCGCTCCGCAAAAGGACACCGAGTCGCTCGTGCTGCAACACAACATCCAGCACCAGGTGGCCCTGCCTCCGGACCTCAACTATGAATACGTTCCCCTCTCCGAGCACAAGAGGCCGGTCGAGCCCGCGCGCGAGTATCCTTTCGAGCTCGATCCGTTCCAGAGCCTGGCCATTGCCTCGATTGAGCGCGAAGAGAGTGTCCTGGTCTCTGCACACACCAGCGCCGGCAAGACGGTCGTGGCCGAGTACGCCATTGCACAGTGCTTCAAGCGCAAACCAACGTGTCATCTACACCAGTCCCATCAAGGCGCTGAGCAACCAAAAGTTCCGTGATTTCATGGGCGAGTTCGGCGACGTCGGTCTCATGACGGGCGATGTCACCATCAACCCGACGGCCAGCTGTCTGGTCATGACCACGGAAATTCTGCGGTCCATGCTGTACCGCGGTTCCGAGATTATGCGTGAGGTAGCCTGGGTCGTCTTTGACGAGATCCACTACCTGCGTGACAAGTCGCGCGGTGTCGTCTGGGAGGAGACCATTATCCTGCTGCCCGACAAGGTGCGCTACGTCTTCTTGTCGGCCACCATTCCCAACGCGTTCCAGTTCGCCGAGTGGATTGCCAAAATCCATCGCCAGGCGTGCCACGTCGTGTATACCGATTTCCGCCCTACACCTCTGCAAAACTACTGCTTCCCCGCCGGCGGTGATGGCATCCTGCTAGTCGTCGACGAGCGCGGTGTCTTCAAGGAGAAGAACTTCAACATGGCCATGGCGCTGGTGGAGCAGAACAAGGGCGCAGACCCGGCCGACCCCAACGCCAAAGCAGAATGGCCGCGGCAAGAACAAGAAGATCAACAAGGCGGCGGAAACGAGTCGACGTCCGACATCTACAAGATCATTCGTATGATTATGAAGAAGAACTTCCACCCCGTCATTGTCTTCAACTTTAGCAAGCGCGAGTGCGAGATGCTGGCGCTCAAGATTTCTGGCATGAACTTCAACAACGAGTCCGAGCAGGCCCTGGTCACAAAGGTGTTTGAGAACGCCATCGACACCCTGTCCGAGGCTGACCGTGAGCTGTCGCAGATCACGCACCTGCTGCCGCTGCTCCGCAAGGGCATCGGTTGTTCATCACTCGGGCCTGCTGCCCATCCTCAAGGAGATTGTCGAGATCCTCTTCCAGGAGAACTTGATCAAGGTCCTGTTCGCGACGAAAACGTTCTCCATTGGTCTCAACATGCCTGCCCGCACCGTCGTGTTTACACAGGTGCGCAAGTTTGACGGTGTCTCCATGCGGCCGCTCACGTCGTCCGAGTACATCCAGATGTCTGGTCGTGCCGGTCGTCGTGGTCTCGATGACCGCGGTATCGTCATCATGATGGTGGACGACAAGCTCGAGCCCGAAACCGCCAAGGCCATTGTCGCTGGCAAGCAGGATCGCCTCAACTCTGCCTTTTACCTCGGCTATAATATGATCCTGAACCTGCAGCGTATCGAGACGGTGTCGCCCGAGTACATGCTGGAGCGCTGCTTCTTTCAGTTCCAGAACGCCGCCAGCGTGCCTGCTTTCGAGAAGGAGCTGATGGCGCTGCAGCACGAGCGCGACAGCACCATTATCCCCGACGAGAACACGGTCAAGGAGTACTACAAGCTCAGACAGCTTATCGAAGAGTACCGCAAGGACATGGTCCTTGTCATGCAGCATCCCAACTACTGCCTGCCCTTCCTGCAGCCCGGCCGGCTGGTCCACATCAAGCTGCCCGCAGTGGCGAGGACTTTGGCTGGGGCGCCGTCCTGAGCTTCTCGCAGCGCCGTGCGCCCAAGCGCGGTGAGGAAGAGGTCCCGCCGCAAGAGTCGTACTGTGTCGACGTGGCTCTCTTCATCTCCAATAGCAAGAGTGCGCAGAGCATCGCACCCGGCTTCCCTCAGGGCGAGATTGCGCCCGGCGTTGTGCCGTGGGTCGACAACGGTGCCGGCGCCACAAGCGTGAGCGAGGACAGCAGCAGCGGCGACAATACGAGCGGCAAGGACAAGAACTCCAAGGCCTCCAAGAACTCCAAGACGTCCAAGGCGTCCAACAAGAAGAAGGAGGACAAGGACGACACCAACAAGGAGAAGAGCAACATGGCCGACGCCCGCGTCGAGATTGTGCCCTGCCTGCTGTCAACCGTTGTCGCCATGAGCAAGCTGCGCATCTTTATGCCGGACAATGTGACCAAGTCGGGCGGCAAGGAGCGCACCGGCAAGGTCATTCGCGAGGTGCAGCGCCGGTTCCCCGACGGCATCCCGATCCTCGACCCCATTGAGAACATGAAGATCAGCGACGAGTCCTTCAAGAAGCTGATCGCAAGATTGAGCTGCTGGAGGCCAAGCTGCTCGCCAACCCGCTGCACGGCTCGCCCATCCTGCCGGAGCTGTGGGAAAAGTACCACCACAAGACGGAGCTGGGCGAGAAGATCAAGGAGAAGAAGAAGGCCATTGCACAGGCACACAGCATTGCGCAGCTGGACGAGCTCAAGTCGCGCAAGACGGTGCTGCGGCGCCTGGGCTTCATCAACGAGGACGACGTGGTCCAGCTCAAAGCCCGTGTGGCGTGCCAGATCTCGTCAACCGAGGGCCACGAGCTGTTGCTCTCGGAGCTGCTCTTCAACCGCTTCTTCAACGATTTGTCGCCCGAGGTGGTGGCGTCCGTGATGACGTGTTTCCTCTTTGACGAAAAGGTGGAGGCACCCGACCTCAAGGAGGACCTGGCCAAGCCGCTGCGCGAGATCAAGGCGCAGGCCAAGATCATTGCCAAGGTCAGCCAGGAGAGCAAGCTGGACATTAACGAGGAGGAGTACGTGGCCAGCCTCAAGTGGCAGCTGATGGAGACGGTGCTGGCATGGGCCAAGGGTGCCTCGTTTGCCGATATCTGGTAGGTTCTTATCCGTGCCCTCGACGTGATTGCGTCTTCTTTGCTTGTCCTTGGAATGCACCTACTAACTTTGCAGCAAAATGACCAATGCCTACGAGGGTTCTTTGGTGCGCCTGTTCCGGCGTCTCGAAGAGCTGCTGCGCCAGATGGCCGAGGCCGGCAAGGTGATGGGCAGTGAGGAGATTACAAAGAAGTTTGAGCAGAGTCTGGAGAAGATCAAGCGCGGCATCGTGGCCGCCCAGTCCCTTTACCTGTAAAGGAGAGAAAGGGGAGGATGGAGAGAGAGAGGAGAGAAAGGAGAGAGAGTGGAGAGAATGGAGAGAGGCTGTTTCAGATTGCTCTGCTTTATCTTGGTTGTTTTACCCCTGCTGGTCATGTTGTAATTTTGTCACGTCTTTGCGACTGTCTCTTTCGTCGTTACACCGCTTTCTTTCTTCCTTTTGGGTGCATCTTTGTCGGGCGTTGATCGGTTATATAAAAAGCCCGAGACAGAATAGTAACAACCTTTTTTAGAGTGCAAAGACTACTCAGAACAGTCAGCACGATGACAGATGTCACCTTTCCACTGTAAAAAACGAGCAACCAGTGGTTGAAAAATCTGAATAACAAATATATCAAAATGTGTTGTCGTGTCTCAACACGCAAAACTCCAATACAGCCATAAACATTGAAACCGCTACTCCGGCAGACCTGCCTGTCGTGCAATAGCAGAAAACAGACAGTCTGCGAATCAACCAAAGACAGGGCCATCTTCCTTGACCATGAACCCAGACTTTAGAGAAAACCTTGACAATCCAACCCAAAAGAATACATCATAATACAATTGATACCCTCCATACACCAGCGTACACTGTTTCCTTGACTCATTTCAATTTGTCACATTTCTTTATTGTCGTTTCGTTGACGCTTGTCGTTTCCGATTCCGGTCGTATACCTCGTTCGTCGTACAAACGGCCTCGCATCATGCCGTTAACCACCCAAGACAAGCTCTAGGTAGAGCTGCCGTTGAATGTGAAAATCGACCGCACGCCCTCGGCGATCTTGGTCATGCCCTTATCGACCGTGCGCTCGAAGCGGAAGCGCGACATTGTCTTGTTGCGGGTTTTCTGAAGGTCGACGCCAGCCTGGACAATGTAGTCGTAGAGGTCGTCGATGCCCTCGCAGGCGGAGAGCGACGAGCACTCAAAATATTCTGTGCAGCCCATCTTCAGAGCCGCGTCCGTTCCCTTTTCCGGCGTGACTGTACGGCGTCCTCGACAAGTCAACTGGAGAGGGGGCAGACGCGGCGTGCGTCCTTCTTGAGCCCTGCCAGCACACAACTGAGTTCTCTTCGTACATGGCAATGTCATTACGGTACTGTGTGGCCGTGGTTAGCGGGTGTCTTTGTTGGGGCAGTTTGATTTGCAAGAGAATCCCACCTTCTGCAAGCTAAGCAGCGTGCTGTGGTGGCCAATGTCAAAGCACAGGACAACAACACTGAACCAGCCAAGCGCCAGGATGCTCGGCTCACGAGGATCGCGGGCGCTACCGCCTTCTGAGAGGTTTAGCTGGACACGAGTTCCATCTACCATGATACGGATCGTCTCTTCTTGGATGCTGCTCGGAGCATACGTCTGAGGGAATGTGCCATACACCAGGCGCCTAAGAGGTCAGCAGCTGCGATGTATCGTCATCACGGCCAACGAGGACATACTTGATCAATGCCGTCTTGCCGACACGGGCGTCGCCAAGAAAGGCCACATTGACAATCATATCAGGCCGCCCTTCTGTCCAGAAACCGACCTGGCCGTCGCGCGACGGCGGCAGAAGAGGAGGCGCCATCTTGGACGACATCATGCGGCGAATGGTACTAGACCCTTGCGAGCGGAGTGTATTGGAGTAGCGCTTGGAGAGGGACGAGCGGACGCTGTCGGACGGCGCCTTGCTAAGACGGCTGAATCTGTACAGCGTCTCGCTCTGCTTGGCAGCCTCCTCGGGCGACAGGTCCTTGCTATCCCGCCTCTCTTCTTCAGACCCAGACGAGATTGCCAGCGACGAAGATAGGCGTTGCGAGAAGCGACGAACGGGGTCCAAAAGTCTGGTGCGCTTTCGCGCAAAGACGTCGGATTCCTGCTGCGTGTTAGCATCGTCCCTCTGGTAGCTGTGTCCCAGTCATCCTTGGATACGGAGCGTACCTCTGGCATGTGTCTCTTCCTGGTTCCCGGATTGATCTTCTCGGCCAGCACGTTGGTAGGTGTAATCACGGGCGGGCTGCCCAGAGCCGCAGTCTGCTGTGGATCATGGCATTCTCCTTGTCGGACGAGTCAATGGCCAGCTTCTCGCACGAAAGAGACAGAGCATCGTCGTCGCCCGCAGTCACGTCGGTGCTGTTCAGGTAGCGCTGCTCTTGACGGGGCGCCAGTGTCAGCGCACGGAGTGGCCGAGGGTGCAGTGGGTGGTCGACGGCCGAGTTGAGGCCCTGGATGTAGCGTTCTTGCGGCGACACAGGAGGCGGTATCTCGGACAGCCAGTGCTGCATGCGGCTCTCACGGCCGACTTCGCGGTTGGTGTCATGGCTGACTTCCCGGCCAGCCTCCCGCCGGCTTTGGGCCCAATTGTGATGAGGGTTGGCGTCGAACGCCGAAACAATGTCGTCCGGGCGGCACTGCCGGTGTCGTGCATCAAGATGTTGTCGTCCTCCTCGAGCATCGCGGGTGAGGGCGAGACAGGCTCGGCCAGTTGCAGAAAGGGTGACGTCGGCGGACTCTGACACGGCGACGCCAGGGAGTCTTGCGGCGTGGGCGGTGCGGCCGTTGTGGCCCACGGCAACGGTGACATGCGCAGCGGGTGCCGGAGGTCGACCATGCGGTCCTTGCGGTCGGCTGTGGTTGGCGGCGTTGCCTCGGCCATGTTGGCAGGAAGCAAGGAAGAAGAGGGAAAACAAAGCTAAGATGAACAGAAATTACAAAGGGAGGATGGAAGATCGGCTTGGGAAGCTATTGCGAGTGATCAACAGAGCGGCCCAGACCGCGCGCCAGTGAAGGGGAGAGCAATATAATATACAAAGCCACTCCGCGAGACGACCGAGAGACGAGAGGTGGTTGAGGCTGCACAACAGAAAAAGGTGAGCGAGATACGTTAGAACGAGCAAGTCGAATATTTAGAGGGAGAAATGGTCAGTCCCGAGACGGTAAGCGGGAGAAAGAGCGAGAGAGGGGAGAGACAGATGTGGTCATAACAGGAAGGAGAGGCAGGAGCACAGCTTGACATTCCAGGAAGGAGCGATGCGGTGGGAGAATGTGCCCTGATCACGGGAATGGCAGGAGCAAACGTTCACGGCGGAAAAACGTGGGAACTGGCAAGAACGTGGCACGAAAAAGAAAGAACGCCACAAACTGCAGCAGGAGATGGAATGCAAGAAAAAACTGAAAGAAGAAGACGAAGACGAGGACGAAGACGAAGTCAAAGACAAGACGAAGACGAAGACGAAAGGACTGAGACAGGAGGGCGAGAAAGATGAGAGCGAGCAGGCGTCCAAGCTTGCTCTCTTGGAATGGGCTGTTCCTTGGACAGAGAGAGAAGTCGAAGCTTTTGCTTCCAAAGCTTTAAACTAAAATCTCGTGTCGTTTCTTTCGTCTTTTTCCCGTCTTCCCGTTTTCCAGTCGTACCGGCAGTGGATGGTGGACACCAGGTCCACAGGACGTTGAGCAAGGAGCAAGTCTTGGCCACGCGATGCCCTTGTTTGAGTGGCGAGTAGTGCAAGGTCAGCAGAGAGAGAGAGAGAGAGAGACGGAGTTGAATGAAGAGAGAATAGTCAAGAAGCTAACCGGCAATGCTGAAGTCTCAGTTTTTGAAGAAACGCATTCCTTTTACAGCATTTGCAAAGAATGAGAGCAGTCCTTTCTCAGCAATTGCAAAGGAAGAAACATGAAACGCCGACGCCAAAGAAAAGCAAGAAATCAACGACGCGCTTACGACGTCCTACGCGTCCCAGGCCTCCTAAAAACGCGTCGATGCTCGCCCTCTCGTTCGCTGTGGCAAACAGCATAAGCCTGCAGTAGCGGCGTCGTCCCAGGCTCTTGGCCCCCGATGCAAACAACACAAGTACAAAGTACTCGTACGCACACGTCAGGCACGATTACGGCAGGGTTCGCGTCCTTTGGCAAAGGACAAACGGCTCGGTGGCCGAGACAAAGCATGGGCTGAAAAGAACCTACAAAGTAAAAGACTCGGACCACAACCAATATTCGCGGATGGAGCCCAGAAGACGGATGGAGAACGGGAAGACAGCAGCAGCCAGCCTCTTGAGCCCGTCTTGGACGCCCGGCGTGCCACAGAGGCAGACTTTTGTTTGTCGAGAAGCACAAAGCAGGGGCCGTGGCAAGCTCTGCTCGTACAAAGTACATTTCTCTTGTTTTTGATTTGTGGATATTGCCCCTCTTGCAGTCTCACGATCGGCCAAGAAAGTCCGGCAGTTGATGATTGTCGCGTGGGGGTGGTTTGTAAACAGGCATCCAATCCCATTCAATGTGTTTTTTAGGCTGTGTGGCTGCGGACAACATGAGCTTCAAGAAGAGCTTCGTTTCATTTTCGAGGCCCATAGGAATCCTTGTTTACATGTCGTTTTATGTATACATGTTTTTCAGTAATAGAGAAAGCTTCAGTCATCACCCAACGCCAAAACACGGCCAAGTTTTGTGGCACCTATATTATGCGGCTATTACCTGCTGCTTGGTCGACATGTCACGAAAAAAAATATGTTGAACCTGAAAAACTTTGATACCCGTTCGTCTCCATGCTATTCGTTTGTCGGCAATGCTCAACAACCAACGCGCTCCCCTTTTCTAATCTCTTCGTATTTCAAGTCTAAACTGTTTTGTTTCTGTTGGCTTTTCTTCGCTTAAATCAAGAGCTTCTTGATCTCGGCAACGAGATCGTCTTCAGAGACCAGCTGGCCACGATCCTTCTCGTCAGCCTCGGCGCCACTGCTACCAAGGACCTTGAGACGCACCTGGCCGTTAGCCAGCTCGTCCTCGCCCAGGATAACACCCAGAGGCACATCCTCGGCGGCCTTGAACTGCTGGGGCAGCCGCGGCTTGGTCTTGGCAGAGAACTCGGCCTTGATGCCGGCATCCCACAGGCGACGGGCGATCTGCATCCGCTCCTTGAGCAGGCCGTTGAAGTTGCCGCCGCCAAAAGCCATGACGTAGACGTCGGTCTCGCGCACGCGCGACTTGCCCTCCTCCTTCTCGCGCTTCGCCTTCATGATGGTAAAGATACGGTCGACGCCAAACGAGATGCCCACGCAGGGGATCTGGGTCTTGCCGTACATGCCGACGAGGTTGTCGTAGCGACCACCTGCGGCGATACTGCCGACCTGAATCTCCTCTCCGCCCTTCTTCTTGGACGGCTTGCCGCCGGCTGGTGCCGCGTCGGCGGCAGCGGCACTGGGCTGCGCAATGACCTCAAAGATGAGGCCGGTGTAGTAGTCGAGGCCACGGCAGAGCGACATGTCAAACGAGACCTTGTTGCTGGGCACGCCAAAGGCCTCGAGGAAGCTGCTGAGCAGCTCCATGTCTTCGAGGCCCTGCTTGATGTCATCGTTGGCGCAGAGCTTTTCGTCCGTCTTGAGCAGAGCGACAATGCTGAGGATGTCGCCGCTGTGCTTGACGTACTCGCCGATGCGGTCGGCCACGGCCTCGTCCAACCCCTTCTCCTCACCATTTCCTTCTTGACATCGGCCCACGGCGCCTTGTCGAGCTTGTCGACGGCCGAGCTGATGGTGCGAATCTTGTCTGCGGGGACTCCCGAGACGGCAAAGAGGCCATCGAGGATCTGGCGGTGGTTGAGCTTGATGACAATCTGCTCCTTGAGAGACTCGAAAATTTCGTAGATAACGCGCAGGATCTCGGCGTCGGGAATCATGCGGTCGTAGGTGCCGGCAATGTCGAAATCGCACTGGTAGAACTCGCGCATGCGGCCGCGGGCGACCGCGGGCTGGTCGCGGCGGTAGACCTTGGCGATCTGATACCGCTTGATCTGCTGGACCTTGTTCATGGCCAGCCAGCGGGCAAAGGGCACCGTCAAGTCGTAGCGCAGGGCAGTCAGCTCGCCGCCCTGGTCAGCCAGGTCGTAGATGAGGCGCGAGTCCTCGCCATACTTGCCAGCAAGCACCTCCTTGAGCTCGAAGACGGGGTATCCAAGGGGACAGCGCCGTGGCGCTTGAAGACGTCGGTGATGGTGGTGCTGACCTGTCAGCACGGTGTTCCAAGAGACTCAAGCCTGTGCAAGTGTATATGTGCGCGTGGGTGTTGGCCTACAAGATGTCATCACGCAGAATCATGTCTGCGCCAGTCCAGTCGCGAGTGCCCTTGGGCGTCTTGAGCTGAACGGCCGGGCCCTTGGCCTTTTCCTTTCCTTCTTTGGACGCCATGTCGTCGTCAATGTCTGGGCTACCTTCGTGTTCGTAGATGTTGTCAAGCTCTTCGTCAGCGGCTTGTGCGGCGGCAAGCTCAATGCGTTGCGCCTTGGTCTTGCGCGAGTAGTAGACTTTTTCAGTTCGTCGCGGGGTGGACGAGGCTGTCGCGGGAGGGGTCGGCGGCGACAGGGTGGCGTGGGAGAGCGCGAGGGTCGGCGGGGGCGGAGAAGCAGTAAAATCGAGTGCAGGCGGCACTAGGACTGAGAGAGGGAGAGGCTGTGACAATTGTGTCTGTCGAGGCAGCCGGAGCAAAGCCGAAGAGGTTGAAGGAGCGAAACGAGCAAAGATGCTGGCGATGGACCTGTTGCGTGCAATTGGCAGGCTCAACGGCATGCCGGGGCGTGCAAAGACGGGTCTGATAAGTCCTGGGAGCGAGGGACGGCGAACTGGTCCAGCCGTGGGTGTCGAGGCGTGGTTGTTGTGTGCTCGTGTGGTTCTGCCAGTTTGTTGTCTTGACTCATAGTAGTGTCACAGATGGCAAAGTATCAGCAAAGAAAAGTCATCGCCCGAATGCGGCAGAACTGTTGCTCCCGCCGCCACTGTGATCGCTTCGTATTGGGCAGGCACAACCCGCCGTGCGATAGCGCCTGTCGTTGGTGGCCCTTGCCGCTGCCAGAATTTTCTCTGGTGATCCTCAACGCCGGAGATGAGCTCCACTTTTGTTAATTGATGCCCGATATGTTAGGCATTCAATAGCCACTCCTGGAGCCTTCTTTCCTGCCACGCGCCAGTGGATCATGGTGGGCGTTGATTGGCTGGATGGGACAGCTACCCCAAGCGCCGCCCGCCGCCTCTTTACGACATAAAGTAGACAATATTAGCACCATATCTCGTCAACACCATCACGAAGTTGGACTTTCTTCATCAACCATCAGCGTCGGCCGAACCCATCACCTTCCGGCCCTGCCGCCGACCATCGCGACCGCGATATTGATCTTTATATGCTCTATTTTAACGAGAGCGTAGCGGGTCGGGCTGTCCGAATTCGACGGCTTTCTCTCGCCGTCATCTCGAGCTCTTGGATTTTGCGACCTTTTCGACAGATATAGCCTCGCCAGTCTCGGTCGGAGAGCATCACCTGTCGCGCGTACCTAAGATGCTGCATATGCAAACTACGCTCGCTCATCCAAATTAACGTCTCCCCGGCTGCTCAGAGCCGGCTATCGGGGCTACTCTTTCCTTACGACGTACAGGTTACGACACCTCTGCGCTACTGTGTCATTTGTGCCATCAATAGCGCAAGCCACGAACCTTGCCCATCATGTCCGAAACACCGCCGCTATCCTCCTCCTCCTCCTCGGCCCGCTCCTATTCGCCCGACTTATCCTCGTCTCGTATTTATCGACGTCGCCGACGAAACAATGCGGCTTCTGCCGCATCGCGGCGGACTGCCCGAACGGTCGCTTTCGCGTCCGCAATAGTCTCGGCGCTATGCGCAGGTTCAGTGACTGTCTTCTCCCTGTATGGCCACATCTTCCAGGAGCGACTGCACTACTCGCAGTTCCAGGTGAATGGCGTGGCCATTGCAGCGAGCATCTCGTGCTACCTGCCCGTGTCGCTGATGGGCTACGTCTGTGACCGCGTCGGCCCCGCACGCTGTCGCTCCTGTCGAGCGTCCTCTTTGGTGGCGGCTATGGCCTGGCCGCCATCCTTTACAAGAGGGCAGCAACAGAAGCGACAGCGGGGCAGGCGGCGCGGCACCACCAACGACACGCGCATACACGCTGATGGTGATTGCATTTGTCTCGATCGGTGCTGCGACGTGTGCCATGTACCTGAGTGCTGTGGCAACGTGCGCCAAGAACTTTGGCCGCGGCCGGCACCGGGGCATGGCTCTGGCGGCGCCCATTGCAGCTTTCGGACTCAGCGGCATGTGGCAAAGCCAGCTTGGCAGCCGTCTGCTGTACGAGCGCCTGCCGCCGCTGCCCGAGGATGGACCGGGCGCGCCGCCTCGTCGTGGCGACGTGAACGTGTCGGCCTTCTTCCTCTTCCTTGCCGTCCTGCTCTCTATTGTAGGCTTGCTGGGCACGTTTACCTTGCGCGTGGTAGACGAGGAGAAGCTGATTGACGAGGCCGTCAACGAGCTCGAGCGCAGCGGTTTCTTGGACGGCAGTGCGCTCTTCACGCCGTCGACGCCGGCGCCTGCGTCGTCCTCGGCTGGTGGCATCGAAGAGCCCGCTGGCCGGGCGACACGCTTTGGTCCTGGTGTCAGCCGTGGTAACAGCAGCGTCAGCATCACCACGAGCGGCCGCGCGAACGGCTCCTATGGCACCATGGGGCGGGCGAACCCCTTTTATGCGGCGCAGAGCGAAGACGAAGACGACGAAACCGCCGTGGACGAGACGAGTCGCATGCTGCGCGGACGCAGCCGTCGGAACGACAGAGCGGGCCGCAGCGAAGGCGAAGACGAAGACGACGCTTTCGCAAGCCGCCTGCTCGATCCGGCAAAGACGATGACGAGGAAGACAGCGACGAGGCCGGCCAGATCGAGGCACAGCAGGCCCAGTTCAAGAAGACTTGGGTCCTCAATGCTGAGACGCACCGCTTCCTCACAGACCACACGATGTGGCTGTTTGCCCTGGGCTTCTTCTTCATGATCGGGCCTGGCGAGGCCTTTATCAACAACCTCGGCACCGTCATCAAGACGCTCTACCCGCCGAGCACCAACTTTGCGGCCGGCGGCGGCACCACGACGGCTGCCACGCATGTGTCCATTGTCGGCATGACCAGCACCCTGGCGCGCCTGCTCACGGGGTCCCTGACGGATCTCCTGGCCCCGCGGCCTCAGACGCAGCATCTGCAGGCCGGCACGGCGTCGTCTGTGCGGTCGGTTGATGCAGAGGATGAGGGCGCGTTCCGTCGCCTCTTGTCGCGGCTCTCCGTTTCGCGCATTGCCTTCTTGTTGACGTTTGCGCTGCTTCTGTCTGCCGGTCTGGTCGTGCTCGCTTCGGGCTTCGTTCAGAACCATGGCGACCGTTTCTGGATCGTGTCGGGGCTTGTCGGTGCAGGCTATGGTGCCGTCTTCAGTCTGACGCCCATCATCATCACGGTCATCTGGGGCGTCGAGAATTTCGGCACCAACTGGGCATCGTGGCCATGTTCCCGGCCCTGGGCGCTACCTTTTGGGGTCTTGTGTACTCGGCCGTCTACCAGCCGGCGTCATGTCGCCCGAGCCGAGCAACAAGCCGTCGGCTGCTGTCGAGGACAACCTCTGCTATGGCACCCAGTGCTATGCGCCGACGTTTTGGGCCATGGCCGGCAGCGTGTGGTTTGCATGCGTGCTGGTGCTGCTGGCATGGAAGGGTCGGAATGGCTGGTCACAGCGCGGCATCGTCATTTGAGGATCTCGATTATCTCGCCGTCCTGAATTTTGTATCCATGTTCCGATGTTGATCTCGAGCGACCATATAATCCCACACGCGGGCCTGGTTATGCACCTTTTGTCTGCGTTTTCTGTTTGTCGTCATACCTGAAGAGCTGTCTGCCTGATGATGAAGTGGCAAGTTGTATCGTCCCATTTCCACGACGTGATTTGCCCCAGAGTCAAGCCCAAACCTGGTAATGCCACCGTTACAGCTTGGATCAGATTAGGTGCTTTCGTGTCTTCTGTTGATTGCCATGATGACGCCACTCACCTCCGCGATCCCACATGTGATGCGCACACGACATCACATGTTCGATTCTTTTCCTCCACGACCATTACGGAGCTTACGGTGTGGTACACGATGCAGAGTCCGTTCACGGAGACCTCGAAGTCTTGTAGTGGTCTCTCGATGATCTGGCCACAACCTGCGCGGAGTATTAACGCGCTATATAATGATACCGCCACATCCGCGTCATGTTGCTCGCAGTTTGTACGCAGCATCGTGTCATTGTAACACATGCACGGTATGTCACAGTTATGTAGTGTAGTCGTACACGGGACACGCCTCAGTAACTGGCAGCTGCGAGGCCACAAAGTACAAAGTACGTGCTGGTGCTTTTCGCGTCGGGACGGTGCTTAGCTACTAGATTGGGGCCAATGTGGCTAGTTAGTAACAATAATAATAATAATAACTACAATGAAGATGGAGCTACAGCCTCAGTACAATCAACATTGGATTGGCAGATGCATGCTAAAGGGCCATTCTCGCCCCCGCACTATCCAAAGTATGGACTATAAACAATCTCGTGGAATATATCACAAGACGTCGAGTCGTGCCACACACCAAGGCTATACACCGAGGTGAAGATTGAGTATGCTACTAACACGCCTCTCTGCACCCTTTCCCGACTCGTTTGGGATGGGCTGTGCCCATAAACGTACGTAGTCAGCTGCGAGGTATGATATTCATAAGGAACAGCAGGCAGCCTCTTGTTGCTTCTCGACGGGCAAACACACAAGCGAGTTAAGCAGTTTGCATCTGGCAGCCGCCAAACTCAAGGGCTCTGTTCTTGTCCGCGTCGCCAAAGGCATGCGCCAACTTGTCGATGCAGTTGCTCGAAAGCTGAGGTGTGGGATCTGCCGTGTCGATAGTATCAGGAGCATGTACAACGTGTACAGATTTCAGTATGTCTACCCGGACGCATGTTCGTCTCCAACAACGCGGTCGTGATTATAGTTTTGGCCATGTGTCGTCATGCAAAAAAAGGTCTTTTCCCCGCACAACTGTCAACAACGGGCATACGCGTAATTCCTCGCCACCGGCAGTAAGTTGTAACAGAAAGGCTAAAATACTTTAAGAAACGCCATGGCAGAGCTGAAAATGGACCGCTGCCGGTCCATTTGACGGTGGCGTGCTCCCTTGTACCGCGCTGATGCCTGTTTGTTCCTTCGATCTTATCCGCGGTTCTTAATAGACAAAGTTTTGCTCGCCTATCTAAACACCAATGGTGATCGCTGGCTGATTAACGCCCGTGGGCTTGATATAGCAACTGATGTTACAATAAAGAGGTAGTGTCCGGCAATCAGCGTTTTTCAAGCGTTCTAGATTTTCTTGAGGGTTCTAGATGGTCGCCGGAGATGTACTGGAAAAACAACAGCAGCATCGAGCACCTCAATATATCGTACTGTCGTCTGCAACCGCCCACGATGAGTTGTTGGCGAGACTTACTAATCGCGCGGCCCTTTCGATGCGCTAGCGCATCACACCATAACTCATGACCCTGAGCTCTAGACTCTTAAACTCTGAGCCCTGAAACTGCAGATGTGAGCTTCTCAAGGGCTTGTACCTCCGTGGCTGACCGCCGTACTATGATATCAGCCAAGGAGTTGTTCGAGAAGGGGCTCAAGTAAACGAAGCCATGGCTAGGACGTGAAAGGACCTCCAGGCTTCCGGTCCAGTGGTGTGTACCTGGTTGCTGATTCTCTCCGCTGCACTCGCCGTCCCGCTGCGATGTTGTGAGTACCAGGCCTCTGGGGTGACGCTTTCCAGCCCGCGTATCCGCGCGAAATTGGCGTATCGCGTCGACAACGTCTACCTCTACGTTCTTTTCTGCCTGTTCGCCACGCATCGAGTTGCGTGTAGCAGAAGACCGGGCTCCCGATACCGGCGGATGCTTTTGGCCCCAGCAACACTCGTTGCAGCCGTAATGGCACATGGCCGACTGTCTTTGCCATTCTCGGGTGGCGGTAACCATAGAATCGCGTCCCAGGCCGCGTTGTATACACAGGCGCCAACAGGCACGCCCGCCGCGACTTGATCCGGCGTGGCTGGTCGAACATGTGTTCGTAGCGATGGCCGGGCAAGGCTGGCCATGTAGGCGTTCAGTGCTCGATTAGCCCCGGTTGGCCGCTGCCTACCCAGACCGAGAGCTGCACCGTCTTCTTGTTGTTGTTGTTGTTGTTGTCGGAGGCAGGGGTATCGTTGATATCGGATGGATATTGACCACTGTCTCCCAAAGCGAGCAGCTCGTCAACATACTCGCTGTTGGCGTCGAGCGTTCCAGCCAGGGATAATGAGAGAGTCGGCAAAGCTGTCCCGCCTCAACGGCGTTTGCCGTCCCTGCTCCGGACTGTACTTGGTCCGGGGAAGCTAGGCCGCCGGCGCCAGACCAAACAGGCCGGCTCGGGACATTGATATTGGAGGTATGAGTGTTAGTGCCGATTCTGGTGCTGGCGCTTGTGCTGGTGCTGGTGCTGGTGCTGGTACTGGTGCTGGCAGTCTCACCCGTGCCGTCCCTATAAGTACTGTTGCCACCACCGCCGCTCATGCTGTTGTCGCCTCGTCCATCATTCATACATTTCACGCTTCCCTCGTCCCCTTTACTAAGGCTCGTGTCGAGGTCGCCAAACATTCTCGCCGTTGCCTCTGCGACCACCGCCGACGGCGCGGCTGAACTCGTTTCCCCGAAGAAGCTAAAACCATCACTGCCACTTGAATTGAGCAGCGCTTTGGCATCCAGACGTTCAAACGCGCCATCGAGATCTTCGTCCTGCGGCGGATACGGTTCAAATTCGAGTCTCACGTGTCTCAGACCGCTCAGCATTGCGGGCCTCGGCGCGGTGTCGAAATGGTCGCCTTCTGGGCGCGCACTGCTGCTTCTTGCTCGGCCGCAGAGACAAGAAATCGGATCAGCCTGTCGATCAGAGGGCCAGAGGAGATCCGAGGGAGACCAGCCAATGTGAGCGACCGCAGGCGGGGATTCCAATCTGGGCCAAGCCCAAGAGCCAGTCCATGACGACCGGCGACTGTCAGTGGATACGCCATCTCGGCCCTCTCACGCAGAACGGTCTCAGCGTACGCCAAAGCCTCCCGCGGGCTCCTAGACGGGTCGCTGAGCGTCGGGACGTGCGTCACCAGCGAGTGATGCACGCGCAAGCTGCGTAGATTTGAGGCCATCACAGGCCGAAAGAGATGGCTGCGGCCCAGGATGCCAGTCAGCGAAAAGGGCACAAGCCGCCTGTCGTAATGGCGGGCGATGCGCAGTCAAAGTGCTGGATGTGGCCCGCGAGCAGCGGAAGATCGACTCAACGCCCTCCACAGTGACACCTCGGTTGCCGCTGAGGTAGATGTGTGTCAGGGAAGATGGCAGCCGGCATAAACCAGCATCTCGCACATGATGCCAGTCCAGAGGCGTCTGTCCTGGTCCGCCCGCTAGGGCAACCTTGACATCCCCGGCACGATCGCTCCTCAACGGCTCATTGCCGACGAGGCGTGACAGACTTGGATGATGGTGATTGTCTGCATCATAAACAGGCGCGTCGGCCAAGTACCGGTCCGGGTGTGCGAAAGTCGTGCTGTCCACCGATTCAATGATGTACGATAGCCAGCCACGCCACAGCGGCGGGATTGCCTCTCCTGCAACATCCCGTACAACGGCTAGCTTCCCTTCGACCTCATAATGACTCGCCTGAGCAGTGAGGTCGTCGGTTCCAAAGCACTGATAGAGGAGGGTGTGCGCTGCTTTGTCTGTGAGCTTATTGTTGCTCAGGTCCAAGCTCCATATGCGCTGCTTCAGGTGTTCCACAATCGGCGCAAGAGCTGCCTCATTTAGCTCTCGTCCACGGAGTTTCAGTACACGAACGTGTGGCAAGGCACCTCGGCTAAAGGTACCCGACTTGATGAGCCCCTGGAGTGAGCCGGACACTGGACATATCCAGGTAGACAAGTTGCCTCCAGTACGACGGGTAGAAGAAGTTGTTCGGCATAGGCATGCCACAACGAGAGATATCCAACATCAACGGCATCGGTGCAGAGCCATCCTCTGGAAAATCCTCTGGCTGGAGCCGGTGGCCTAGATCTGAGGGGTCATAGCCCGTGTTGCCACCGAGTAGGATGCATCGTATAGCCGGGAACAATGTGCTATAAGACGAAGGGTGTCTGAGAATCCGCGGTCGCTGGTGCTGGCAACGGAAAGAGACGCATCGACTGCAAAGTCCTGGAGGTCTAGAGACACGACGAGTTGGCGAGTGCTACTACGCACTACCTTTGCATGCCTCGTGACAAAGTAGATGAACCATGAAGGTCTGTATTGGATACGACAGTGTTAGAATCTAGTCTCTCCAGCTGCAGTGGCACTGTCGACAGTATCGATAGGCAGAAAAGCACTCCCCTCCCTATTAATAACGACAGAGTCGATGACACGTAGAAGGCAGAAGGCAACGGCTAAACTAGGCGCCCTCCATCAACTAGAGGATACACCAGAGTGAGTTCAGGTAGACCAGTCAACCGTGAGTCGATCTATGTCTTGCCCAACAACACGAGATGGAGACAGCACGAAAGCAAGGGCAGCAAGACAGTGGTAGGCAGAAATATTCAGGGGAGAGAGGAGCAGAGCAGAACAATCATCACCGGGGACAAGAAGAGTGAAGAAAAAAGACGCACCGTCGTTGGGGTGCAGGCCCAGACGCCTGGCGGTTTGCAGTGGGTCGTTCCACAGTCGAGGCGCAAACTCATTGTAAAAGCGGCGTGATACTCGACACAGCTTAGAATAATCGTCAAGAGCGATATATGGGCAACTAGGTCAAGCCAATGGCCGCCGGTCACGGCCTCCTCGTAGGAGGGAAGACGGGCCATTCTCGTGTAATAGGACAAGGCCGACTGAGGTGCCGTCCGAGTGTGGTTCGGGTGCTCTCGTTCTTTGTCGTTGCGGGCAGGGGTAGTGAGACGATGACCAGGGCCTGGGCGTCTGTTGGGAGGATAGAGACGGAGAGAGAGCGAAGAAGAGAGCGAAGAGAACCAGATGAACAAAAGGAAACGTGGTGGAGGGGCGTGCGCGCAACCGACAAAGAGATGGAGCTTGGCTTTGTCCAACCGTCAACAAAACAACAAAATGAAGGAATACAATCCCTAGAATTATACCAATCGCAAACGTGGTTGGGGAAGGCACGGGGCCGGAGCCGTGTTGGTTGCTTCGTAGGAGTAGGGTCCTGGAGCAGTGCCGGAAGCGGGCAAAGTCACCACAATCGACGAGGAATCGAGTGGGAACCAGCAGGGAGGCGAGGCTAGAAACAAAGTGCGCGATGAAACGAAGGCGACGCCGAACCGATGAAGGAATGTGCACACCAGCGGTGCACAGACTCAAGAGCAAGGGTAGTTGGGCTTGGACCAGAAGAGCGCACAAGGTTCACGAACAGAAGCAGCCCAGCCAGCTACCGTTGCCGTTGTTGTTGGTTTGTGAGTAGGGGCTCAGACTGTTTGCAAAGTCCAAATCCGGCCTTGCCCTGAAGCGGCCGCATATGCACGCCTTGTATGCCGGATGGTATGCCGTGCTACTCGAGGGTGAAGAAGGCTGCGACGTCGATGCAGTGGCCGATGGGGCCATATGAGGGCGTCTAAACGGCGTTTGGATTGGTCCGTTGTCGATACGGCCCACGTCGGTTGTTGCTGGAGTGCGCTGCGGGAGAGCTGTTATTCCTGGAGCGGGCATCTGTTTGTCCGCGGACGGCCATCCTTGGGGGCCAGAGCTTCCCTTTCCGTCCGTGTCCTTGTCGTTTGGTTGGTGTTTTGATGTCTTGATGTTTGGATGTTTCTGATCCCTGTGCACCATTTTCCCTTGGCCGTTGGGTGGGGGCGGCGGTGGCAGCACTGCTGCTTGCGGCCAGGGTGCCGTTGGCCATTCGCGGCACTCGCCGGCGATATGCAGGATGTTGCGCCGTTTGACGTTTGGGTTTGTGGATGCGGATGTGGATGAAGACTTGGGCTGTTGAGAGAAGGTCAAGTTCCGCTTTCGATCTTGGGATATTTGACAAACTCAAAGTGGGCTCTATCGTCATACGAGCCTCTTGTTGCTGCTATCAGGAGAGTACCCGCACCACCAGCGTTGCACACCCATTTTCGAGGTCACACCGGGGCTCTCTGTTACAGCAGGAGCATGAGCCACTCTTTCCTAATCGGCGCATGTGTGCGACAACTGCGCCGGTAGCAATGGATGCACCTTCCCTACTAGGGCTTCTCAAAGTGGCTGTGTACAAAGGTACTACAGAAGCCTCAATGGCTAATGTAACCTTCAGCAACGACTCAACTTCATCTTCTCAACAGACGACAAACCCACGGGCGACGACATCTACCGTCGGCGCAACAGGATGGATCGAACTGGCAAAACGGCCGCATGCAGCCTCTCTCTTCAACCCTTCTTACAGGCTCTCATGCGGGCTTCATCTTAGGCGAAAATGACATTCTCAACCTGCAGGAAACGTGAAGAATACCGACCGTGTCTCGTTTCTACCGACTGTCCCGCCTCGTTCCACTCCATTCCTTCCGCAGCACGACACACATCAGACCAGGCCGCTTTCCAGACTAAAGAAGTCGAGATGTTACTCCGTACTGCACACAAAGTGCGCCGGCCTTATTAAAGTGGCGACGAGGCGCGATAGGGTCGGTGGGCAAGGATCGAGGTTGCGGCTGGAAGTTTAAAACGAGGACTGTGCGGCGGAGGGAGGGGTGTCGGTGTAACAGGCGGCTAGGTGCGCCTGGCAGATTGACAGCCGGAGAGACGGGAGTTTTACAAGGGACCAAAGGGATGACCGTTTGCGCAGCGAATAGACGCGCCGTCGCAAAGCTACGAGCGCAGAACCGAAGAAACGCAGGCACTACGACGCGAAGAAGCGAAGAAGCGGCGGCGGCTTGCGTCGTTGCGACAAGAGGCCCGGCTGGCGCTTCTTTAGAGGGTCGGACTAACAGCTAGACAGGAAGCGAGGATGAACGAACGACGGAGTTCAATCGTCGCCACTCAAGTCTTGCTTGATCGTTTGCGATTGCGTTTTTATTGTTACGTGTTGCCACAAGCCCCTCGTCCTCTGCTACATCGAGCCACCCAACGCGCGTATCTACCGTCTGTGCTTGTCCTGCATCAGGAGGGAGGCACTCTATCAATCCGTTGCAGCACGCGATATCCTGGTCGGGGCCATACTCTGTAAAGGGCGTTTTCTCCAACGGCTGGACCCGCTGGTGTGGGACATCTGTGCTGCAGGTGTCCCATAATTAACTCTCGACTCTGCGTCCAACGCAAGACCAGCAACCCTCCTATTCAGTATCTGTAGTGTCTCGAGCCATGGCTCGTCCACAAGCGCGAGGTGCACAAAGAAGATTCGCACTTGTTCAACGACTGCTGCTTTTTCGATATGCTGGCGAGCCCATTCGAAATTTTTCTTGGGTATTCTTTATTGTTTCTCTTCGTTTCTCCACCGGATCTCGTCAACACGGCTCCCGCTCCGCTTGTGTCATAGGCCTAGACCCACTGGCCCTACGCTATGCTGACGCTTGACGCTTTTCATTTTGACGATGCCTTTCTGTCTACTCTCTATTGTCAACCGCCTCCCCCTCCCCTATCTCCTTCTCTCACTGGCCATATTCCTGCTCCCGCTACCCGCTTTCTAGCTCCGCTGCAGAGCCGGTACGAAGTACAGGCATCCTGTACGCTTTCTGATGAGAACCAGAGGACACACATGGTCGAGCATTATGTGCACAGTGGACCGATGCCTGACAAAGAACCCGAGTATTTGCCACATGAGCTCGTTGTCGTCGATGCACCCCCTTCTGAGCCTTTCTAGCCCCGTACATCGATATATCCGACCCTTTATCCGAAAAAAGGCGCGCTTTGATTCCTGAAGAGGGATAGATGGAGAACGGCGCGGCTAGCTTCCGGAGAGTGTTGAGGCTCTCGTGGTTGCCGTCCATTGTCATTTTGTGTTCAAGATTCGCCTCTCCTTCTCAAGAGGTATTTTCGTGCCTGCATCCTTTCGTGCGGTGGATACGTTGGGGGATGTGGGCTGCAGGCGGGAAGGTAGAGGCAGGGCGGATCTTTTCCGTGGGGATATATCGAGAGGGTCCGGCGTCATGCTGTTGGACGTCGACGGTGGACGTTCGAAAGTTGGGCGTTGGTGTTTGACAGCAGCTGACGGTCGGCAGAGGCTGGGCCTGACAGGACGAGGTTGAACCGCGTGAAGAAGCGTGAACGGCTCAAGTCCTTGCCGTTGCAGGGTGTTATTTGCCTTGACTGATGTCTCACTTAACCTCAGAGGCCAAGGGGCGAAGAATGATTAGGGTCGAAAATAGTAACCTAAAATGGCAACTGAGCGGTCGTTGGCTCTACGAGTACTTCGTATTCCAGAACGAGGACCTTGCGTGTACGAAGTTCACCACACCCCAACTTTGCGTTTAGGAGTCTTTGTGGGTAGCATTACCCTGTGTGTTACACCCAAATAAGTGTTGTGTTACACCCAGAAAGATCAAAATCCCTGCCCTGCGTCCGTTCCACCAACAGCCCTATGATTGAGCCACGTTTCTGCGTCTATTCTCGATGCGGTGTTTCAAGGGTTCCCCCAAACGGACCCCAGGGAACGGCAGCTTCTCGACGCAAACATAACGGAACAATTCTGGATGCGGGACGCGGACAGGGCAAAGCCAAAAACGGCAAGGGAGACAGTCTCGGGTCGAGCGGACAAAGAGAGTGTAGAGGAGAAGAAAAAATCAGAGTACTCGAATGCAACGGATGTGGCCAGACCCAAACACCAATCCCCAGGGCCCCAAGTCAACGTGATTGACGTTGGCAATATCTGTCGAGTGACCAAGGCCTTCTTTCTTCTGTCTGGATGCTCGGTTGCCTAGCGGCAGTTAAAACAGTGTTAGTGCACCCTCATCGGCCAGAGCGAAGGTCGAGGCGGCTTGGTATGGCATGATGTTTTGTGCCGGACTACATGACCAGAAGTATGTCAAGTCGTGATGGCAGTTTAGTTAAACATTTTGCCATCTGTTTCCACCATGCCGATTTACGTGTACGCGTGGTTCGGACTAGTGGTAAGGGTTTCTCTCTCTTTTCATGCCTTTTCTATTGCCAGTCGTCATCAAATCCGCCCCGGATACATCGAGCACCAGCACGATCGCCGACACGTAGGGTTGTACGAAGTATGACAGCCGGTCTTGTCTTTTCCGCTGCGGGTCCTCTATTTTTGAAAAGCCTTTTATTTCATTAATATCCCGCTTAGCCGTGGCCGTGTCATCTTGATGGATCGCGTGCGCTCGTTGAGCAAGATGTTGATATTAGTGATATTCTCCGAGCTCACTTCCCACTTGTGATGGCGAATGTTTCGAGTCAACTACGTCGCAATGCGAATCTCACTATGGCCACCAAAGTTGCAACTGCGCGAGATCACAATCAACGTCCTCAGAGGACCGTATCGCCAGGCTTACTTTTCATTGCTTATCTTGTCCCAATCAAACCCTCAAAATGCAACGAGCTTACGCTATCTTGAGTCCGTTGGTAGCTGACAAGTAGCAAACGGGGTTTGACCAAAGAGAGTAAGCGCGCAGTCATGCCAACCAATGCCTAATTGATGCAAAATGCAGTTTGACGGCGAGATTGTTTGCACAACAACCCTTGGTGCAACACGAATCGCCGCATTCGGGCAAACAAGCCTCCGACAAATCCCTCGGCGATAAACATTGGCTACTGGCCCATTGTGTAATGCTCTCACTCCATGAACGAGTGTGCTGAAGTGAGCATGAAAGTCAAAGAGTCAGAAGTAGCAGCTGGCTGGCCAACGATACTTCGTAGAGCTCTGTTGCCAATTATGCTGGACATTTCAAGTGATTGTTGGCGTACCGCCGACCGCATCTCCGGAGATGAGGATGCTTGCTGTCGTTGACAGTGACGCTCTTGTTGTCCTTCAACAAAACATTGTGAGAGGGAATTGGCCGCTTCTGGACAGTGGCCGTGATTTGCAGCTTGTACGGGCTTTGCGCCTTTGTGGCCCGGTGAGACGATCGATGGTCTCTATTTGAAATTCCCATACAAGATGGGTTCCCCACGACATCCATCGACCCTAGTCGACCGTATCGAGCCTCTTGAGTCTATTGAGCCTATTGGACCTACTTTGCCTCCAATGGCTTATCCTAGACTGGAGATGCTTGGCTGCGACGATGGCCTCGACCTGGGACGGGTTTAAAGCTAATCGTAGCGGCAATGGACGAGCTGCTTAGCAGATTCTATTTTTTCATAGCCCTGTCTGGTAGAACGGCACCGGGGCTTAGTTGCTACCGTTGTTTTGCGCAGCATAAGGAAGTTAAAATGGCGAATTACGAGTAGTCCGTACTGATGTGGCTGTGAAAGGTTGTGGCCAAGAGGGTTCTCACTCATGGCTACGAAGCAGTTTTCGCAATCTCGCAATCTCGCTTTCTCTCTGTCTTGTAATTCGGTTTTGAGCTCTTGTTCTTGATGATCGGTCAAGCTCTGGGCAACTACCTTGGAAGTGTCAGTGTTTGGCGAAATGGTGCTCCATCGTTTTGTCGTATCATAAAGGAGGACAAGTTTGGCGCGTCATGGCCAAAAGCAGTCGGAGAGGCTACACATCATGATATCGTAATGTGCATGTACGAGTCCCTGGCCGTTGACTTGGCTTCTGGGGGGTGAAGCGGCATCAACACCTGATAGCTAGCCCCGCCCTTCCCATGTTCATCGCATCGCTATTTTCCCGTCCAAACATCCTTGCACAATAGCGGGAGCTCTTCTCCGCCAGGCCGTGGCTGACCGTCGTGCCCCAGCTCGTGGCGGTGCTTTCAGGGCATGGCATGACGACAGTACTCCGTAATGAGTCCACCATGGCCCACTGAGCCCGGGCGAGATCGGGGAAAGACTGGCTCGGCTTGGTGGGCTGATGTGGGCCTCACTGGGGTACGGAGTTTTTTGCGGATACAGAGCAGCTCCGGAGAGAAGGAAGTAAACACCGCTCGCCCCCCAGCCAGTAAGATATCCTCACCACCAACCGCCACAACAGCACCTCCAAACGTCTCCCTCCACTTGGCCGACGACAGACCAGCTGTCCAGGCATGCAGCTCCTCTTCCATACGAGGCACCGTCTGGCCGCTGACTCTTATCCTCTTCTGCCCTGTGATTCTACCATCGGAGAGATAGCTTATGTTCGTGCTGTGTTTACGAAGTCAGGAGGTGAAAAGTGAAGGCCTGGGCCCTGCGAGGGCCTGGCAACGCCATAGAGCCCCCAAGTTTTGTAAACCTTGCAGTGGTCGAGCCGCAGCGTCCTATGGTACGTGGCTACAAAGTACGAAGTAGATACCGAGATGCCCAGACGTGACAAAGCCAGCCGCAAGGCAATAAATAGCACGCGGGTTCTTTTACTAAAACTCCGTACTCCGTGCTCCGTACAAAGTCGGTCCCCTTCTCCCTCTTGGCCCATGCGGCTTATCTTTTCGTACGGGGGCGAGCCTCTTACTCTTTAAAGGTGCTTCCGCTTCATTTTTACACCTCGTATATCCTGCCAATGCCGCCACAGGATGGATCTCTCTTCACAACTCGGTATTCTGAACTCTTTAGGCCCATTGGGTGGCTTGGCACTGGCGACGTCGTCCGGGACCAACATTCTCTGCTCGATGCCCGGAGAAATCACAAGCTTTCCGTGTAGACCCTGAGTGAAGCCTGTGTTTTGTTATCTTTGACGACTGTAGGAAAATCATGGTGCTCTTACCAGATTTGCAGTAGCAGCAGAGCGAGTACGACAACTTCCAGCGGCGTAACAACTGGCAACAATCGCCCCGTATCCAGCCGCCACAATAAGCCAAAAGGGTGCATCGTAATCGTATCTCTTGTCTCTTGCTTGATCTTATTTGGACTTGCTGAACCCGCCTAGAAGATGACAATACTTGTAGAAAATAAGTGACAAGTTATAACGTAAAGAAAAAATAGGCTCGGAAAATGATATGACTGGAAGCCCAACTGTTACAGCATTGACAAATTGTAACGAGGAAGAGAGCAGAGACACAGTACCGAGGCTCCAAGAATTGCATGGTCCCCGTCGTATGGCACATCTCACATTCAATCGTAGCATACGCCCCCTCCTTCTTTCCAGGCACGATGCACGAAACTGGAGACGCGGAAGCATCTAGGACGACGAAGACGGGATACGGAAACATGGAGAAACAGCAGCGACGAATAGGATGTCGCACCAGACAGCCAGCTCGGTTTTTATCTGCAGGTGAGAATCTCATGCAAGCCACGACAGTTTTGTCCTCTTGTTTCCCCTCGCCCTACCGTTTTCGCCCATCTTCTTGAGAGTGAATAGCAAGAGTCGCCACCTATTACTAGTTGCAACCGCCAGCTCGAAAGTACTGAGGCTGGCCGTTCGTGGTGGCGTCTTGTGTGCAGGTTCGTCTCCTTTACGTCGTAAGATACTTTATTCTTTCCCATGGTGTTGGGCTGCCCCTGAAAGGGGCCTGAGACATTCATGGGGGGACAGGTAGTGCCGAAGCGTTGTTGTGCGTAGCCATCCTCACCAGCTGCCAGGCACGCTCTTCTCAGTGTTGTTTTTCTTCCCTGTTCCTGAAAGCTGTGTGAGACAGTGAGACATGCAGGACGGGCTCTACAGGCCCTTCTCGTGATCTTCGATCGAGGGTTACATACGAGTATGCATTGGCGATCTCGTCGCTCGTTTCGCTATTCCCATTTCTGGCAAATTGTCCATCATTGTCCATCGTCCATCACCTTTCCCGCATCTCAGCGTTCATCACTCGCCCGTCGACTTTCTGCGAGTGTGTCGCTCACAGTTTGCAGTAGTGCCTTTCTCCGCATCCATGACGGAGTACATGTACAAGAGATCACCAAAAACCGACGACCGCATCCCAACAAACCAGAAGATCCCTTGAACTACGTAATCATTACCCAGTCTTCCCGCTGCTTTTTGTCGTATCTCAACCTAGACCTTGCCCATGGATCTCTTGCGCCACACTGATTTGCAGCGTAGCATTTCCGATGCTTTGTTCTTATTGTGCCACGGAATCCTTCGATACCTTTCCCCATATGAAGTGTATGTACGACGTCGCGCACGTGGATCCTTTCTTATCATAATTATCTTCTCTCGTTTACACTTCTGTTCGAGTTGCCATGTCGGCACTTGGAATAGCTGGGTAATTCCCAGTCTCGAAGCTTGGCGTAATTCGTGGACAGCATGTGCACGTACAAAGTACTGCGTAAGAAACAACAATTACCGTCTCACGTTATTTCCGTGGGCTCAAGAACTTCTCGTATCTGTGTCTTTTTTTTTGCACGTTTTGCATCCTTTTACCTCTTTGCGCTTCTCATTTGCCATAAGCAGTAATAACCTCCGGCTGCTATGCTTGTTTTTCAACCTGCCCGGCATACGGAGTCCATCCACGACGATCTACGAAAATCCACAAAATCACGAAAGGATCCCCACCTGGTCGGGATCCGAAGCCCGTGCTGACTTGAGAAGCAAAGGAAGCCTGCTCACCGGTTGTAATTTCGGCGGACAAGAACAAACTGCGGTTTGATCTTGGAGCACGTCGTACGGGTCAGGGGCGTGCCCAGTCCCAAAACTACACCAATTTAGCCTTGCCTTGCGCGGAAGCGAAGGATTCTAAAGCGCCGAAGGCGCCAAATGACGGAAAGAAAGGAACGGAAAGAGAAAAGAAAAATAGGCTCGAGTGTCGAAGAGCCAAATGAGGCAAAGCAGTCGGAGAACCAAATAAGATGGAAATCTAGTGCTGCGCGTTGTTCTACTGCACACATCAAGTACATGTACCATACTACTATCACACTGTTGACCGTCCGAGTCCATACTTCGTACAAGACTATTACCGACCCAGCGGCCGACCTGACCGTGCCCAAGGAACAGAAACAATCAATCGGCTGATGTGGTCTGCTCCCACTGCAAGCGCCGCCGTTTCGTGTAAGACGTAGCAGTGGACTATCTTTTACAGCTCCGTGTGTTATTTATGACTCTCGTACAGATACACCAGCCGCTACAAACGAAGAAGGGTTTGCCCCTGACTGCACATAATCGGTGGTAATCCGACACAACCCTAAAAACCACAAAAAAAACGCAGACGGGCATCCCCGGGTGTGCGTGAGCTTGTGAAAGTATTTGTGCAATGCAATGCATATGTTGTCCCGTGTAGTACGAAGTAGCACAGAGTAAGCACAGGATACACTACATACGTGGCTGTACTGGAAGAAGCGGAATAGGGGCTGTCGAATAACAAAAATCAAATGGCCTGGCCTGGTAGCAGATAGCAGCTTCGGCAACGCAATCGCTTCTGGTATTCTGGTCATTTTATGGTTTCTTTTGTGTCTTGCGAACGACAAGCGATGTGTGGACAGACGACTCGTTTCGCGTAGCGCGTCTTGGCCCTGCCCAGACTGGCCTTTTCACGATGTGATTTCAACCTGCGGTATGCTCGGTTCCGGACAGTACTTGGTTCTTTTTTTTCCTTCTTTCTTCTTTCTTCTTTCTTCTTTCGTCTTTCTGTCTTTCTGTCTTTCCTTCTTTCGTCTTTCTGTCTTTCTGTCTTTCCTTCTTTCTGTCTTTCTTCTCTCCTTCTTTTCTTTCCTGGGCATATCGCACCTTGCGATTCCTCGCAACTCTCAGTCTACGTTCGAAACAGCCCACGACGCCGAGTAATCGCAGAAAGCGATCGGACCAGAAAGCCTTGCGCCTTACTTCGTAGCTTTATTGTGTCCACTAGCGCCGAGGGTTTAGGGCCAGTTTTAGCGCGCCGGCCTCTCTGTCTGTCGTTCCGCGTCTTGTTCTCTTGTTCTTTTTCCAGTGTGGCCTGTTCCCTGTTCAGTTTCTCTTCACCCATCGCATCCTGCCCTTGACCTTTGATCACTCCCACCGCCAACGATCCTATCCTTGCCTGGTCCCCTGCTCCCTGCTCGGACGCCTTGTCCGCGGCACGTATCTTACTTCGTACATCGTTTTTGAGAAGTGCGGGCGCGTCTAATCATCCCTAAACGTGTCCGAGAACACCCAAAACGTCTAGTTTGTGTTCCAAATGCGCAATCATGGGGCTGTTCGCCTTTGTTCTGTACTCCGTAGTGGTGGCTGATTGCGGGCGGAGATATCAAGACACTCAAAAGTTGCCTGTTTTGATGCACGTCCAGTGATGGCCGAGTAAATTCGAAATACTAGCCCGTGCCCACCACCGTATCCATCGTTTCCTCGACGGTTTGGGCCCTTTTTCCTGCACATCGCAGCACATGCTCGCTTTCCACGAATCTGAGAGGGTGTGAAGAAGTGGAGGAGGCGAACATCAGCTTGGATGATGGACGAACTCGACAAACAGACAAACAACAGAATCCGCTCGCTCGTTTCGTCGTCTGCAGGGACCAAACATGCTGCTGCTCCACTTTGTGGTTGCTATTCTTTTTTCCATGGTTCGCATCTGGGGCAAGTCACTTTTCTCGGAACCCAGAACTGGGGCATTGTAAAGTATCATACAAACTACGCCTGCCACGGAGCACTCTTTTCTCCTCTGCTGCACCCCAGCGGCATTCCGAGCCTTTGCCGCTTGATAGGGTCAATGGAAGCTGAATATGACATGGAGACAACGGGACAGTGGAGATGGACGTGGGAGGTGGGCAGGGTCGAGGACGGGGAAAAAGGAAGCGCAGTGCAAACATGTGTGTACTTCGTACTGAGTAGATGCAATGCACAAGTATGTCGTCGAGGCGAGGCAGAAAGCAGAGCACAAAGAGCAATGAGCAGAAGATACAACGGCAGACTGACCAAAAACATCCCGCCGCATCATTTAGTGCTTATTTTGGCCTGGTTTGTCTTGAGCGGCGGCCCTGTACGCTGCAAGCAGCATGCACACTGCACACTACTGAGTACACTGTGCCTGCAAGCTGCAGGCCAAGCGTCCCCGCTAACCTCGCCTCGCCCATCTTCCCAGCGAGCTGGGTAACTACTTCGTAAACAACTGCGTGACCTGGGAGAGCTGGGCAAGCTGGGCCGGTCAGACCGGGCCAGACGAGACTGTCTAGATGTGCCGAACGCACAAAAGTCGACAAAATGCCACAAGCGAGCTGGCAGCCATGCCACAGATGCTTGGAGCCTGGGCAGTGTGGAAGAGGCGGAGGAGGGGATGGACGTCCGCCGATCTTGTCGATTGTCAGAAACTTCCCGACAGTACTCGTACAGCCGGTCCAGAGGCCGAAGCTTATCCCCTCAATCATACTCGTACATGTAGTCACTCGGACTGCGGAGCACTGCTCATGCTTGTGCTATCTTTTCCCCAACCCATCAATGTATGACGACAACGAGACCCCTAGTCGACATGAGCATCGGACGCAAAGAAGCATGAACGTGGAGATCAATATCTAGGGTCACCTTGGGACAATTCTGGGACAACCCTGGGACGCCCCAAAGCTTACACCTCGTCACATCCTTGGGAGGATGTGCCCATGCTGCGAGTTGGCGGACAAGGATCGGGGAATACTCGTATGGTGCTTTGCATTACGATATTCAAGGCTTGGCTGGTGACTTGGGATTCGGTCTGCTTCGCTCCATATCTTGTCTCTTTTGCTGTTTGTGTTTATTGGTTTTGAATTTCCGAATGCAATCCAAAAGTGTGCTGTGTTACGTCTGGTACAAAGTATTTTGCTCTATTTTTTTGTCATATATAGGATTTCAGTCTGTCACAATTGACAGTCGAACGTAGCAAGGCCGTGGTTTCGTATTGCACGTCGCTGTACTCGTGTAGGAATAGTTGCACTTATGTACTGTCATAAATCACCTGTTGGATAAGAGTTCAGCTCTCCACAATTGTCTCCTTTCTCCATATGTTCCCTCTTCATTTTCAGCCATCTTTCGCTTTCCTTTCGCACCACTGCAGACCAATGCGGCGCTGCTGCAGGGCAGCGTGCGGCACACCCGGAACCGCCCTCCTGCACGACCTAAAAAGATGGCGGTGCACATCGTGCAAGTTTGTCGGGGCAGGACGAGACAGGACAGGGCTGTGGTTGAGTGGTTGACTGGTTGTCGGGTCCCGGGTAGCAATTGACTCCATCATCCGGGAGATATGAGACTACCTCAGGCGACACTTTCCACCTTCATTCTCCGTCTCACAGGCCACGGCCACAGCACGGGCCACAGGCCACTAAATCGATCTAAATCCTTCGCGCGATGCATCGCCACTGTCCACGAGTCTTGCAAAGTGGAGGGCATGGCAAGACTGCATGGCAAGATTGTACTTCGTATGGATGGCGAGTATGCCGGGCGGAAAACAACAAGGCGGCAGTTGTGCGAGATGGAAACAACAGGTGAAGCAATACTTCCCCGTTCTTTCGATGAACCCAACCTGGCATGCGGGTTTGCCCAAGGAAAAGACGGTGCGCCTCGAACTTTGATAAAGGCGGCACAAAAGATGAGCACGCCATACAGCGTCACAAGGACGGCGTTGTGCGATGAGTGGACACCAGCGGCTCTCGTTATCTGTTACATCTCTTTTTTCTTTTTTTTTCTTTTTTTCTTTCTTTCTTCTTTCTTCACTTCTTCTCCTCTCTCCTTTCACCCTTTTCCCTTATCCTTTCTTTTTCTTGTATTGGGTTTTGTAACTTGTAACTTGTATCCTGTATCCTCTGTATCGCCTTGTTGTCTTTCCGGCGTTCAAAAGATAGTGGCAACAGGCGACTGATTGGCCCACACCCATCTTCCTTGCGACAAAACATCTGGAACGGGACGCACAAAGCTACATAGCTTGGGGCTACTCGTAGCCGTTTGTGTTTTGTCGCTCACTAGTACGAGGTATGGAGCGAGTATGAGGTACGGGAGTCGTGATGGTGCCAACCGCTCCTGTTACCGGCCCTACTTCATACGAGCCTGTCGTAGGAACATGGAGTGACGATAGTTGACAGGCAAACATGAGGATTACTCAGGACACCAGAAACCCATTGTGGAATTTTCCCGACTCTTGGTTGTCAAGCTAGTGTTGCATCACTTCAGAACAGTCGCCTAGACGGGCTGAAGCCGATGCAAGCGCTAGGCGAGCGTCCATGGATCGAACGGACTGGCCAGCACAAACAGACAAAGAGACTGAGCTAAAACTCACACAACGGACAGGAAGAGAGGTTAGAGGGAACACCAGGAAGAAGCTTGAGGAAATGAGGAAAAGTCTGGACTACAAATTCGAAGACCAAGACGTAAGCGTCTAGTGCCGCAAGATCGACCAGGATGTGTGCGGGGGGTGATGCCCGTGATGGAGCATTCAATGGAGCCTAGCGGAGCCACTTCGCCTTTTTCGGCCTGGTCTCTTGGGTCTCTAATTCATTTTGCTCCTCGCTATCTCAGTTGCTCAATCGCACCGGGATCTAAATTTCAAGGGTGGACACCCAAGAAAACCACAAGAATGAAGTCAGAATGAAGTAAGAGTAAGAACGAACACGAAGGCAATAATGGAGAGATGAAGAAGAGAGCAAAAATAACGCAGGTCAAGTACGCTCCTCGGAAGGAAGGATGCGAGTACAGCTGGAGAGACAGTTGCCCCAGCGACGACGGAGGAAGAAAGGACATACGAGACCAGCAGCTTCGTGGGCACAGAAAAGAAAGCTCTTGACCATGGCGGGTGAGTACGCTGTACATGTACTCTTGTCCATATGCTACAAAGGGTCAGTCGATCTGCCACAAAGGCGTTCGAGCCGCACACAAACAAGCGGCTTCAAGACATCAAAGAAAAGGGAACAGACGGGGCGGCGGCCCTAGCTAGCGCTGCCGCACGGGACGCTCTGATTGGAGTGCGTTCGTGTTCTTGTAGGTGGCAGCCAGAGATGAGTGGACTAGCAGGAGACTGACAAGGGACTGACAGAGGGACTGGACGAAGGCTCCGGCTCCCAGGCAAAGAGTCCACTCTGACAGATGAATGACGGATGCTCTACGAAGGAGGCCGCTGCCTCGTCAAACAGCAAACAGCTGTGTTTGCTTCCCGACACGGCGGGCCTGGCCTGGACCACCGTCTGCTCACCAACCCCACCCGAGCGCAATACGATCTGGCCTGCATAGCCCATCAAACTAAAAGCGCGATCGTCCCTGCATGTCTGGGAGTGGACAGGAAAAAGCGGCGAGGGTGCAGCCTTTCTCGGGAGGGACAGGGCCAGCCAGGTCCAAGACACACCTGGGACAGGAGGCCGGCGCAAAGATGGGTAAGACACGCCTGGTGCAAGGTACGGGAGGAAGACGTTGTGGAAAGCTCGGAGACGAGGGACCTGAAAGCACCTGGAAACCGTAGACAAGTGTGCTGAGGCAAATGGAAAAAGGCAAAACGAGGGCCCCCCGAGAAAAAGGAAATCGCCAGTGCTTGCCTGGAAGTGGCAGGGATTCGCGGGCATTTTCAGCACCTTGGGATGCGGCCTGTCTCACGGGGCTTTTCATGTCGTGAATCGCAAAATGGTAAATATGGGACGACAAGAAAGGATGAGACAGTCGGCAAAAGGCACAGAAGACGAGCGTCGGGGGTTGTACTTTGTAGAGCTTGATGGAGTACAGAGTAGTCCAGCTCGAGAAACGAATGTTCAAAAAGCAAAGAACGGAGCCGCGGAGTCGATGCCGACGAGGAAAAAGAAACACACGACAGGAGGTGAGAAGGAGGAAAAGGAGAAGAGGAGAAGAGGAGAAAGTGATGATTGCAAAGTACATACGGCGGAACAGAGGGAGACGAGGAAACACGTGAGAGTGGCTGGAGCAGGCAAGATACCTCTTCACCGGAATCCAAGGCACAGGCAAGCGGAAAAAAGCAGCAAAGAGTGAAGAGAATCAAAGGTCGAGATCAAAGTCAAACATCCACTCCAATCACTGGCTTCAGCCTCCAGATCGAAAACTCCGTCCAGCCAAGCTGCTGTATTTGGTGGGAGTGGACCTTTCTGCGCTTTGGGCGTTTGTGCTTTACGAGTATGTGCTCTGCGCTTCGTTCCACTTCGCCCCACTCTGTATGACGTATTTGATTTGTCTTCGCTTCGTCCCTCCGCCTCCTTTCCTCTTTGGTGCTCTCTCGACTGTGTTCGGCCCAGGCAAAGAGGCGATTGGGACGGACGATCGACGCGGCTTATCCTCGAGAGATCGCCTTTGGGGCTTGTGCCCTTTTGGTTTGGGGTGATGTGCGGCATGGTTCTGGGTGACAGCGACTCGCAGGGCACGAACGAAGGATAAAATCGGGGCCCGACCGAGAAAAGAGGGTCTCCGTGTCCACTAATGCATCGTACCGGAGGACATCAGCGCAAATGCAGACCAAGAACATCCTCAATGCAGCATGGGTCCTGTGTCCAATGCCCACCAGTGTCGCCATGTCCTCACATTGCCATCTCCCAGACCAGACGAGCACGTTTCTGTACATCCAGAAGAAAGTGACAAAAGGCGGACATGGTCGTTGTGAGAGGCAGCCAGATGGACAAAAGAAGCAGAGAACCCCGACGGCCATGGAGGTCACGAAAAGAAATAGGATACGCCCTCGGCAGCGCACGGTGGAGGTGTGACGCCTTGTTGATGTCTGTTGGCCTCGACGTCGCAAGGTAACAGGGTCAGGGCTGCTCCTTTTTGATGGTCTCCGACCTCCCATGAATCGTACTCAAAGGTACATCTCTTGCACCTCTGCTGTTTACTACACTCGATTTTGATTTTGCTCTGCTGCAACGGGCATGTTTTATCTTTTCGATTTCGTCCCTTTTCATCCGTCAAGGTTGGACCCCTGCATATGCGTCCATACAAAGTACACCACCTTGAATTGTTCCGGCTTGGACTTGACTGGATTCATCCACACCCCTCCCATGTCTAGCTGGAACACTGCACAATACTCCGGCCTCTTTGTGTCCTGATCAAAGTACAAAGTACCCTCGCTTTCATGCTAAAATAAAACCCATTGTCATGCATGCATTGGTGATGCACTGCAGGATCCGCCTGTCCGCCTGTTGGATCCGTCTTTCTTGGTCTTCCAGTCTCTCTTGTCCAGCTTTTCTGTGGAAGACGGCCACGCCCTCTGTGCAAAGTAAATGAACATCACTCTGGACGGCCCTTCGACTTACCAAAGAAATTGGGAAGCAACAAACGCTGGTGGTCGGCTACTGTTGCATCCACCTGGTCCTCGTAGCCACCAGTCCCATCCTTTTTTCTTTGTCCCCTCCAACATGGCCCTGAACGGTAGTCGCCCACCACCTGGTTTCTGACCACGCCTGTGTTAGCCTTGCCGCTCCGAGACAAAGGCAGAAGCGTAGCAAAGTGGCGTAGCGTAGGCGGTCTCATTCCGAAAAGTGCGCTCCGTCTCCGTTCAAGACTCCTACGAGTAGATACGAGTAGATACGAGATAGTACGCGCAAAGGTCAGAGATTGCAGAGCAGGAAGAAGCAGAAGCAGAAGCAGAAAGATGGACAGAAGACTGTGTAGAGGTACCATGATTGGTATCGTTCGTATTTGTGATAAAGATTAACCTAATGACAATAGTCCCGTTTTCCAAGCTCAATGGCAGTTCCCAATAGTACCGTTGTTCCAGATGACAGAAAAACACCGTTGCCACATACTATGATAATGCAGAAAGGCAAACCAAATGCAGCGCAAATCCTCAAGTCGTAACCCATGTAACCGGAACGCCTGCAAACAAATGATGGGAGGTGAAAAACATGGACGTGTGAGCATAAAATCAGATGACAAATAATAGTATAAAAGGTGGCTCAGCGAGCAAAGCGGCCAGCGGGTGGATGCGTATGCAGAGGCCGCCATCTTTCTCGCTGAGCCGAAGAAGAGAAGAATGGAAAGTCCAAGATGCGCCAAAGGGGATATAATGAGAAAACCAAAGCACGAGATGACAGACAAGACAGATACAACCAAGGCTTGGGCTTAGCGCCGGTAGCCAGCAATCTCCTTGCGGGACCGCGACTTGGTAATGTGCTTCATCTCTTCCTCGTAAATCTGGACAGCGGCAGGGAAGTAGTCGGTGCGGGCGTTCTTGCCGCGGGTGACGGTGTGAAGCTTGAGGTGCGACCGCCAGTTGTCCTTGCGGTTGAAGAGGCGGCCACAGAACTCGCAGGGGAAAGAGTCCTTGTTCTCGTGGTGACTAGGTTGCATGTTAGACAGGGTCATGAGGATGTCAGAAGAGAGCAGATGCAAGTGCAACATACGTTGTGACGTGGCGCTTGAGGTGCTCAGAGCGCTTAAAGGGCCGCGAAGGGCAGCCGGCCACGATGCACTTGTAGGCGCCCGAGGCAACGCGGGACACCTGGATGCCGTTGCGGGTGACAATGGTGCCGGTGCTGGCCGGGTTGGTGGCAATGTGAGGGCCGTAGCCGTGGTTCTCGTTGGCATCGACGGCGCCCTGCAGAGCGCGGGCGCTGGACTGGGCACCCATGTAGTGCAGGTGGCGGCGCGAGGCAGCACTGCTGTAGGGTGACTCGGAGGCGGGCGAGAGGTAGGCGTCGGCACCCTCGTGCTTGACCACAGACGACTTGAGCGTGGCCGAGGGCGGCGGCGGCGGCAGAGATGGGCGCTCGCCAAAGTAGTTGATGGCGGGGCTGTCGGGCCGGTTGTTCCAGCAGAACTCAGAGGGCGAGTAGTCGGTGCCGTCGTGGGCCAGGTGCGAGTGCGAGTGGGGCGTCGGGTAGCTGCCGCGGGAAAAGGGCGAGGGCAGAGGGTACTGGCCGGCCATGCCGTTGGCCTTGGAGGGGAGGGACTCGGGGAAGGGGTAGGCACCCGGCGTGGCCGGGCCGCAGAAAACGTGGTCGTGGTGCGGCGAAGCACTCGAAGACAGCGTCGCCATGGAGGTCATGGAGGACATGGAGGCAACCGATGCCGGGTACGAGTGAGCCATCATGCCGTTGGGGCTGCCGGGCGAGCCGACGGAGACGCTGCTGAAGCTGGCGTTGCGCTCGGGCGTGGCCGCGGCTGGGGGAAAGCAGACGAAGACAGAGTGTAGTTTGCGTTCGTGGCGGCAGTGGTCGAGGGCGGCATGTTCATGCTGAAGTAGGGCATGGTGGCAGAGCTGGGCTGCACCATATCCAGGGGCATCTCAAAGGAGGCGCTGGAGCTGTAGTCAACGGACCCCAGACGCTGGCTGCCGACGGGTGTAGAGCGGCCAGACATGGAGACGGGTGTGAAGGCATCGTAGCTGGAGCCGACGGCCCGGATGCAGACGAGAAGCTGCCGTGGTTGGAAGAGACGTCGCCGTACATGGCGGTCGGCTGGGAGTGGAACTCGAGCTTCAAGTCCATCATGTTGACTGTATGTGAAGATGTGAAGATGTCAAAATGTTTCGACGTGAGAATGTGAGTATGTGAGAATGCGGCAGACAAGGAAGGAGGATAGAAAGGACCGTGTAAAGAACCAAAGGCTATTCAGAGAAATGCTGAGGTTGCTAAAGCTTGAAGCTTGTTGAAAAAGGGAGAGAATGGAGAGAGTGGGTGAGTGAATGTGAACAAGTGAGTGATGGTGAGAGGTGAGCAGATTGGAAGAATGATGTCGAAAGAATGAAGGGACGAGGGAGGTGTTATATACAAGAAGGGCAACAACGGCGATCTAGAGAAAGGAGTGTAGCCCATATGGGGCCTTGCGAGCCACAGCCCAGTCGTTCCCTTCACTTACACCCCAAGTGACAGGGCGTGAAATGGAGAGTCGCTGCTGTCCTCTGAAAGGGACGGGGGTGGACAGTAGTCTGGAGGAGAGCTGCAATGGCTACACCCAAAGCTCAGTACACCGTCTACGGCGTACTTGGCAGCGGCTCATAGTGGTGGACGATCCGGTGGACCCCAGTCAGGGCCATCTTGTCGCGACAGCAGATGGGAGGAGAGGCAAGAGCCGCTCCAAAGAATGCACACTGGGAGTCTGGCAGAGACTGGTGCCAGCAGCAGTACGAGTACTCCTTCAGTAACCAGTTCTCAAAGGTCGAGGCGCAAGTGGGACTTGGGGGTGTGAAGGGTGTGTCGTCCGGAGAAGAGACGCGCTGTTAGCTTGGGTGGGGAAGGGTGGGCGTAGGTGGTGTGGGAGCAATGGGGGGGGGGGGGGGGGTGAGAGGTTGTCGACCAACAACCCAGTGTGGATAGTCGAGGCTCGTTCGCGTTAGCGGGTTGATGTGATCAGTGCACGGGCTGGCCGCTCTGGCCGCGCTATCTGGGGAGAATGGCGCATCCTGCCCCATTGCCCCATTGCCCGCCAGCGCTGTATCGCGCCTAAGCTGCCCAACCCTTACTGTTCCCGTCCAAGCTTAAGAGAAGAGAAGACAAGAGGCAGAGCAGACACGCATGGGACGCTGCATACGAAGTACGTGCACCAACCCAACCGCACAAAGGCAACAGAGCAACAGTCTCGGCGCCGGTGCACCAGCCAACGGCCAGCCGGGCACTGCGAGGAGCGGCGAGCTGTACGTGGGTGCATGCGCCGTCCATTGCTCGTTCTTGCTCGTCTGCTTGTTCGTTTCTTGCTCGTCTTCTTGTTCGTTTCTTGTTCGTTTCTTGTTCGTTTCTTGTTCGTTTCTTGCTCGTCTCCTTGCTCGTCTCCTTGCTCGTCTCCTTTGCTCGCCTTACCCTCGTCCACTTCTGCGCCCGCCAGCCTCTCGCCGTCTCGAGTCGATGACCGCTGCATTGGCCTTTGTCTCGCCCTCCAGCAGAAGCCGACAGTGGAGATGCAGAGAGGTGGGCCAGTGCGGGCCAAGACTCAGGCACAGGAACAAGACGAGAGCACACTTCCGACAACATGCACATACAGAGTACGGCATGCTTGAGGAGAGCGAGGTGAGAAGCGGCCGGAGAGAGTCGGCTAGCATGGCGGGCTCACAAAAGGACGGGCGCTGCTTCGCGGTGCGTGGCGTGTCTCGCAGCGCGCGTTCTCTCTCTCACTCTCGCACTCGTTGCGCGTGTACAAAGTATGCCATCGACGAGCTACCCTAGCCTCGCAGCATCCGCCCTGTGCCTGGCCCACTGCACTTACAGTCTTACTTCGTACGAAGTACGTGCTGCACGGCAACCCTCGAGACTCCTCTTTATTCTCGGCACTGGGCCAGAGGTCCTGAGGTGAGATCCATACACGCTCGCTTCGTTTCTCGTCGTCGTTTGTACTTTTGGGAGGTGTGTTTGGCCGTCTTTTCTGTGCTTCTTCCGCAGGGAGACGAACATGAGATGAAGAAGTCGCCCTTTCTTCAAAGCGTCTCCAAAGCGTCTTCAAGGCGAGGCCCGCAAACGCGCGCGGTTTTTTTCTTACGATACGGTGGAATGGCGCAGCGATGGTCGTGTCTTGTCTTGCCCTGCCCTGGCTTTGGTCTGCCCTGCCATGATCAGTTCCTCGATCGTGTCAAAGTGCTTCGCGTCTGGCCGTGGATCTCGTGTCCTAGTCGTGTAAGGATGTCTTTGATTTCTAAAGAGCCACAGACGATGGATGGACGAGATGACGCTACTGAACCTCCTGGCGGCGTGGGCACCTCAAGGTCTTGGACGCGTCGAGCTGTTCTTCATGTCTGTCTCTCCTCTCAGTGTCTCTGCTTCTCCTTCTGTCCTCGCCCGACTCCCAAGACCCGACCAGGGCGCCGTGAAGAAAAGTGCGCCAGTGGCCGGCGTGTGTGTCTGAGGGAGGTGTCTGGGTGGGTGTCTTGTCTGAGAGCCTCTCCGCGTCCTGCAGCCTTTCCAGAGTCTCAGAGAGAATCGAAATGCGCCGGTTGCCCTCTGGCCTGATGGGCTTTTGCTTCTTTTGCTTCTTTTGCCTCTTTTGTCTGTTCAGTCTTTCCTTTTTCTTCTGTCCTCCTCTCATCGTATGCCCATTCCTCGCTGTTGCTGGCTCAACGTGTCTGCCTCTCCCTGGGCGCCTCTCGCAGGCTCTTCATTTCCTTCTTCTGGCCCGCTTCTGCTGGTTGATCATATGGCGTTTGTCGGCGTCAGTCCACGGCCAGTACCCGTACGATGCAACGGACCTGACTGACACAACTCATCCCTCTCCATCTCTCCATCTCTCTGCACCATGCCCTCTACTTCTCACTTCCCCTCCACCTCTCGAATTATATCGAGTCTCCGCTGTCGCTTCCGCCTCCTACTTACTTCGAACCTCACTGACCTCCTTGTGCCGTGCGCTACCCGAAGCATCGCGCGTCTCCGCTCTCGCCTTAACCTACTTGGCCTGGAGCCTCGACTGTCTACTTCGTATGTGCAAATACCGAGCCGACGAGACAAGGATGGCCTGTCCAGTGCTCCGGACCAATGACGTTGCTGGCCAACCAGCGGGATGCTCTCCTAGGCTTGTGATGGGCACTCGGAACTCACACAATGATCAACAACGATGTGGTTCGGCAATTTTGGAGCTAGCATGGATGTAGCAATCGAGAGACGGTCTTCCCACCCAAGGACCCCCCCCAAAGCTCTCTCCTCCACTGAAAAATCGAGAGCCACTGTGGATTGTGCGCGCCAGAAGAGCTGATGTGCCGTGATGTGCCGCGATGGGGCGATGTGCTGCTGGGTTCCAGGTCTGATCGATGATGTGCACAGGGCTCAAGGCACTTTCTTTTAACCTTTCCCTGGTCTCAGCTGGGATAACAAGGCCGAGAGACAAGACAAGTCCGCGAAACAGCGGCATAGCGACCAGCGACCAGCGACCAGCGACCAGCGACCAGCGACCAGCGACCCGGCGACCATTGTATTACCAACACGGCGCCCTACTGGAATTCGGCTTTGCCATTTATGGTCGATCCCTAGCGGTCTTTACCACTTTTCTTGGGTCCCAGAGGTGGCGAACCTGAGTGCATCTTCTTGTTCAGTGGATAGATACCCCATCTTGAAATATCGACGTGTATTTTATTGGTGCGCGTCGCGACATCAAGAAAGGGAGCGAGAGACTAACACGACAGGAACCAGAACCACAAATCGATTACAGGAACAAAAAAAAGGAACAAGGGACCGGACAAGCAATTGGGTCAATGCTAGGCGAGAGGGATGAGCGGGGAGAGTGTCTTGCGTTGGATGGCATCGGATGAGAGTAATAGACATGAACAACGAAATAATGTTGAAGCGGGTTGTTTACATAATCGAAAGGTGCATCTGCAACTGCAACAAACCGTTGGGCTTTGCACTACGACGCACAACATACTGGTGTAGAGGCCCGTCATGAACCGAGATAAGAGCATGGAGCTGAACGAAAGAATCAAATACACATGCACATACAACACGTGCTCCGTACAACCAGACAAGTACTCAATCTCATGCAGCACGAGTACATGTAGTAAGGAACACAACGCAAGGCTCGTCCACTTTTATGGGGTTGTGTGTGTGGTACAAAGGACACAAGGACCAGGGGTGCGACGACGGACGACAAGCGTCGTACACAAAATACTGAGCATAAAAACGAAGAGGAGGTCTACGGAGCACAAGCTACCGACCAAGCACTTGAAAGGCAGATACAGGCTTAGCGTCGGCCGTTGAGGCAAGGACAGGAGAGGATGCCAGATTAACGAGGGAGGACAGCCATAGGGACAGGATATGGATGTGATGAGGCAAGCGTGACGGCAAGAGGACGCGACGAAACGACGTGGCCGCCAGGTAATCGTGAGGTATGTAAAATGACAATGTTTTGTTGGAGGATGAAACAACAGCGTGGCGAGTGTAGGTGCACTGCCCGGAAGTTACAGTCCAGACCCGCGTTCCCGCCAAGTTTTGAAAAGACGTGAAGAACAAGTTGAAGAAGGAAGAAAAGAAGAAAAAGACAAGAGGCTGATGACGCGAGGAGAGCACAAAGGGACGGAAAGAAACGAGGAGAGCAATGCGAGGCGAGACCGAAGGACACGTTCTGGGCCACCTGTATCACGAACGCTCGGCGGGGTGTGTGCGAGAAAAGGTGTAGAGGTGTAGAGGCGTAGAGATGTAGAGCTGCATCGCGTATCGTACGCGCGGAAGAGAGATGGACAGATGGAGACAAAGATCGGTACCAGCACGAGCCAATTCAACGTCTTCTTTTCTTTTTTTCTATCGTTCTCTCATCCACCTTCAACTTCGTGCATCGCGTCGCCTTGTTCGAGCTACATTCCGACCAGGCGCGTAAAGAGGGAGGGGCGTGTAAGAGAAAGATGGAGCGTGTAATGTAAGTGTATGGTGGATAGGAAGAGAGGGAGAGATAGGAAAGGCAGTGTCTCTTGTTCCTGGCGGTTGTCTCCCAGACTGGCCCTCGCCTTTTTCTTCTTCGCTGACAGGATATATTCAACGCTTCTGCAGGTCCTTTTGATGTTTTCTGCTTTTATCGGGGCCAGCTTCTCCCTGCCGTTCTCTGCCCCCTTGAACCACTGTCAAGAATGCAGAGAGCCACTTTAAGCACTTAAAGACGTACAGACTTGGTCTGGGGAGAGAGCCAAGAGGGGACGAGAGGGAGGACAAGATGACAGAAAGAGGATAGAGACTAAGATGATTGCCCACAGCGTTGCTCTTTACGCAAGCTCTTTAAGAGGTCCCCTCTTTTTGGAGCCAGAAAGGCCACTTTAGGAAAGACACGGTCCCTTTCTAGGTATGCAATCCATTAATGATGTACGGGGTGACGAGAAGACGAGGCAAGACGCCAGCAAAGAGACGCGATCGTGACAAGGAAGAAGAAATGAGCAGAGGGAGGAGGGGGAAGGAAAGCCTCGGTGGAGAGACAGGAGGCCATGAAGGAAGCACTCAGGGAAGCATCTGAACGGATAAGCAGTACTGTGATGATTACCCATAAAACACGCTCGGGAATGCATTCCAATGGTTTTCTTGGTCGTGGCAGGAGGACGACACGAGCCGCGTTTGTAGGTGACGGGGATGAAGCGTATCCGTACGAATGGGCATCTATGACGCTGCTGACGAAGGCAAAGACACGGACTGTGCGTTCTGGAGATTCTTTCTGCGCGGCGCCCAGACAGGACATGGACCAGCTGCTTATTCTCCGACTGAGTTGCGGATCGCCCATGGAGGTCTCGGCGGAACATCAAGCAGGAAAGACAAGACAAGAGGCGATTAAGCACATAGCACAGCGTATGGAGAATGGTGTAAGAATACACCAATAAAGACTTGCGTCGCGCATACTACACGGAGGCGCACAGAGAACGTCAACGGTCGAACAGGCAAGGGGGGGCAGAAGAGGATTTAAGATGGGGTAACGACGCGAGGGCGACACAGGGCGGTGAAGATAGAGACGAGAAGAAACGAAACCCCAGGAAGCCAGGAGCGTTGCGGAGATGAGGCTTGGTGCGAGTTGGGCTTGTTCGTCCATCAAATCGTCATCGGTTCTGCGCGTTCTGTCCCTTGACTCCATTTGCTTGTGTTTGCTTTCTCCGTGCAGCAAATCGCGACTGCTCGTAGACGTTTTCTCGTCTTCCTTGTGCAAGAAGCTCGGGCACGGTAAAAGCCAGAGCCAAGAAAGCTTCTGTAAGTACTCTGTCGTATTGCAACGTGGGCGCTTCTCAATGCTAGCCTTTGTAAAAACCAAGGGGGCGATAGGTCAGGGACCACAGGGACCACAGGGACCAGGCGGTCCGGCGAATACATAAATACCAGGCACCAGGAACCGCAAGACCAGGAACCGCAAAAAAGCCAACTAACAGAGCTCAGAATGACCAATGTAACAGCACAGTGAGACGGGGAGGGGCGAACAAAGTGCAGGAGAAGAAGGCAAGGCCAAACACAGGGGCAGTAGAACGAAAAATGTTGAGTAGCAAGAATAGAACAAAAGTAAGAGGTGGACAAAGACAAAAGGACCAAAAGACCAAAAGACCCCTAGGCTTGGAATGCTAGGGACCAAGACGCGTCCCTAACGTTGAAGCGAGAAAACTAGGAGAAATCCGAGAGAAATCAAAAAGACCCGCGTAAAAGATCAGGGAAATTCAGGGAAAACTCTGGGAAAATTCAGGGAAAATTCAGGGAAAATCAATTAAAGTTTGTCAGGCACAGGGAGGCAAACAAAGTGCCAGCAGTCAGAAAGATGAAAAAGACTGACGACAACATAGAAAAAGAGGGGAGGTGCCCGAGAACGATGGGTGGTGTGACCAGACTGGAGGAGGGGAGATCTACTGTGACAAGAGTGTAAGTGTGTGCATACGAACATGTCTGCGTGGTGTCTTCTTTATCTCATTGGAGGCTGTATCGTTGTTGCATCCATCCGTCGTTCCCTAGACCGATACGAGCATGGATTGCCTCTTGGTTTGCCTGTTGGAACTTGGTCGCCCAATCGGGGGGTGGTTGTCCCTTCTGGCATCGTTTCGGTCTGGTCAATCAGCGTCTGATCGCTGCATGTCCAACTTCTCGTTTCTTCTTTGACCAGGAGCCGTGAGGTATCATGGTCGCTTGACCTGGCCATCTCCGCCCAGCTCTAGCAATCTCACATACTTGTACACACACCTTTTCCCCCGTGTGAGTGTCTGTCTCTGAATGTGCCAATGGTTGCTGGTAAGTACCATATGTGAGACATTGCCCCTTGGGGCAGTAAGGCGGGCGAAGCGCGCTTTCGATTCGCCTTACAAACTCGCGTATAGACGCGAGCAAAGGAGCCGCTACCAAGCATAACTCTGTAGTACGATACAAGAAGAAAAGCACGGCATTTGAGACTAACACGCGTCCGTAAGCGGCAAGAAAATGCAAAGTGGGTGTGCGTGCATACAACACAATGCGAGAATGCCCGATCACAAGAGCAAGATGCTGGATTTTACGACTACGTGATGGATGGTCCCTCAACAGAAGAGCCGAGGACCCGACGTTGGACTTCGCCACCATTCTGGAGAGAATGTGACGAGACTGGGCGTGTCAAGAGGAAAAATGGAGAGGAACGTGCAAAAAGGAGGTAGGGAAGCTGTATAGGAAGGTGTGAAGAAGATTGGCGGGTCGACATCACACAAGAAAAAAGAGAGGCGGTGAGGTGGAAGCATGGCATGCTCGCAAGGGCAAAGGAAGCAAGGGTCCTCGTCACATGAACAGATGGACGACTCGTATGAAAGACAAGATTACAGAACACAGCGCGGGAGGACGGCGAGGCAAAGTAGCCACGGAAAAGACAGATGACCGAGAGGAGCTACATGGGCCGGACGTACGATGGTGGGTGTATGAGGCATGGGGGAAACACGAGCAGGATGACGAGAGGAACGAAGAATGGGGTACGGAGATGCCGTATGTATCGAGCCATAAGCAAGGCCGGGGTCGCGGTGTCTACAAGAACACGAAGCCGAAGAGGCTAGGAGGGGAGGGCAAGGATGCCGATGAAGGCTGCAGTACGTAGCGTTCATGAACGTGATGCATGGCCATCGTGTAAGCCCGTCGGGTGGACTGCAGCTGGGACGGGATCCCATCGGTCGGCCAAAGACAGCGAGAGCATCATATAGGGCACGGCCATGGAAAGGACACAAGAACAAAAAACGAGCATACGCAAAAGAGGCAGGCCACGCCGACAGAGGTGCTGATGGAATACCGGGATGCGGGTGATGACGATGCAAAAAGGAGTGAAAGCTCGGGGGGCAGAGCGTGGTAGATGGGAGACGGAAGCAAGCATGAGCCCGGGGCCGAGGCCGAGGCGAGAGAGGAAGAAGTGCAGAAAATGCGAGCTGAAAGTGGGCGCGAGACGTTGGTTGAGAGAGCAGAGAGGCACGACCGAGGTGCGCGAAGCTACATGCAGGCACGGACGGGTCCCATGTGAGAACTAGAGAGTGGTGCTGGCGGAGAGTTGCGGGTGGGGGCGAGCAGGATGAAAAGGTACGATATGCGAGGGACATGCGAAGGCGATAATAAAAAGGATGAGAATGAGAAGAAGGGAAAAAAGAAGGAGAGGCGGATGAACGTGGTAGCGGAGGTCGTAAACACAAATCTTCGCAAGCCGATACTCATCGCATCCGAATTTTGTGTGCTTCGGGATGGTTCAGATCATGTGTGGTAGAAAGAGCCACACGGGAGCCAAAAGAATAGAGAGAAGATGGAGGCTGGGCGGTGGCCCCTCGTAATGCTGGAGCAACGAGAAGAGAACAAAGGTACGGGTTCTCAGGCTGTTTGACTTTCTCATCAAACCAGAACCAGGCTATTCTTTTTCTGGACAGCTCAAGTGCATCACAGGCCACACACTACATGTACATCCACTCTGTCCCTCTGCCTTGCATAAAGAATACCGTGAGGAGAGGGACGAGCACGATTGTATATGCCAATTCTGCAGGGTGATCAAGCTTCTGCCGACGATGGGCGTGGACAGATGAAGAGCATGGGGTTGAGGATGAAAAGCAATGCTTTTCTCCGGCATCTATGCGTCATCATATTTTCTGAGGACGACCTGGACATTTTCTTTGTGTTCATCCGACGATCGCAAGACGTAAGTGGGACTGAACAGGGCAAGGGGAGGGCGCAATACGAGTATTGCAGAAAGAGAGGATAATAGCCACGAAACGGCTGCAAAGACTCAATGTCAAGACCACCAAAGAACATGGAGTCAAGACCACGAAAAGAACATGGATAGAACCTGGACCAGCAGAAATCCAACAGTCCAAGGCCAAGATGGCAACCAGGCCAGAATCAAAACGATGGACAGACGGAAAAGTGATCCGGGATGGGCAATCGTAAAAGAGCATATCCAGATCAGCAACGGCGAAAGAAATGTCAATGTGCACGGGCGTTGAAAGATTGAGCTGCACGGCATCCGTGTAATAGCTTGCCGACAAAGCGGGGATGTCTGTTCTTCCCGAACGTTGTTTGCAGAATCAATGCAAGTAGATACTTTGTGAAGAAAGAAAAGAAACAGGAGGAGCGTACGAAGTTCAGCACCGGGTGTATCCTACTCCGCGTGCAAGGTAGATAGCTTGGGTGGGGCCAAGAGGCCAAGAGACCAGGGACCAGGAACCAGTATTCGACGACCAGAGTCGGAAAGTCTTGACGGTCCAAGGGTCCGTGAGACGATCCGTCGTATGTGGAAGAGTGACGGCTGCGAAAGCACCATGACGTTCTGCCTTGTGGGCACCGATTGTGAGAAATGTCTGTATAAAAACTGCGCACCCCAGTAGAGCTAGTGTCCGCACGATGAAAAGAACCATGTAAAAGTCCCAGTGTGGGTGAGCATCTCTGGACGCGGGACAAGAGAGGGCTGCGCCGCTGTGGCCTGATCCTCATGCCTGCTTAATCTGGTCTGGTCTTCGTTCTGGTGGATGTGAGGATCTTGGTGATTGTGCTCCATAGTCGATCTTGTCGCCGTCGCCGTCTGTACGAAGTACGTCGAATACGTCGTAGTCGTATCGTTGGGCGCTTGTGCAGGTTATGGTGCCACGCGCGGGGCGCGACAGGACCTATTCGGGAAAAGAAACGGCCATGAGAACGGCCATAAGACGTCTCAAGAAAAAGGTGCAAAAAGCGCAAGAAAGGTAGAGAAGGAAGAACGTATGGGTGGCTTTCTGTGGTGATTGCAGATCGTGTGTACGGCCATATTGCGCCGTTTCTTTTCAAATAAAGGATGTCGAGGCAAGTGGTGCTGCACGCAATACATTCTCTCGGATTCTGAGCCTCTTGGCTTCTTCTTGACTGGTCGCCCAGCTGGGCAGCGATTATGGTTGACGACGAGAGAGCCATACGTACCGACCCAGCCGGAGCATTTACGAACCGTGGACAGTGGACGGTGGGCGGTGGGCGGCAAATGCTGTGCAGTCTTTTAGACTCCTCTTCCCTGCAACGGTCTCCAGTTTTCGATGCAACGCAAGCGGGGTTGGCAGTTAAGGGTCCAAGGCAAAAAGGCGACGTCCGAGGATGTAAGATACATGAATGGAAGCGTGCAAATTTGGTTCCTGTTGCCTTGTATTTTACTTTCTTGTACTGAGTCCACCGTCGAGTTATCCTATCATGTATGGATACCATTTTCTTGGCTCTCTTTCGACATGTCCACCAGACTCGCCTTGTCGGCGTCAGAGGAGGGGCAAAGGAAGCGCCAGAGCACCATCGGAGGGAATCTCTTGACGGATGGGACTTTCTGGAAACTGGGACTTGTTGGTGAGTGCACAACGCAAGATTACAGAGCTCTAGTTACGTGATGTGGCAGAAACAAGCGGGCGGGATCGGGGGTGAGGATGGGATGTACAGAGCACACCCTACGACGTATTCGTGACAATAAAACATAACTCAAAGTAAGTTGAAAAGACGGCCGCGGAGAAGAGGTACCAAAAAGCCAAATAGCAAGGCACATGAACATCCAATGAACAATAAAATACGAGAGGGGAGGAAAAAGGAACAGTCAACAAGACGATAAGTGTGTGCCCAGCCTTTTCAAACTCGGCGTTTCAGCCCAGTAATACACCTCGAAGCGAGCCACCATTCGCCGAACGTCTGCCAATCGTCCAGAGTAAAGGTTGTTTTCCGTTAGCGTAGCCACTCGCCAATGGGCAAAATAAGCAAGGGATCTTCCTTCGAGTGGCTTGGCTGATATGGATCCGGGCGTAAGACGCAGCCCTACTACGAAGTAGTACATAGTACACCGTTGTCAATCTCTTTCGCCTTTGTATCTCATGTCTTTGAACCGCCGGTGAACGAATGGGCGGTACACAGTACTTCGTACTCAACCGGAACCGAGTAAAGTCAAGCAAAAGACGAGAAACTAAAAATACGTTCATAACACAGATGGGCTCGGCTCCAACCAGCAACCGGAGCTAGCCCTGCGAATGGGCGTTGGCAGAGCCTACTGAGTAAAGTTTTCACGATACGAGCAGACCTCTGTTTCTGCACCCACCTCCATACCAACCCTCAAATTGGCAACCCAATTGCGCCGGGTAACAGCAATGGCAAAGAGACAAGTGGCAGACAGGGCACACTTGAGCATTGAGTAACAGACAGAGGGTTCATCTGTCACAAATGTGACGCCGTATGAAGGGCGGAGAACACGGCGTCTTGGAGGAGCCAATTTGTACAAAATGACAAATATTCAGAGCTGGTGAGAAGAAAACATCGCTGGAGTGAGGAGTCAGAAAGAGAAGAAGAAAAAGAAGAAAGAAAAAACGGGGCCCAGGCCAACGTTGAGTAGGGCCGAGATATCTCATATCTGACGGGGAAGATAGAAACGGCCAGACTGGAAAAGGGGAATGTGCTTTCAGGCTCGATGCAGGCTGCCGGCTGCTACTGAAAGCAAGAATCATGACCATACACGAGTCCATGACGTCTTTGACGTCGTTTACGGCGGGGAGAATGCAGTCTGGCCTGCACTGCAAGTCCTGCTTTCCGCCCTTGTTCTCTGAAGTGGATGGCTGTCTAACCTCGTATGCGTCCTACGACGTGCGAGACGTGCTTCATACCGCGTGCTCCGTTGGGCAAATACTTTGTACGGCGCTCCACGTCTTGCACGCTACGCATTCGCATGTGGTCTTTCATGGTCTTTCGCGGTCCATGGTGGTTTTTGCCAGTCGGCCCCTCTATTCTTCGAGGAAGATCCCTGTCCGACGGAGGTGTGGTTCGATGCCATGTGTGAGAAAGAACCAGAGCAAGTTCGTAGACTCATCCAGGCGCGCGGCTTAACCATGTTTGGTATTACCGTATCCTCTTTGGGGCTAGGGCATTGGTGTCAGAGGACGCCAGGGGCCAAAAACCAGAGAGAGAGAAGCAGGACGAGCAGAGTGCAACCCCCATCGTCTGCATTAGGAAAATGGCACATCGTAAGACTCTTGAACGCTAGAATCGTCACTGTGCAAGGGATACCAGAAAAGAAACCCTACAGGGTGGGAAGTACAATGCGGCACAAGGTCTCCGCCGAGCGGGCATAGAAGAATGGATTTCATTCCCAGGACGATAAGGATCCATCTGGACAAGAAGCTGGAGACAACCGTCGGACAAAATGCCTGTGACAAAATGTCAGGAACTCAGCCTCGAATGCAACTCGGCCCCAGAATATCAAACAGCCCAGGTGCACAATGCCACAGATGCACAAGACCAGACCAAGACACACTGGCTGCAGGGGAAGGAGGCATTTCGTGACCACAGCGGTAGCTTGTGATCGGGTGAGTCTGCGTGGAAGCCGTCTTTGTCTCTGTATTCTGTTCGGGCTGGCCCGACTTTAGTCGCTGTAATCTCTTCCATTGCCCCTTCCATCGATGCGGCTCTGATAACGCCTTTTACCTGCCCTCACCGGAAACGCAAAGGCTCCCACCGAGGCTTACGAACGCCGCATAGGAACATGGTATCGGGGGGCCAGGCGAGCACTCTAGCAGGGAAAGGCGACGGAGTGCACTGATAGATGATAGCATGCAGGACAAGGTTGAGTGCAGGCTAGAAACGAGGGAGAGGGAGAAATATGGGACACCGAGCGTTCCGTGCCCGTGGGAATGAAGAAGAACACGAAACAGAAGAAAAAACAGGAAAAAAGCACAAGAAAGGTTGGCAAAATTGTGATACTTCACAATTGACAGTGCCCGACGACCACCATCACAAGTAAGACAGTACGAGTGTACACTGTGAGCTGCGCGGCGTATTCTGCCCCTGCGTTATGACAAATGCGCCCAGATTCGCTCTGATTTTCATACTCATATCTTCGCAGGGAGTTTCTCCTTCCAGTGTCTCACCGTCTCACCTTGTTTTGTGTTTTCAACTTTCAACGTCGTTGAATCTGACTCGTTCCATCTCTGCCAGCTGCCTCTTTTCATTTACGACCGGTGCTCAAACAATGCTTGCTTTCTCACTCCTCTCTGCCCCAATCCAGTCAATGCCCGAAGACGGAGGAATCCTTCGTCGAAGCTGATCCACCGTGACTGGCACCGGTCGGGGCCCCCGGTCCAGTGGGAGCTGTCCTCGGCGGCGGCAGGTGACACGGCAACGGCTGCACGGATGCCATGTGGCGATTAAAGTTGTAGATTCTGCGATGCAGGCCGGCGGTTCGGTATCTTGGTATCTCACGAGAGAAGGAAACCAGTTTCAAAGAGTACATGGACAAGAAACAGGTTGAGCCCAGTTGTTCATGTCCACCACGGAACCTCACAGCTGTCTATTTTAGTTCCGTTTGATCATGCAGCGTATGTTCTACGCCGCACCCCGTACAGAGACTTGTTTTACGTGAGATTTGGAGCAAGCCCTACGGACCATATGCCCATTTCTTATACATGCTTCGTATGTCTCCTGGCCTGCAACCAGACAAATGCGTAAAGCCGTTTGCTCGCGTCTGTAGGGCATCCGCACACTTGCATATCGGTGTCGTGTGATGCCAAGGCCCCGACGAGGATGTTGATACGTCGTGTGTGTCCGATTGTCCGACTTGCCCGACAATGCCTGCCTCTCACTGCTCGTTCCAACGTGCGATTCCTTTCACGATCTTGGCATCATTCTCGCTGCCTCGCTCCCATTTCCCGTTTTGCCTCGCCAGTCTCGGAAGGGGAGCGGTCGGCATCCATCTCCCCACCGACCCGCCGACACAAACTCCGTTAGCGCTCATTCTGTGCACTCCTTCTGCGCCATCTGCTTTGTACGTCTCCTGTCTCATCCGTCGCTTCTGTCTGTGTATAGAAGTACGTCGTGCTTTTGGCTTTCTTCACGACAAGAAAGCTCCGGTGGCGTCACGTTGTCGCCATCCGAGCAAAGCGTTACGATGTCGAGCGGCGGAATGTGGCCAGACATAAGCCCAAAAGACTACGGCGCGCAACGCAACGATCCACCACGATGCTACAGCGATACCGACAGATGGAGAAACTGCCGAATGGTCTGCTGCGGCTCTGTGGACTGTGCTCGTAGACATGGACCTGGACGACTCTGTGGGGAGCGCGATACGGATCCTTGTTAAGCGTCGAGGTTGCATGGTCGCCAGATCAACGGCCACGGCAGCAACAGGCGAACACACGCAGACGCAACGCAGACGCAGACCCATTTGCAGTACTCGTACAGACGGCTATCGTGCAGCAAGACGTCGGGAAAAAGGCTGGGCAGAGGGGTCGGTACACTGTGGGAGCCATGGTGTGATGTCGTCGTAGCACTCGCGCCAGGCACAGGGCTCGTGAGAAAGAAAGGGGAGTCGTTTGCTGGGACGGGCATACAAGCAGATAGCTGTATGTACTTCGTACTTTTTACTTTGCAGTCGTACCTGGCCCACGGGGTGCCGACACCCTCATCGAGGTTTGTGCACCTGCAGCAGTTTGGCTGCACGGACAGAAAGCAGAGGGCTCCAGACACACTACTCCAGAGGGCGGACGGCAACTGCAATAGCCGGCCACTTGCAGGGCATACGCTGAGACATTCCATGCATATTTGCCAAGATGTGGATGCCCTCTCTGTTCGTCGGGCAAATCAGAGGTCGGCATCGGCTCGCCACTCTATGCATGTCTTAGATGAGGTCGCCACGGACCAGGGCGCGGCCCAACAGCCCGACAGGCATAATACAATGTATGGAGCTCGAGAGTCCGTGTATTCTGTACGAGTACGCCGAGTATGTAGAACGGAGCATTGGGAATGGAGCACGCACTTGATACAGACGGATAAGGACAATTCACAAAAGAAATCTAAGGAGAGACTCATACACCGTATACGACAAAACGTACAAAGTATTGAATCATAACTTCATCATAGCATTGCAAAAGCACATACAGACCCACTCTAGAGAGAGCGGACCACTCACGTCTCACTGCCTCTCTGGTCTCCGCTGGGCTGTCTCGCCCTCCCTTTCCTGTCCCCTTCAAGCTTGCTGTGCCAAGTTGGGCTTATGAATGCATTGTCCTGCCATCCCCGTAGTTGCAGAGCAGGTCCAGACCCTGCTCGACAACAGACAGTGAGCCTTATTGTCTGCCGTTGTATCTCTCTTGTGTATCTCTTGTGTATCTCTTGTCTATCTCTTGTCTATCTCTTGTGTATTGTGTATCTCTTGTCTATCTCTTGTGTATCTCTCTTGTGTTTCTCTTATGGTTTTTTCTTGTGTTCTCCTATGTTTCTCCCTCGTGTATCTCCCTCCATATGTGCTTCCGAGCCAGGAGAGGGCTCCGTACGAGCTCATAGCTTCCGCGTCTTGCCAAGCTTGGAGCGAATCACCAACAGATAACACAACACGCCGAGCTTGGAGAATGGAGTGCATCCTTTGTAGACCCGAGACTGTTCAAACAACAAAGCAAATCCCTCGACTTCACCCGAATGTAAGGGAGCTTCTCTTTTTATAACGTCTCATAAGAGTTTAGCGTCCCCGCCTATGCGCGGATCGCGCCCCGGTGGGCTCAGTGCAAAGTCTCATAGCTTTTGTCGCTTCACTGGCCTGGCCTAAGCTCGAACTGGACGTATCATGACGAGAGCTGTGGCCGTGGCTGGGCTGGACGGGAGACTCTACCTTTCCAACTCCTCTGCGTTTTGCCACCAGCACCACAGTCGACTGCGAGTTGCCTGGCCGAGGGAGATGAGAGGAGAAGGATAGAGACTAAAACATCAATGTCCGGCGCTGAGAAGAAGGTCTCACCAAGAACGCTCTCAGCGCGTGGTTTCGCTGCCGTCCCTTGCGGGTTGGCCGTCGTGGTCGGTCCCTCTGTTGTTCACACGTCTCCTCGCCCATGAGGACCCTGCCCCTGGCCAGGAAGAACGGAGGAGGGGAGGCGAGAAAGAACTGTGCATGGAACTCTTGAGCCGTGGATGCACGTATTGAAGAAATGACCGCGTATTTTCTGCAGTCGAGTTCGGGACAGCGAGCGATTCCACGTAAGAATGGCATGGAGACCACCGACGTGCGGTCGAGCATCGACTGGCTCTGTCTGGTTGGCTCGATTTGGGGTTTCGTAGGGCAAAAACCTGGGGATTGGACCCGTGGTGGAGAAGGACCAGGAACAACCAGGTTGGGACCAAGAACGGAAACCATCCCGTCATACGAGAGGATCGGAGCAAGGAACAGGGGTAGGATGGTGGCCGTCACACAAGCAGGAAGCAGATGGAGGCCGGTTGAAGAAAAAGAAAGTTGGCATTGGCTGGCTCGCTTGGCAGCCAAGCTTGCCTCCATTGAGCTTCATACGAGCCTCGACCTACGAAGCAGGCCATACAAGAAAGGCCAATGCATGTGGCTAGTCTAAGAAGAGCAATTCGGCCCAGGTCCGTCAGCCGGCCAGGCTTGCCAAGTCAGTCCAGACGAGTGGTACGACGCAACTGGACGGAAAAGAGGAGAGCATGGAGAGACAGAGGCGAGCGAGAAAATGACAGAGTGGGCGAGAAAGAGACGAAACGTAACGAGATGCTTGCGAGTCCATGAATCTTACGACAAGCTCAAAGGGGGCAGGATACCCACTCCTAAGAGCCTCGATTTGGAATAACGGAGGGAGGGACAGACGGAAGGGCGCAAGGGAAATGCAAGGAAGACGAAATAAGATGGGGGGGGGGGGACGACGAGACCAAAAGAGGAATAGCAACGACTGATGCGAACACAGGAAATCGACCGACTCCGTATGCCGCGACGATTTGGGAGAGGAACGTGCCACCGAGGTGGTGATGGACGTGCCTAGCATGAACGACCCAGATACAAGTGGCACAACCATGAACTCAGCAACGAGGCACAGAGTCAGGACCATCCTACGAAAAGTGTGCTTGAGACATGCTCGAGCCGACATGACATACCATACCCAGGTTGGACTCTAGCCGAGTCTGCGCCATCCTAGCATCCTATCAACCCCTGTCGGTGGTCTTCTTAGGAAGAGCCCGCCATAAGGATGTCTTGTTGCCTCTTTGAGGGTTGTTCATGTAGAGAACGGGTAACGATTTTCGAATATTTCTACAAAGTACTACGTCGTACCTGACAGAAAGCTGCGCTGTTGGACCCTGTCGCTCACCCCGGTCGCCAGACTCAGCCGTGCAGGGTGGTTTGGCTCCATGAGGTAACATTGAATCTCACTTCTCCGGAGAACGTGGTATCCTGTCCACTTGTCTTTGTGTTAATCCATTTTCTGCGCGTTTTCTCATAGCCGACCACACGCTTGCTACGGCGTGCCTCTTTGGCACGACGTGACCTCTAGCATCGGACTGTCGTCCATGTCGACACGGGCAAAAGTGGAAGTACCGCAAAGATCGACGGACAAGTTCTGTACAGGACAGCTTTTTTGGCCCACGATAGAGTCACTGCATCGACAATACGCCGTAGATGTAGCTTGTAGACGGCAAAACAGACAGAGTACGACAGTATCAGGACCGCCCGAAAAAAAAACGAGAGTGACAGCTGCGCCCAGCAGACTGCATGTGTGCTGTCCGACGCGGCCGGATACGGACCCCGGAGGGAGGCTTTCCTTGTACGCCTGGGTCTTCTTGATCGTGCACCCGTGCTCTGACGGCAGACGCCACGTGCCTTGCCGTCCGCCTCGGGCGTCATTTGCTCGTTCGACCGGTCGTACGACTTTGAGACCAAGCTGTGGCCGAGTCCAGCTGTCGACGTTCAGCTACGCCTCTGGACGCCTGTTCTTAGTGTGCTCGGACTGCTCCTGGCAGGCGCCTTGGCTGTGGGCGTAAGCGAAGGGTGTCCTGTGGTGCAGGGTCGAGTGCGTTTGCCCTGCCCTACTACTTCGTACAAGTAGATGGCATTGGCATCGTGCCCGTACGAAGGACGGCGGAGATGTGTCGTGCTTGGCCAGGACAGGCTCGCAACGACGGGCCGACGTCGTCCGGGCATGACATAGGCACGGACCAGGGCTTCAGGAGCACCGACCACCTGCTTCGTACACTGTCACATCGCCATCGAAGCCTGCATTAGGCCATACGAAAAAAAAGCAGTTATGATACACAAGAGGCTACGATCGAGGCTAGGACCGATGCGAGCGCCCGTCAACGCTGACCGTCGCTCGTACGCACTATCGAGACCAAATCGCAGTCGTGGAGCATCCTCTCGAGAATGGCTGCTGGAAGAGGAAATTGGCCGTACAGGGTACAGTGGGCTCAGTGGACTTTGTGGACTCATGGACTCATGTACTCGGCGGGCTTGGTGGACTCGACGGTTGATGCGCACAAAGTAGAGATCTCGACGTCTGTCTTGACTTTTGCCTCGCCAAAGAAGGCCGACTGATAGCACGCCGGCGCTGCGCGGGACGATGGGCGATCTGGCAGCCAGACGGGACCTGGGTCCGAGATTGCAGCTACGCCGAAGCGATAAGCTGAGAGTCGTGGAGATCAGAGGCCTTGGGCGCTCGGGCTTCCGAGGCAAATGGGCCTGTCTCACTGTCAGGGCCATCTCGAGTCCCGAAAAAGCAAATCCAGAGACACGCAAAAAGGAATAGAGCCGAGGAGGACGATCTTGACGATCTAGGCGACCAGCTTCCCGTAATAGACATAAAAGTGCAAGGGACCAATAGCGACCGTTCCGCGATGGACCAAGGCCTGGTCAGAAAAGAAGGAAAGAAAATCGGAAGAGAAAGACGGAACATTGAAACGGGCGATGCTCTAAAACGCGCCGCGATCAAAGGGCTGGAGGTGCGAAGAAGACAGACATCACAATCCTGTTTGAGTCGTCGCTTGTGCGATACCAAGACACCAAAAGAAAGCAATGAGGCCGTTGGTGGACGGAAGAAAAGCCAAGAGCTCAAATGGTACGAAGTAGTCGGAGGAACGGAAACGAGGAAAAAGACAAGTACGAGCCAAACAAGAAATGTTGCGACCAGAACAGAAAACAATGACGCCTACACTCTTCGCGGGCGCCCCAAAGAAGCAAACGGCGGGCCATGTCCTTGGCCGTTGAATGCTCTTCTTTCTTCTTCCTTTCTTCTTGGGGTTTTTGCATTTCTTACTCGCACTACTTGTCACGACATTCAGCCAGAGCAGTACTTCTGAGAAGCGTCCGTCAGTTTCCCCTTTTCTTAGTCTACCGTTGTCCCACCTACTCGTAGACCGAGCCCTCCCTTTCCGCGATCGACGCTCCAAAGACGCGGCTGAGCGCGTCAAAACATGGACGAGAACACACCAGCCAATGGGCGCCGGAAGCCATTGTCTCTGGGACAGCGATGCTAGTCCTGCTAGGCTACGAATAGACTGGACACCACACGAGGGTGCGAGAGTGCGGCGGCTTGCCCTCGCAACTGGCCTAGCAAAGGCTTGGCGAGGGTGTCGTTGATTGCTGCCATTGATTCTGTCCCTCGGGACCGAGAGATGGTAACGGTGTGAGCAGTGCAGTGTTCTGCGTTGGTCGAGTGCAGGACCCGACGCAGAGTGTGAGATGCCGTCTTTGATAAGAACAATGACGACAGCCAAAGCAATGGTAACACCTTGAGCAACAGAAGCAAGGAAAGGACCGTAACCGAGGTTGATACGGCCAGGCCTGGATGTCTGGGTATCTGGGTTTCTGGGTCTCTGCTGCCAACAAGAGGGAAGAGGGCTCAGCTTCAGGATTTACAAAGCAGGATTTACAAAGCAGAATCCATCTGCCGAAGCGGTGCACCGTGAGAGGAAAACGCAAAAAGGACTGGCGGCGTGCCTCCCAGCAAGGGCTCCGCTGGCCACCTTTGCATCTTGAAGGGCCACACTGGCTTTCTCCCCTTCCAGCCTAGATGGCCAAGCCGGCCAAGCCGCATGCCAACTCGCGGCTCCCATCAGGACCCCTACCACTACTCGTACGCGCCTGGCCGAGGCTGCCGTTTGATGGCGATCTGCTGGAATCTCGGCGAGCAAGCAGCCATCACGCAGCCAGAGCAGCCAGAGCAGCCAGAGCAGCCAGAGCAGCCAGAGCAGCCAGAGCAGCCAGAGCAGCCAGAGCAGCCAGAGCAGCCAGAGCAGCCAGAGCAGCCAGAGCTGCCAGAGCTGCCAGAGCTGCCATCCACCGTCGGCTATCCGAAGAGGAGGCCGTACTACTTTGTACGGCCGCCAGTGGCCTGTCACCGGAGATGGAGTGCGCACAAGAGGGGCCTCGGAGGGGCCAGAGGGACTTCCATGAGCAGCTCTCTTACGCTGTACTTTGTCCTTTGTAGTCTACGATCGTGTCTGCTCCGCTACTCCATTCTCTACGCCACAATGCACATCTTCACTGTCCATCACTAACCATCTGGGACGGTAGCGCTGACCGCCGCGCAAAGGTCCAGCTGATGCGCCGCCTTTTCGGGTCGGCGGCAGTGCAATTTGCCTGTGGGACACATGAGCGACAACGGACGGCTCTCTTTGGGCAGCAAAGCCCGCGCTGCGCTGGATTATCCCCATTTGCAATGCCGGATCGCCGCTTGCCAGTTCCAGGGCCCTCTGAAAAGACTTTGTACGAGTACGTACCCAGGAGATGCTCGGGTGTCGACTTCCAGAGGCCACCCCTCCTTGCTCGGGAACTGCTTTGCGAGGCTCAGCATCGACGGTACGGTTGTTGACGTACTTTGTACGTCGTCTCCTCTTGCTCGGCGCCTTTGATTTCCTTTTTGGATGTTGCTTACCCTTTGCTTCTTCTAGTTGCGTCCCTTGCGTTTCGATCCCGTCCTTATGGGCATTCTCCATACTATTAGACTCCTCTATGGTTCCTTACGATCCCTGTTCTACAAAGTATTCCTTCCGAAGCCGCACGAACTGCGGCTGTTTTGGCCTGCAGACGCGACGGGATGTCACCCCAGCTGCATGTGCCCTCAGGCTCTTGGGGCTCTGGTGTTTTAAGATTGTGACAGACCCGGTACATGTACATGTACAGAGAATCCCTCCCCTTCGGCAGATGGTCTGCATCCGCCGACAGCACGGAAAGATAGGGAGAGGGCGAAAGAAACTGTCCGAGACAAGATGACCTGCTCGTGTCATCATCGAGTCATCATTGCCCTAGTAACGGGGAAGGGCGGCAAGAGTAGCCAGAAGAGCAAGAGGAGGGAGTCAAGAGCTGCAAAAGAAGACTGAACATATGCCCGATGTTACCCTACTCCTCCCCCAGCCACCTTTTCACAGTCACAAAAGGATGGGCCTGCGGAGACCGTCCCAAGGCCCTAATGTCAGATACGTCCAAGGATGCCTGTAAGTGTCCCAAAGCGGACGGGTACCTCACAATGACTCGTATCTTACGTCGTACGCTCCCAGCTCTTGACAATCCTGCTGCTCCTCCCGTCTCCCCACTGAAAGATCCCTGTCTTTCAGCTTGAAGATGCCGAACCCCTGTCCTGTCCACGTCAGAGCCCCTGCTTCCCGTCACCAACCCTGCAAGCCCTACAAGCCCTGTAGGCCCTGTAAGCCCTGGAAGCCCTGTAAGCCGGACAAGGATGACGGGATGCCCCCAGAGGGCTGCATCTGATAACATAAAGAGCCTTAAGCAGACTGTACATGATAGGAGAGAGAGAGAGGAAGACAGAGAGAGAAGACAGCAATGTTGCAGTAGTCATCATCACTGAAAAGGACCGCACATGTATTGTCCGTACATACTTCGGGCAACGGAGCAACTCCAGACATTGCACCTCTGCGGCTTTCGGGCGGCAAGGATCTGTCGTGCAGCGGTGGTGACGGACGGGTTGCGTGCCGCTACACAATCATACACCGTATTCCTTGCAAAGACTAGCGAGACAGGGGCGCAGTAGAGCGTACAAAGTAAGATGCAGAGCCTCCACAGAAAGCATCTCTCACTACCCACTCTCACTAGCCTTCCACCAACTCGTACTTCGTACTTCCTACTGTAAGAGACCTGCCTTATCGGGACGCTCTATCGGTAGGCGACCCTCCAGGCATCGGCTCTGTTCACAGCTTCATGGACACCTTGCCCCTTGTCGTCTTCCCCACACTTGCCTCGGGAAGGCTCAGGGCAACGCAGGGCCCAAGCTCTTCGTTCCGTCTTCCGTCTTCCGTCTTCCGTGCCCCTGGTGCCTTTAGCATCTGTGCACTTTCAGATCCCGCCCGGGACGAGGCCCAGAACGATCGACCGGCACATCATCGGGTACGGCCTTGACTACTTTGTATGGACGTGCACACTCGCGTAGTGTGATGTAATTCCAACCAAACTCTGCCGAGACAAGCCAGCGTATCCTCTGCCTCTGCAGCTCTTCTGTAGAGAGTCGGGCAGCTCGACGATGCTGTGGAACAGAGAACGCCATAGCCCGAGGATGTCAGCTGGGCCGGGTGCGCATGACACGTTTGAGAGACCGTAGACGCTCGTCAAGCAAGGGCTCGAGTACGTTAAGATTTAAAAGAGTCGCGACTTGCACGGCCATCGTGGTGCCGGTCAGAAGAAGGTGGCTGTCCAGGCCCCGGTCGTCGCGTCCAGAGACTTTGCTAGAGCGCTTTCAGTCCAGTCTGTCGGGTCCTTTTGTCGACAGGACGACGTGCATGCCAGACACGAGCGCGAGTGAAGAGAGAGACCCTCGACCGAAGATGGGGCCGTCCAGGGATGAGCATCCAGGAACCCAAGGGACAACGATCCAGGCACAGGAGGGCGACGCTCAGGAACAAGGGAAAGCAATGACCTACCAAGGGCACACACTCAGGCACAAAGCAAGGGAGCCCGTTAGAGCAGAAGCTACGCCACGATACGATACGAGGCGGGCGTGAAGAGACGAAAGAGACGACGTGGTGATAGCAACGCGTGGATGTGAGCATAGACGCGAGCCAGGGAGGCAAAGCAAGTTGAGGCGTCAGATCTGCCCGGCCATGTGAAGCTAAAACGGACGACCGCTAGGAAGAAAGAAAAGACGGAGCATGTCCACTCCTGCGCAGCATCGAACTGTCTTGACGCGATGGAGGCGCGGTGTTCATGGATGGAGACGCGGGCGGAACGCGGAGTCCTAAGAGGTTGCATACGAGGTGGTGGTGGCGGAGGTGTTGGCATGGCTGGCGTCGAGGCCAGAGCTGTGATGCACAGAGCTACGGCCCGCTGGGCGGAAAGACTGCAGTTAGTCCAAGGGGACCAAGGCACCAAGGCCCGTGCTAGAGCAGTCGAGCCTCTTGCAAGATACCAGCTCGGATTTGATCGTCGTATCTTGCGACATGGCAAAGTCAGCTCTGCATCGCCGGCATCTTCTCTTCTTCATCACGATCACGGTTTCCCTTGCGTAAAATGGAGTCAACTACGTCGCCCGTCTCTCGGCCAGCTGGGCATCATGGGCCTTTAGAGCCTCAATGGGCAATCATCGTCTTCTTCATCGAGATCTCGGGCTCGCGACTGAGACCACCGGGACTTTGAGAGCATGCGGCTCAAAGTGACCAGAAAGCGCGTCAGAGGCCCAGAGTCACCAGCGCCTTCTATCCCTTGCTGGCATGATGAGGATCAGCAGAAGTGTCAGCATCGCCAGAGACGAGAGCCCTCCTGCTTCAGTCTGTACTTTGTACTACGTTGCACGTTCAGGCACACCCTGGAAACGACAATGGTGCGGCGCCAGCAGGGGCCGTTCTGGTCTCTACTCGTACATGGGGTGTGTCCAGGGCCAGTGTGAGGGGCGTGGAGCCCAGACTTGTACAAAGTACTTTGTAGTCTGGCAACATGGTCGTGGGATGGACTGCACCCATCTTACATTCACACCAGGCGTGGGCTGGAGACCGTCTTTCAGTATCCCTTGGGTGCCTTGGAGAGGGCGGGCGGAGAAGAGGGAGACCAAGACAACAGACAAGTGCTGTCTGAGCAACGAACGGTGGGGAAGAGAAGAGACCCTCCGTGCGTACGATAGAGAAGAAGAAACCGAGGGGACGTGCGAGTAGGGCAAAAGACATAGAATAAACTCACTACGCTATTCAATTGATCGATGCTCTTGGAGTCAAAATAGGAAAAGAGCATCCATCTACGCTAGTCTACACAAGGAAGCAAGACACCGCAGTGCCGGCTATGCCAAAATGGGACGAGATAGCAGAGACGGAAGAGACAGAAGAGACAGAAAGAGGCAGAAAGGCAAAAGAGACAAAGGCAAAGGAAGCAGAGAAGTAAGCAAAGGCAAAAACGCAAAGAGCGCCGGCCAGGATGGGCGGGAATAGCGGCGATCATAAAGACCCCGTTTCAGCCGCCCAGGCCAGAAGCGTGTCTCACTGGAGGGAGAGCGAGAGGAGAGAGGGACAGTGAGGGGAGTGAGGACGAAGAAGAAAAACGATAAGACAACAGGCGCCAAGGTGAAAAGAACAAAAAGAAGCACGTTCTGACGCGGCCATGGCCTCAGAGAGGGGCTTTGTATCTTCTTGTCGACTCCCCACACACACGGACAGCAACGAAGAAGGGAAGAAGAAAAGAGAGACACCCACGGCTCTCAAACGAGAGACAGGAGAAGAAGCACACACACTCACAAGCACCAATGAGGGCCGACCGTGACGCAAGGTGGCTCGATGTGAACGTCGTGCAAAGGCCGTCGAGGGAAAGGGTGGTGAGAAGAGAGGCCCGAGGCTCCTCGCCTCGACTCGTATGTCTACGCTGCAAGTCTTGCGAGCTACTCCTCTCCGCGTAGATGCAGTGGCCAACACGAACAGATCCAGCATCTACTCGTACTTTGTAGTATCACGAAGCCCTCGTATCAAGAACACAGCGGCGCCGCAAGACAAGACTCCAGCACGACGCCTTTCCCTATCGCGCATCTTGCCGACTAGCGCTGTCGTCTCCGTCCTCCAGCAAGACCTTCATTGCTTCATTGGCTGTTCAGTACACGTAAGTACACTAGCCAGAAGCCACCCAGTCTGGCCCGCGCACCGGCATGCCTCAGTCTCGCAGTCTTGGTGTGGGTCGACCCAACCCTCCCGCCCTACGAGAACACGACCAGAGGGCATATCTGCTGGGAGCATGGAGCAGACTGGTGAGCAAGTCCTACGGTCGAGCACATACCTCCGGGTAACAATGATGTGTGAGCCAAGCTGGGAGCTATGCTCGTTGTGAACTCGTCCTCTGGTGCTCGCGCTCGCGGAAGCCGGATGGCTAGCCGTGCCGGAGCGAGGAATGAGCATGGGGAAGTGTGTGGCCTCTTGGTCACTATCAAAGAGTAGCAAAAGCAGCGTGACTCGGCTTGTGATTACAATGACATTGTGATTTTTTGGTCAAGTTCTGGAACATCTAGAAGCCTACAAGAAATCGACATTTAAAAATCTCTGAAATCTTAAGAGCGCAAGAGCGTCAAAGTCTTGAGATTGAGAATCGGAGGCTCGGATATCCTGAGACTCCAAGATCCGTCCCATACTGAGACTTACACTGGAGATGCATGCTTCAAGGGGACACAGCCACTCTGTTCCTGTCCTAGTACCAGCGGCCACCAGTGCAGTACGGGTAGTGCTTACTCTTCGGCGAAGACGCCCCTCTCCTGCCGAGACGCCTTCACCTCGTTATCACTGCATCTTGCATACGTCGTGAAGCGACAACAGACGGAAAAACTCCAGAGTATTTATTCTAGACTACCCCTGGACAGAAGACGGGCTCCATAAACCCCCTGTCTTTTGACTTACAGGACAACCTATCCCGTAGAGGGAGGCTACGCTATCGTGGGGCCCTAGCCTGTCCTAGGGACGAAGCTCCAGATAGAGCTCCAACAGACCCTCATTCGCATCCTTCGTAGACCAACGCGACGATTGAAGATGCCCCGAACCATTCTAGGCTCTGGCGTTTGACTTTTTCCCTTTTGCTTGCAGGATCTGGATGGCTAGCAGGGTCGCTTCAAGTAGCTAAAGGTGGTAAAAGGTGGTAAGCAAAGCAAGAAAACGCGAGCAGAGAGAGATGGAAAAACAAGTAACAGGGCACGAAAAAGCGACGGCCCCAACCCTATCGTCCTTACGATGTGGGTTGTGTGGGCACCGCACGGAATGCGTGGACCCGTATCAAGTAGATACACGACGTAGATGTCCTCCGTAATAAGTACGTCGTGCTCGTAGGCGCGCGGCCGCCGTGAAGAGAAACGGGGCATACGGAGAAATCGGAAGCGCACTTGTCCACTTGTCATCAAGGTCGTCCTCCGCCCTAATGGCATACCTCGCGGAGAAAATGCTCCTTTGCTGAGCAACTGGCCAGCCATGAGAGAAAACAGCGCCTCCTTGCCTGAGCCGTCTGGGCCTGGCTCTTCTAAGCGAGAGAGCCAATCTTCAACTTGGCCATGTGTTTTCATGCTCCTCTTTGCGTTGCAGAATCGTAATCGCTACAGGGTAAAGCTATCATGGGTTCCAAGCCACGTCGGGGTCTTCGGCAACGAGCTCGCAGACCGACTGGCAAAGCGAGCCTTGGAAGAGCAGCCTCGGCCACAGGGAGTGGGAGTGGGTGTCTCGATAGGCTACCTTAGGCGGCAGATCAAGGCCCAAACCCCGAGAGAATGGGAATCCTTTTGGGAATCCCAGGCCCAGAAAGGAGCAACGGCTCTGGGACGCACTACCAGCGCATCTGCCAGGGCAGTCTGAATTTTCGGCCGCAACTACCTACAGTAGTAGCGGCGCGCAAATTTCAAGCTGCATACACACAGCTAAAGATGGGCATCGGCTACCTCAAAGTCCACCAAAGGCTACTAGGCCACGCGGAAGACGACCAGTGCCGGAAGTGTAATAGTGGGAGAGAAACCACTTCACACTTAATCCTTCACTGCAGGGGATACCTAGCCGAGAGGAGAAGAATGCAGAAGGCCCTACAGGGGCTACCACTTAACCTACAGGTATTATTCTGTACCAAGGTTGGCAGGCAGGCCTTACAGACCTACCTGGCATCCACACAGATCTGTACGGCGAAGTGGCTCGAAGAACCCTAGCATCAGATTCGGTGCCATACCGGCGCTTGCATCGGATACTAGGTAAAAAACCCAGATTGAAAACTACACGACGGAGCAGGTGGATTTCTCATTCACCATTTCTTTTCTCTTTGATTTTGTTTTGTTTTCCTTTTTGTTTGTTTTTTCTGCTTTTGTTGTTCTGGCTTTCACTCGCTTTCTTTTCCTGTACCTGTTTTGGCCGCGGAAGCCTTTGGGCCCCACCCATAGATAGTGTCATAATCCGTAGGATTGAATACACTCATTGAAAAAAAAAAAAAAAAAAAAAAAAAGAATCGTAATCGGCTTGTAGACTGGGTCCTGTCACCACTGTTCGGCAGTTGCATGTTCGCGACTTTAGTCTTCTCTTCTCTGCTTCACGGGCATCGTTACCAAGGCTACGAAAGAGATTACACACACGCGTCAAGTGCGTATTGCGCGATAGCCGGGGAGATAAAACGAAGCAAGAGAAGAAGACACTGTGAGAGAAGTCCGACGTGAGAAACCATTTACAGAGACATGGACAAAACGTCCGAGGAGGCAGCATAGCCAGCCAGAGTGGCACGGTAAAGGCATGGGAAACGGGAGGTGGAAGGACAGAGGTTGGGGCACAGCAACGGTTGGCACATCTGTCAACATGGTTGCATTGAGGACCACAAACACGGGGAGCGTTGGAGCGATCGCAAGGTGAAGACGTCGACGAGAGAGACACGCCGCAAACAAGGCAAAAGTGCGAGGAGAGGCAAGTGGAGTAGCTGCAATGTGGCCAAAGAATCTACGGAAAGGAAACGAAGAAAGGGGACAAGGGGGAAGAGGTCAAGGGGAGAAGAGGGGGGAAAAAGAAAGCATAATATCGCCAGCTCAAGCCAATCGCCAGATCTAACCGAAATGCAACGCACACGACAAGGCGCTATGAGGAGGCCGCATGGGAAGAGGACACAGGGGATACGGAGGAGACACTGGATAGAAAGGAGTCAAGTTCGTGATTGGCACGATGCCCCGAGAGAGGCTGGGGTGTCCGGAAGATGTCTTCCCTGACCGATCCTGTCTCGAATGCACAGCCCGGTAACTACGATGTAGGAGGCTGACACTTGCAGAATTTGGCATTGAGGTTGAGAAAGTAAAAACAGCGTTGCTGAGAGATGAAAGCAGCCAAAGCCTGGGGCGGGCAGATTTGGAGAGAAAACAAGAACGCAACGAGCCAAGTATATAAAAAGGCAAATAAAGAAGAAGCAACCAGGAAACCTAGCGCATTGTGCCGCACAAGAGTCCGTAGCAAGGCTGCAAAGGGAAAATACCCCGAGACGGTTATTATATCGGAGAGTTAACAGACGGAATAGCAACATGCAGGGGCGACGGCGTTGCAATCAAATGGCAAAACAACTTCACAAGCCCACCATGGTATGACGAAAGTGGCCAGCTCGGACAGCCCAAGTGTGGGTTGCCTGCTTCTTCTACTCTCTGTTTTCGCAGCTTGGCACATCCTGCCCGCGCGTCGAGTTTTCTGTGTCGCTGCGGGGGTGGTGATGTCAGTGGCTTGCAAGTCTTGTGAAGCCTCTTGTGTCTACGAGGTAATTACGTTGTGCGGGACAAGATCAAGATACTCCACAATGACACCCATTTTTTGCTGTTCTGGCGTTTGGGGTCCGGTCTGCTTAGAGGAGTGCCAGGGTATGACAGAAGCAGGGGCTGTCAAAGTTGTCGACACCATCCTTGCACACAACGTGTCTAGCGGGATCTGAGACGTCAGGGGGGTGGAATGCTATTCTAGGGAGCAATCTGTACCGACGAGGACGTTCGGGGTATTCGGATTTTATCTGACCGGTTTACTCATTCATGCAGCACCGAGTTATGATTACTGTTAGTCGATATCAATGTTGATGAAATAAAGAAAATGGGCAGAAATAGCGACTTCCACCATGTAACCGGAACATTCTCTCCCTTCTCATAGAGAATCCCCCATAATTCCGGGTCTCCCCAAATACGAGACTCGTTGCTCCGGCGAAGCAGCTTCTGGAGCGAGAAGAATAGAGATACCCGGTCAACGTGCATGCTAAGAACGGATGCAATGCTGGATGCAAGGCAGGTGGAGGATCGTCCAAACAGAAAAACCCTCGAAGAATGGAGGCGAGGTGACACAACAAAACGTAAAAGTGACAGGCCACGAAGAGGTCAAAGGCGAGATGTGATGGAGAGGGAGCCCTTGAAAGAAGCCGGCCTTCCTCAAAAGAGTAGGTGGGCATGCCCATTTGGGACGGGACGCGTGCTTCCTGCATCCAACATACGTTGCAAAGATGGGCCACGATGCTTCAAGACGATGTCAGACGATGACGAGGGATGGCAGCGGCGGGATGCAGACGGAAGATCAGGAGAAGCGGGTCACGGCGACCTGAAGAGGCATAGACTGTGGAGTGTTCGGTTTAGGCATTGGCTGAGATCTCTGACATTGTCCAGACAGGCTTGACCAGGGGCAAAAAGTGGCGAAGGAGGCAAGGGAAGCGGGAAAACGGGCAGCGGAAAGGGAGAAAGCTGAAGAACCCACAGCCAGCCTTAACAGTCAAAGAGTAAAATCGGAGCTATCCGCGCCGCGTAAGGGAGCCGTCCGCTGGCGCCTGGCACGATTGCAAGCGTGAGTCCTCCTAGCTGGACCCGGGCCAGGACACGTGCATGAGTGCGGGTGAGCGCCATTTACAGAGTACAGACTCAACGAGACGCAGTACGTCCAAGTAGAGCAGATTCGGAGCAGGTTCAGGAGCAGATGTAGGAGCAGATGTAGGAGCAGATGTAGGAGCAGATGTAGGAGCAGATTCCGAGCAGGTTCAGGAGCAGATATAGGAGCAGATTCGGGGCAGATACAGGAGCAGGTTCAGGAGCAGGTTCAAGAGCAGCGAAAGCACGGCGAGGAACGGTCGCTTGGGGCCAAGAGAGGAAAGGAGGCATCGCACGGCCGAGGCGAGATTGCATACCGAGATAAAGGGAGCAACGACAGGAGACAGACGGGGAAGATATGGACTGCATAGACAGGACAGAAACGGCGGAGATGGCAAAAGGGGTCGAGCTAGCACTGACTTGTTGAGTAATATACCAGCGTGCATGGCGGCATGCAGCCCGCGGGACTATGACGACTTTGAGTTAAACCCGATCGACGGCCCGAAAGAGCGCCTGCATCGCAGTTACTGGTTATCGTCGAATGGTGCGGCACATCATTCTGTGCCTCGTGTGCTGCGAATCTGTCAACACGGACACAGCGATGGCGTTTTGGACCCTGAACGACAGGGTTGGGAGCAATCTGCGCGCTGGCATTAGATCATGCAGGAACGCAAGAGACTTTGAGGCAGACATGGGCACCAGAGAGACACGAGAGACACGAGAGATACTCGTATCGGAGACGACGTTCTGCGTCCATTGTGGATGGAATGCATCCAGCTAGCCATTTGAAGGCCTGGTCCGGACACTTCCCTAGGCCCGGGTACGCCCATGGAGGCAAACATGGCAGGGCTATCGTGCAATACGTGTATTCGGAGCCCGGCCTGGGCGGTCAATGTGCCTACTTTGTACAAAGTTGAGCCCAGGCGGCCGGGAAGCAGGGGTGCAGAGGGTATGCACGGCCGTGCGTTAGTGAGCCCAATAGTTTGACGCAGTCACGGCAAAAATAAACCAAGCCAAGTTGTTAGCTCACGAAAGGAGCCGTCCCGCTTGGCCCGTCCGCGCCGTTGAGGGCCGTTTCCTGCCGCCTGTGCTCCTTTCCGTCCATGCCAGGGTCAGCGCCGTCAGAGAGTGGCCGTTCGACTGTGCAAAGTACGAGTAAGGGCAGCATGTCCAGTGCAGTAGCTTGCAGGAACAGCAGATTCCGCCGTATCTTGAGCTACGAAGCAAGTTGCAATATCATTCATCCCTTGACAACCCCGTCGCCTCCGGACTTGACATTGCCACGCAAGCCACCGCACGGCCCCGTTGCTGCCCTTCCGTCGAGCACGCTACATGCCTTGCCCGGCCTCTTCGTCCCCCTTTGTCCACGTTGCCCCTCTTGGTTCGCCCGCTAGCCTCTGTGCCTGTTCCCCCGAGACGCTATTCTGGCCATCTTGTCGCTTCTCACTTTTTCTGTTCCATACGGTATTTTTTCCACGCCCTTCTCTCCAGTCATGTCTTGTGCTCCCTGGCTGCCAGTATCGACAGGAGCCTAGGCATGGTGACGGGGCACTACCGTGGCATGCGGATAACTGGGAATGACTCTTCTTCATTCTTACACGTCACACGTGTCTTGGCCGCCTCACCCTCGTAACCGGTGGTCCCTGCAGGACCTTGACGACGGTCCAGCAAGGCCCAGGACAACAGGACAACAGGACAACAGGACAACAAGACGACAGGACAACAGGACGCCAGGCCGTCGATGGGCTCCGAGTACGAGTAGACACCGCGACACCTGCGCCCGCAGGGGCAACCGACAGGCACATCTCGACAGTCCCGACACCTAAAGGCGAGATGCTCACTTACAGAGATGCGGCCCACACCCGCTTGGAAGAGAGCCTGGAGACCTGATTGGTCTGCAGCCAGATCTATCTAGACCGGCCTGGGTCAACTACGGTAAAAGGACGTCTCACCAACCTCCAATCACATTCGGGGTTCCCCTTGCACCAGGGCGTGCCGAGATCGGGACCTGTCTGTACTTGTACGTCGTGCTTGGACCCTGGTCATGGCATCAAATTTGGGCTTGTGCATAAGCGTTGCCGTAGTCTGAAGTTAAGAGATTGCAGTCGGCCGCCTGTTCTGTCAAAGTACGTTTTTGGTTTCTGTTGTTCATCCGTCTCCATCTGACGATCAGTGGTAAATGCAAAAGAAAGAAAGCCCAATAAACCCCATGTCGCTTTTGGTTTGCCATCGTCGCTCTTTTTCCACCTTCGTCTGACATCTCGATCCCGCCCCACAGACCACAGACTGCTCCCTTGATGCAGAGACGAGGTGCATTGGTCCGTTGCATCTGTCTCTGGCATCCAGCCGAATTCCCCCGTTTCCCATCTCGATGGCGTGGTGAGTGGGATGTCAACAGAACGATCAACCCATATTTCGGGCCTTTCTGCCACTCGACTTTCGTAGCTCTAGACCAGGTCGCACGACGGGGGGAGACAAGTGCGAGCGTCGGCGCATTGCCGCGCGGAACACGGACCGAAAGCGAGGCCGAGAGACGAGAGACGAGAGACGAGAGACGAGAGACGAGAGACGACAGACGCAAGGAAAGAGAGGGTAATGCCGTTGCCAGGCCATCATCATCAACCCCCCTCTCCCTCTCCCCTACTGCCTTGGTTGCCAGAGAAGAAAAGGCCGCTCGCCAATCCACCCTGTCCACCTGTGCTTACGTTTTGGTGTCCTTTTGTGCGCCCCTCTCGGCGTCTCCACCGCACAGGACTCGCGTTTTTGCGCCCATCGTAGCGAGGTTGGACAAGGTGCCTGTTGTCGACAGGCGGAGACAGACGGGGCAAACCCAGGCAAAGACGAACCGAGTCAGACACAAAGCAAGGACGGAGAGGTCAGGATGCGTGACCTTCATGCTCCACTGACGGCGATTTCGTCGCCAGAGACGTCCTGCATGGCCTCGTCCATCTCCTCGGCCGTCGCCTCGAGGCCCTCGGAGCTCATAAAGTTGTTGTCCTTTTCTTCGGCTGTAGGAGGGAAAAGGGAAGAGGCTGTCAGTACATGGTCAAGCGACGTAGGGAAAGCAAAAGAAAAAGAAAGAGGAGAGAAAGTCGGAGAGAGGGAGCAAACTTACTCTTGGGCTCGACCAGCAGGTTCTCTTGCACCTCGCAGTCGACCAGCACCGACTGCGCACCAATCTCGCTGCGCTTGCCCAGGATGCACCGCGTGAGGCGGGCGCCCTTGCCCACAACCACACCCTCCATCAGCAGGCACTGGTGCAGCTTGGCGCCCTCCTGGATCTGGCAGTTGGCGCCAACCACGCACTCCTTGATTGAGACCTTTTCCTCGACCGTGACATTGTCGGCCACCAGGCTGTCCGGCCGCGTCACGGTCGTCCGCGGCTTGACGCCCTCTGGATACGCCACCTTCTTGGTGTGCGCAAACGGCGACGACAGGGCCAGGGCGGCCGCGCTGTCGGGCGCCACGCCGGCCGCCAGGGCCACCTCCTCGACGGACGGCAGCTTGGCCAGCTGCAGCGAGACGGTGAGCAGCAGCTGCGAGGTGTCGACGCGGCGAATCAGCGGCGCTGTGGCGGCCGAAGGGTGCACGTAGGCCAACAGAGGCGGCATCTGCTGGCGCCGGTCGTCGTCGTCGGCCGCCGCCGGCGCTGTCGTCGTTTGTGTGCTGCTGGCGTTGTCGACGCCCGACGCGGTCGGCGCCGTCACTGGCGTCGACGACACAAACGTCGTTGCAGCACTCGTGGGGCCAGCGCCAGCGCCCGAAGCCAGGCTCCGTGCCCACTGCACGCGGCTCCGGTGGGCGAGGACGACGCCTGGTTGCGGGCACCGTCGCCGCTGTCGTGGCCACCCGTGCTGCTGCTGCCGTCGCTGTTGTCACCGCCCGAGGAGCGCAGTACGTCTGCAGCGCCTTGCCCACGCCCAGCTTCTCGGGCAGGCCGTGCTGCCACTCGGCCTTGGCCCACCAGCCCAGCACATCCTCGCCGATGCTGTCCATGTGCTCGTTGGCCTGCACAAAGTCCATGACCCAGTGCGGGAACACGTAAATGTGGGCGTCGCGGTGTGTTGTGCGCATGCGCACGCCCCGGTGCCGCCGCAGCAGGCCTTGTCGTGTCGGGTAGCCGTTCTTTTCCTCCGTCAGGTCGTTGAGTGAGTCTGTCGGCATGGCCGTGACGACGCGCTCCAGGTGGGCAACGACCGACGGCGCCGTCTTGGAGTCGGACGTGGCCGCCTGCGAGGCCTGTGCGGCCTTGGGCAGCGGCACCGTCGCCACAAAGTCCTTTTCCTCGCTCTTGACCGTCGGGATGCCCGTCCGTGTGTCGTACCACACGCCCAGACCGCCGCTGTGCGTGGCAAAGCCGTTGTCACTGCCGCTGCCGCTTGCTGCCTGGCTCGGGTGTTGACGCTGGCGCCGCCCTCGGCCAGATAGTTGCGGCCCAGGTCCTGCTCCTCGAGCAGATCCGCCAGAGACGCCGCCTTGACCATCCATGCCTGGAGCAGCTTCTCGCCGCCGAGTTCGCAGACAAGGTCGCACGGCAGCACCAAGAAGTCGGACGTCACCAGCTCGCGCACCTCGGGCAGCCGCAGGATGGCCGCTGTGCCTGTCGTCTGGTCGAGGTCCGTGGGCGCCAGGACCGACGGCGCCGGGAGGCTCGTCAGGAAGGGGTTTGTGCTGAGGGCCGCCTTGATGGCTTCGCTTGCCAACGGCGGGCAGATCAGTGTGATGTCTAGTGGGCGCAATGTCAGCTAACGAGCACCAAGTCTGTCGTGCCTGGTCGCTTTACGATAACGCACCCGTAATGCCAGCCCGGCTGCAGAAGTCAAGGGGGTACCAGACCATCGGCCGGTTCGCGATCGGGAGAAGGGCTTTGGGGTTCTCGTCGGGGTTGGCTGTGAAAGTCGGAAAGGACGAGCCGGGGCCGCACAGGATGAGGGCCTGCAGGCCGGTGCCCTTGGTGACCGCGTGCGGCATCCTGGCGGGTGGAGGGTTGGCAAGGGTTGAAGAGGGAGATGTCGAGATGAGTCGAGAAATGTTTGACTATGTCGACGGCGAGAGCAAGATGTAAAAATCAATGCTCGTACATGGACGGTGTGGCAGGCTCTTTGCGCACTACTAGGCAATGCCGAATCTATTGACAAAACAGTCGCTGGGCGTCGCGCGGCACTGCAGAGTCTTTGACGTCGTGAGCCAATCTTGCCATACAACAATGCTGTGCACCAGAATGCCCAGATGCAGTCTTTGACTCATGGCTAGGAGCTCTCAGCGTCTGAGGCGTGCCCGCCATAATCGCAGAGAGCGCTCAGCTTATCGTCACGTGTATAGTGTCACGTGTAGAGTCATCACGTGCACAAGCGCAGGGCTATCCGGGCAACCAATTAGCGCACCAATTGCGTCGGCCCTTGCCCAGGAGCGAGCGGGGCTGGACCCACTCGTCAGAAAGGCTGTGGCTGGGGAAAAGTACTCGAGGAGAGGAGACGGCGCTTTGTATCTTACAGAGTAGTGTTGTTTTGTTTCCCGCCTCGGCCCAGCAATCCACAACACCACGGGCATCCAGCAGCTACGAAGTAGCTAGCAGGTGCAAATTCGCATAGTTGACCAGCCACCCGGATAACACGACGAAACGGCACGATTTTGGTGATGCCGCAGAATGCCACTGGCCCCTCATTGCTTGCCAATCGCACTCCTGAGCTTCAGGCATCGACTGTCTCTTTCATCGCGACTCCCGCACTCCCGCGTTCCGACATTCCAGTCTCGTATCGACGATACTCTGTACGTTGGGCCGGCACCTGCTCCCTGCTTTCTTTTTCAACATCCGCGTGCATTCCTCGGCGTGCGGATCCATCCTATTAGCCAGCTGTGCCCCGGAAGCCGTCCCCCGGCTGCCATTTTGACTCGCCGCATTCTCTCCGTCTCGGCCCGCCTCCGGGCCATGTGAGAGTCGGACACATTCTCCTTGTACCTTTCTTCTGCCCCCTTTGTTGCTGCCACAATGTCCGACCGCTACGACAACCCGCGGCGCCGCGGCGTCCTGACCCACTGGGTGCCACTGTTCGTGACGCTGACAGTTGCGACGGCCGGTGTTGCTGTCTGGGCTTGGAGCCAGCGCAACCGCGACGACGACTACGAGGACGACGAGGGCGAGCACAGCGGTTTCATGAGCGGCGGCAACGGCAACGGCAACGGCAACGGCAACGGCCCCAACCCGAGCCAGGGCTCTGGCCGCCCCAACAACCAGCAGCGGCCCTACGCCGACCTCGACTACGACCACGCCGACTACGGCGACAACCCGCCCTATGGCGCCTCGACACCGCAGCCTCCTCCTGGCGGCCTCGGTGTCGGCAACCCAATCAGCCTGGCCGATGCGTCTGGCCCGTACGTCGGTGGCCCGAATGCGCCAGGCAATGGCTGGGGAGCACGCATGTCGGATGCGCTGCAGCGCACGGGCAGCCCGCAGCACTGGGTTGGCAATGCCAGCAAGGCTGTGACCGCTGGCATTTCGGCGGCGTCGGCGGCTGTGGGTGTGCTCTGGCATCGATCCGCGAGGGCGACAAGGACGCCTATGCTGACCACGAGACCTGGTCCGAGGAGGCCGATGCGCGCCATGAGCGCCCGTCGGCGCCCTCTGTCGCTGCGACTGGTGCTGCTGCGGCGCCGGCAGCTGCTGGTTCTCCCGTTCGTGCTGCGTCGTCAGTGGCCGCGCCCTTCACCAAGGACGTCGTCGGCCGGAAGCGCAAGACGGTCGCCGTTGTTGTATCGGCCGACCACGACCTGGACGTCGACGAAGACGGCTTCCACGAGCATGCTGTGAGTCCTGCCTGAACATGCCCTGGACGTCCTTGGCTCGGTCGTTTGCTAACCCTCTCGTTAGTCCATCCTTTCGTACATTCCCCGCCAGACCGACTTCTCGCGCACACGGATCTTTGTGCTCATCTACGCGCCCAGCCTCAAGGACGGCAGCTCGCTCGACCCCGGCGCGTCCAACTTCCAGCAGCCCAACTCGCTGAGCTCCTCCTTCTCCAACATCGCCGCCGAGGCCGCCCAGTCGCCCAAGCAGGAGGCCAAGACCCCGTCCGCCAATGTCGCCTACCACGCCCTCCACTCCCAGGCCCTCGCCCTTGTCGAGAAAGACTCGGAGATTATCCCCTTCACGTCCGCCAACGGCCACGCCCACATTTTGCACCTGCTTGAACCCGACGTTGTGTACCTGCAGGAGTCCCTGGCCGGCGACAACGGCGCCACCGTCAACCAGATCCAGAACTGGTTCCGCAACGACATTGTCGTTGTTGTCGGTGCCGACAACGGCCACGGCGGCCTGGCCGACAGCGAGTCTGAGGCTGAGAAGCCATCTGGCGACGCTGCTGCGGCCGCACAGAAGTGGTGGCAGCGGGAAGACCGTGTTGGCCGCGGCCGTGGTGTCACTGTCGTCGACGGCATGCGCGTCAATGACGACTGGCTGCGCCGCGTCCAGGACAAGCAGTAGTTGGAAAGAGGAGGAAAAGCACGACAGCCAAGGCTCTGATGTGCATTGGTATCTGTTCGATTCGATTAGCTTGCTTGTGAGGATTCTGCTATTTTTCTTTTTTGTTTTTGGTTTTTTCCATTGGCTCTTTACCCCTTGATCTTGTGTCTTGCATGACATTTTCACGCAAGATTTGCATTCGACCTTTAGTTACGAACCGAGCCGCCTGATGATTTTCCTTTGCATAGTGTATGTATGTACTTTACGGCTAGCCATCTGCGGGCCGAAGAGATTGGATTCAACGTGTCTTGTCCATCACAGCTTGAGAGTGTCATGGTTCTGTATCATGTATCGTACATTTGCTTTGTGCAATCGTGCCATGAGACTCGCCGCCCTGCAAAAGGTGCATCTTTGTGTATCCGTTTTTGCTGTCTATCTGTTGTATATAAAGCCGTACGGGAGTACTCTCAACTCTTTCCCTTCCGAGGTACCGCCCCCGTCAGGATCGCCCCGTCTTTTTTAAAAATTAAACCGGAAAATCTATTTCTCGAGGTAGATGTAAAAAAAAAAGGGAAAAAGGTCTTTGGCTACTTTTACAAACGCGAACAGCATCGTTTCCTTCACATCACCGTACTATCCATGTCCACCTCTATGCGTCCCCTCAAAGTCTATCCACATCATACCTCGTGCCTCTGAGCCAGCCTCTCAGCCACCCAGAGTCCGTCGTCCCCTGCTCGCCAAAGCGCCTTGCCTTGGCCCCAACAGTGTCGAGTCTCCGTTTACTTGGTGATCTCAACACCGCCAGTGGCGCCCAGAGCCTTCTTCAGGTCACCTGCGTAGATTGTTAGTGTGCGGTCCTAAATCTGGAGTCCAGTTACTGCCATGGAGCAGGTGCTTCAACATACCGTAGATGGCGAACTGGAAGGCGGTCAGGGTGCCGACCATGAACAGACGGGCGCCAATACCCGTGTAGGAGCCGCGCAGACCCAGCTCTTTGCCGATCTTGATCAGACGGCTGGTGGTGCCCTCTCCGGGCAGGCCGGGGGTCTTGTTGATCTTGGACAGCATGGTGTCGGCGGGCTGCGAGACCAGGGCGGCGGCGAAACCGGCAATCAGACCAGAGCCCAGGTTGACGGCGGTCTGGGAGCCGTCGGACAGGGAGTTCTTGGGGTAGACGTTGAAGATGGCCTCGGAGACCTTCTCGAAGACGACAAACTTGGACATGGTGTAGGGGACCTGCTTGAACAGAATGGGACCGAAACCGGCGTAGAAAGCGCCGACGCCCTCCGTGGACAGCATCTTGGAGAAGCCGGAGACCAGGCCGCTGGCGTAGGTGGGCTGGGACACGAGACGGATACGGGTGGCCTCAAGGGGGCACAGGGCGATGTCGGCGAAGAACTCGGCGGCGGCCGACGAGCCAGGTAGACGGCGGTGCGGTAGTTGGAGGCAGTCTCGAGGCCGAGGAAGTCGATGTGCTGCTTCTTGAAGAACTCGTAACCACCAAACTTGAAGGCACCCTGCAGGAAGTAACCGGCAAAGGTCGGGCCAAAACCAGTCAGCAGAGCGCCGGCGCCCTCGCTCTGGATGACCTGGCGAAAACCGCCAATCATGCCCTTGTTGTAGACAGTGGGCTCCAGCTGGATACGGGTCTTGACGCTGTCGGGGACGGTTAGCGACGGGACAGGGCACGCGAGAGCACGGTGCTTGGTTGGCGGTGTGCAGAAGCATCCACGGCCGGACGCAAGGCCACGGTGAGGCCCGGGGTGCTCCGGTAGGAATGAAGCGCTCCCCGTCCTCGGCCACCAGCCCATGGGATCGTATGGCGCAACTTACACATCGACGGGCGTCAGGGCACCGTGGGTGACGGAACAGCAGACAGCGCCGGCCAGGGCGAAGCGCGAGTACAGGGCAAAGCCGGTCTTCGGCGCAGCGGCCGTCTTCTCAGGAGCAGCAGCCATTGTGAGATTGTGAGATGGGGGATGTGCGGGCAAAGCAACAAAAGGAAAAAGAAGGAGTGGAGTTTGAGGTTCGCAAAGACAAAATTTGCTAGGAGGATGGGTGAGCTATCGCGAGAGGAGGGAGAGGGAAGAGCAAGAGAAGGGGGAGGGGAGGGGAGGAGGAAGAGAAAAAGAGAGGGGTCGAAAATGTGTGAGGCCTTTTTCCGGTGAGTATTCTTCTTCTTTATTTGATTTTCGCTGCTTGCTCCATTTCGGCGAGCTCGCTGGTTCGGCCGCGCCTTTGTGAGCCTCGGACAGCCCCTGAAAGGTCAAAGAATGGGCCAAGACAGGTACCCGAGCGCCGCCTGAGTGTCGCTATTTGGGTAAATACAGCTGTCTGCTGCTGTCACTACGAGTACGACTTTGCCATGTTTTTCCCAGTTGCCGCTAGCGCCGGGACAGCCACTGCAAAAATTGTGCCTGGTGGGCCTGTCGAAGCTTTCCGCGCATGTTGATTGGCCGACAGCTCCTATTTTTTATCTCGGGTGGATTCGGGTAAACGGGCTCCGTTTTTACAGGTTTCTAGCGTAGGGGGAATGCGCTGCCAGCGCCGAACCAGCGCCAGGCCAGCGCCAGGCTGTCCCTTCAGTGGCCTCGTTTTCCTCCATCTTTGCTCTTACCACGGCCAGCTTGCCGCCAAGCGGCCAAATACTCGTACACGAGGCAAAGCAGGCGGCGGTCATCATTACCCGAAGCGCACTCATGGCGGTAGGCTGCGATGGGCCTGTAAGAGGCGCTCTTGGGCCCCATGTGCAAGGAAGCGTGGAGGTGTGAAGGCGCTGTCCCCCAGCCATGTCCCGGCCCCTGTCCTCTCGGCCGTGTGCTGTTGCTCAGCAGCTGCTCGTGCCTTGCAGTGCCCTCGGCTACTGCGAACCGCCCGGGCCACACGGGAGTCCAACGCGAGTGGCTGCGAAATACTCGTAAATACAGGCGATGGGCCTGTTCCCCGGGAGCCAACATACCTGGAAGCCTTTCTAATCTCCGTCAAGCCTCGTTTGTAGCTGCAGCCATACAGCCGGACTCGCCGGTCTTCCGGACTTCCGGTCTTCCCCCGACAGTGGACCCGCGTTTTGCCGCGCCGTCCGGACTAACGCAAAGCTTGCGGCGAGGGATGCGACTCGCATCGATACTGTCGACAACGCAGACGGCGCTTGAGACACCGTTCAGCTGGCGCCAGGGCCCGGTTGCTCGACACTGTGCACCGTGTCGTCGCGGAAGCTCCAGATGGTGTATTCGTTGCCATGGCGGAATACGAAGAAGTCGTCGTCGCCCTGCATAAAGTACGAGCCGATGTGCGCCGGCCGGTAGGGTCTGTGCGGGATGGCGACGAGTCCACGTCCAGCGCGAACCGCAGCAGACAGTTGTTTTTGGTCCAGTCTTCGTCGTCCTGCAGCCACTGCCCGGGCGTGTCTGGCCCAGCTCGTCGAAGCGCACCCGCTGCCGGAGCTCGGGCTTGACGTGCGTGTCGCCAGGGTTGCTGATTTGTGTTTGTTATCGGTGTGGCTTTCGGTGTTGCTTTCGGTGTTGCTTTCGACGTTGCTTTCGATGTTGCTTTCGGTGTTGCTTTCGGAATCGCTGCCGTCCTCGTCGTCCAGCTTCGATGTATACAAGGGCACCTCGGAAAACGGCTTGGCCACCGAGCAGCGCGCGGCCTCGCTTGACTCGTCGTCAAACACAAAGAGCAGCGGCTTCGCCCGGCGCACCTTGCCCTGCGGCGCATCGCGGTAGCGGTCGACAATGGTGATGAGCTGGTCGTTCCAGATGTGGATGCGGATCGACTGTGAGTTGTCGCGGCCGTATGTCGGGGTCGCGGGCGGCAGGTTCCAAAACGACAGCGAAAAGGTTTTGGTGTAAATGTTAAACGCCAGCGACGCGACGCCCGCAACCTCGGTGGTGGACACGCTGCGTGTAGGGCCGGTGCGCCCGAACCGGTGCGCCACGAGGCCAGCGAGTAGAGCCCGCGCGCGTTGCGGCGCACGGTGGCCTCGATGAGGCAGAGGGGAAGGCGTAGTTGTCAAAATGAATGTCATCGGAAAAGGTCTCCTTGTAGCGGAGGTGTTCAAACATGTGCAGGTGGCAGCTGAGCTTGCCGTTGCGGGCCATCTGGCCCACGTCGAGCTCAAAGTTGCCCAGGTAAAAAATGTCCTCGTTGACGGGGTCGAGGAGGAAGAAGCTGGGAAGGCGGCCGTCCACATCGGGCTGCAGATACTTCTCGTCCAGGCCGGTCATGTCGACCTCGCGAATCGAGTGGCCGAACCTCCAAAAGAAGACGTGGCCGTCGGCCAGGATGCATATGCGCGTGCCGAGCGTCTGGACGGTGTCCATTGGTGCCGGCAGCGTCTTGTATTGCTGCTCACCGCTGATAAAGTTCCAGGCCAGCCTGCAGAGTGTCAGTGGGATGTGAGAAACGGGGGGTTGGTAGAGGGGCGCATACGACCTCAAACGTACATGCGGTTTCCTGATGCGGCCACTAGTATCTCGTCGCCAAAGCCAACGAGCAAAAACGACTCGCCTCGCCGGGCGTCGTTTGGCACGCAGAGCGGCAAACGGCGCCCATCGCACAGATCGTCTACAAGGAACCACGTGTCGTTGTTCCGAAGGCACTGCCAGGCGAGCCGCCCATGTGCGTATTCTGTTCCGTGGAAAGACAGCGCGTCCTCGTCGTCTTCGTTCTCGTCGCTGTCTTGATCGAGTGTCGGGTCCATGCGGTTCTGGAAGAGATCGTATGGCCTCGGCGTCTGCCAGCCATACTCTCCTGCCCCGCCATACTGCTGGCCGTAATTTCGCATCTCCAACTGCTGATGCTGTTGTTGTCCGTGCCGCCGTCTGTTTTTCCGCCGCGCGAGTGGGCGTCCTTGGTCCAGCCATGTGGACTCGCTCGCTGTGATTTTATTCACGGGCTTCCCATCCAGCATCGCAGTCGCCTTTTCCACCACGGAAAACAGCGGGTTTCGGCAGTGGCGGAATACATAGCGGAAGCGGCCAAACGACCGGAGGACGTACTTTCGTGCCGTCTCGGTCAAAACCCGGTCGATATGGTCGTCGTGCTCCTTGGCAATCTCATCCTCGGTCTGTTGGATGTTCTCGCCGCGGACTTGGCCATTGGCATCCAGGCCCCGTTTGGCCATGTCGGTCCGCATGGTATCGACGTACTCCAGCAACGAGGGGAAGCACCGCCGCGCCAGGTCCCTGCGCATGGACTCATGCAAGAAAGAGCTACGCCACATGCACGACACGTGCAGACAGCAGCCCAGGTCGGACGGGCCCAGGTAGTCAGCCACCATAACGCGCAGCTCGGCGGCAGCCGGGCAAAGATGTCGGTGCGCAGGTCGAGCTTGGCGAGGCGTTCTTGCAGCATCCAGATCTCGTCAAGGGTCAGCTTCGGCACCAGGCCGAGCAGGTACGCCTTCCGGTTCGTTGCAATGGCATTGGCGTCGATGACGGCTGCGGCGGGCTCGGACTCGTTCTTGGCCACGGCGCCATTGCCGGCCGGGCGATCGTCTGCCATGGCAAAAGGAGAGCAATCTGCAGGGGGGTGGAAGGTGCCGCGATGGGTGTCGGGATGGTTCACGGAGGTAAAAGGCGGAGGACGACCGAAGAATGCGGAGGATGCGGGGAGTGGCGAGTTGAAAAGGAGGCGGGACAGTACGCTTTAAGGCAGAATAGCAAAGGAGCTACTTGGGACGAACGGACAGGCCGAAAAGCCATCTGCGGGCATACAAGTAGAGAAGGAAAAAGACACAAAGGAGGCCCGAAGCAACGGGCGGGAGTGCGGAAAGGCAGTTAGCGAGGGTGTAGCAGTGGGAGGAGGTCCCTGCAGGGGATCCTGTATTATGGCGGAGAGCTGTGGTCCAGAATGTTGTCCAGAATGATAAAAGCGCAGACACCCCAAGTGGAGAGATGTGGCCGCACATGTGCAGCGCCCGCCGGTGTCTTTTGTTGCTTTGGCTTTTTCTGTTGCTTTTTATCTCTTTCTTTCTTTCTTTCTTTCTTTCTTTCTTTCTTTCTTTCTTTCTTTTTCCTTCTTCCTTCTTCTTCTTCTTCTTTTGTGCCTCCTTTGCTGCGCTCTTGCCGTTTCCCCTCCACTCCTCCTTTTGCGTGATTGTCAATCCAGCCTGCCTTCGCCGTGGGGAGGAAGGAGCAAGGCCAGACACGTCAGAGAACAAGGAAAGATCGAGGTTGGCGTGCAACGAAGTGGGGCCATCGTGTAAGCCCTGCAGATCGCCCTCCTCTTCTGGCTGGGCCCAGTCCTTCATTCCGCGCCCAGTCGGCTTTTTCAGGAGCATCGTAGGGGTCCTCGTCTGGCCAGGCCTCGTATTGTCGAGCCTTGGTATTTTCTCCTTTTATCCAGCCCTCTTCGTGCGCACTGCGGTAGCCTGTAAGCGACATCCCCCTTCGTTTCCACTGCTTGGCAGGCCATCGTTGCCAGCATCCAGGTGGAGCGCAGGAAACAAGGCACAACAACAGCCAGCCAAAGCGTGTACTTTGTACGTAGACGGTCGAATTAGTGGACGCTAGTTGCGCGATCTGGGCCGGCGGGGTCGGTCGGCAGGTTGCCGTTACTTGTGCGGCGCGAGGATTATGGCGCTCAGGGATCTTCGTGTCTAGCCGACCGTTTCTGCTGGTGGAAGTACGGTGTACAGACGACAAAAAGGGCCAGCTCCCGGCCGGCTCGAGTTTCTCTTCATGTGTGTCGGACGTGGCTTGCAGGAGCAAAACAAGGTTGGTAGATGCAGTTCCAGGTAAATGGAAAAATGCAGGAATGCAAAAGTGTATGAATGCAAGAATGCAGACTCAAGAATGCAAAAATGCAGAAATGCAGAATGCAGAATGCAGAAATGCAAAAAGGCAGAAATGCATAACTCAAGCAAAAGGTGCGGCATATTCAGAATGAGGGAACACCTGCAGAAATACAAGAAAAGCAGGCGAACCTAAGACGAGTACTTTGTACTCGAACTTCGTACTCGAACTTCGTTGTAATCATAAAATGCCAATCCCCAATCTTGTCCTTATCAAAGGCAGCAACCAGCAAAACCAATCGTTGCTACCCCTGTGGACCTCTCCTAGCTGTCTCTAACTGAGCTGCCAGCGGCTGCTTCTTCCCGGACAGAGCCCCTCAGGCTGCCTCAGTCGCCTCAATTCCCTAGGGTTAGCACCCACTACCCGACGTCGGACCCATCGACCCCGCTGGACCTCGTGAGAACTAATTTTTTTTTGACTCACGGCTCTTATCGATAAGCAGACCGGTCGCGGCTACTTGATTTTGCTCATATACCGCATCCTGCCATATTGGGCCGTCCAAGCTGTGCTACTCTGCTTCCTTTCTTTTCATAGTCCTCTTTGTCCTGTTTCTTGCCAATTGACTCACCATCTCATCAGTCGACCCGATACGCACATTTTCGCTTCACAATGGTTTGGCGGACACAAGCTGTGAACGCGGCCAAGACGGCCCGGAGTGCCGTGACCTCGGCGGCCGTTGGCCGGAGTGCTACCCGCATGGTGGCCCGGCCGGCAGCTCGCGCCATGTCATCGACTCCAGCGTGGCGGATGGCTGCTGCGCCGACACAGACGGCCGTTCTCGAGCGTGAGGAGGTCGTCGAGGGCCTGCACAGCCCGGAGATGGTTGAGCAGAGCGACGCCTACATGGTGGCGACGTACTCGCGGCCCGCACCCGTCTTTGAGCGCGGCGCCGGCTCCTACCTCTGGGACCTGGAGGGCAACAAGTACCTGGACCTGACGGCCGGTATTGCGGTCAACGGCCTGGGCCACTGCGACCCGGAGATTACGCGGGTGCTTGCCGACCAGGCCGGCACGCTCATGCACGCATCCAACCTGTACCACAACATCTGGACGGGCACGCTGTCGAAGGAGCTGGTGGAGCGGACGACCCAGTCAGGCGGCATGGCCTACGACCCCATCAAGGCCGTCTTCATTGCTAACTCGGGCAGCGAGGCCAACGAGGCGGCCATCAAGTTTGCGCGCAAGGTCGGCAAGGTGCGGGACCCGTCGGGCCAGCAGACCGAGGTGGTGTCCTTCTCGGGCGCCTTCCACGGCCGCACTATGGGCAGTCTGTCGGCGACGCACAAATCCCAAGTACCAGAAGCCCTTCTCGCCCATGGTGCCCGGTTTCCGCTGTGGCACGTTCAACGACGCGGACCCGGCCGTGCTCGAGGCGCTCGTCACGCCCAAGACGTGCGCTGTGATTGTTGAGCCCATCCAGGGCGAGGGCGGCATCAATGTCGGCACAGAGGAGTTCATGGTGGCCCTGGCCCGCCGGTGCCGCGAGGTGGGCGCTGTGCTGATCCACGACGAGATCCAGTGTGGCCTGGCGCGCACCGGCGGCAAGCTCTGGCGCACGCGCACCTGCCCAAGGAGGCGCACCCGGACATTGTGACGACGGCCAAGGCGCTGGGCAACGGCTTCCCATCGGCGCAACGCTGGTCAGCGGCACCGTGGCCGACGCCATCAAGGTGGGCGACCACGGCACGACGTTTGGCGGCAACCCGCTGGCGAGCCGTGTCGCCTACCACGTTCTGGCCCGCCTTAGCGACCCGGCGCTGCAGGCTGACGTCGTGGCCAAGGGTGCCGTGTTTGTGCGTGGCCTGCAGCAGCTGCGCGAGAAGTACCCGGAGCTCATCACGGAGATCCGTGGCCGCGGCCTGCTTCTGGGCGCCCAGCTGACGGTGGACCCGAACCCGATTATTGCGGCCGCGCGCGACCTCGGCCTGCTGGTGATCTCGTGCGGCACCAACACGCTGCGCTTTGTGCCGCCATTGAACATCTCGAGGCCGAGATCCAGGAGGGCCTGAGCCTGCTCGACGAGGCCATTGCTGCCTCCCAGAAGTGATCCGTGAGTGAGACGTAAGAGAAGCGTCGTTAGAAGTGGCGCGTAGAGCGTTTGGCGCATATAACCGGCTAGGGGATGTACGGTTACGTCACGTTTTGTATTTTGCTGTTTTACGGCACAGCTTTAGATTCTTGCGGCTGGGTTTCTTGGATTTTCTATTTCTATCGGCTAGCATCATGACCATGCGCATAATACGGGTCGACTTTTAAGCCCTGCCTGGACGCTTGTGCATCCTTGCCACTTTGTTACTTTGCACTCGTGGCCTTGTGCATGGTCAGACCTTGTGCTCGGAGAAAGAGCTCTGGGTCCGACCGGTCGTACTCTGTATCTTACATGTATTCGTACGTGGAACCATTGTGCGTCCTTGTGGGTATTGCCCTGTCTTCATGTTAACGGGGAATACAAGATGGATCCGAATTCAAAGTCTAGGCGTCAAAGACCACGCGACGCGGGGCGCGTTTGGACTCGTGGAGCAGCAGGTAATTAGGTCGTGCGAGTAAAACTCAAATTTTCACAAGAGAAGAAGAGATCCAATCTCGGCCCAAGACTTTGGGATTTAAGCTTCAAAGATTTACCCGCCTGCCACTGGTCCGTGAAGGTAGCAAATCAGAACGACGATGTTTGTCAAGTTGCAATCATTTTTCCGTTTTTTTTTTTTTTTTTTTTTTTTTTTTTTTTTTTTTTGCATAGCTTCGCCAGGACGTGGGGCGGCAGACCGAAGCCGCGCCGAGACCGTAAGTGGACTCGTGAAAAAATCACGGAGGTTGATGCCTCTGTCACAGTTTTTTCCTCAGAGGGCCCGGAGGGTTCTGTCGAGCTAGTCGCCAATAGTCAGGAGTGACTGAAAAGGCGGATATGATAATAATAGTACGGCAATGTAGCGATACTCGGCCGAGCGACAATAAGGTGACAACAAGGGGAACCAAACACGGAGCTATCTACGCATCACCGTCAGTTCCAAGTCGGGGGTTACATCTAGAGCTGAAAGTCGGTGCTTTCCAGGCAAGCAATTGTCGGTATTTGTCAGTTCTGCCTGGTGACGTACCATTACGAGTACGCCGCACTCTTCGTTTCCCTTTGCCTCCTGTCATACTCGGGGATACGAGCGGGGCAACGATGTGCTTGGATGTGGCCCCAGCCCCGAGCCAATCACCGGCCCCTTGTTTGAAGCGGGCAGTCCCTTACAACGCGGTCGCGTAGCTAAACTGCGGGCAAATAGCTCTGCTGTGATTGGCTAGCAGCGCCAGAGTTTGTAATGAGTGCCCTGTGATTGGTGGGTGGGGCGCGTCAGACTCGCCGCTGTCGCCAAATCTGGTGTAGAGGGAAGGCGCGACGACCAACGGAGAGGCCAAAGGAACGGTCTAGTGATGGGATTGGATTGAAAAAGGAAAAGGAAAAAGAAAACAGCACAAACGGGCGGGATACGACCAGCGCCACGGCCGTCCGTTGCATCCACGAAAAAGTATTAAACCAGAGGCCGTGCTGGTCTTTTCTTTCATCAAAGCCGTCAGTCTCGCTCATCATCATCTTCACTGCTCTCTCCTGCCAGTTGCTCTGTGTTAGTGGCTAGCGCACCTTCCTGTTTCGTCACATTGCTGTTCCCTGAGTCCGTCTCCTTACGCCACCCACCAGACGCTTTGCCCCTATTTGCGTTCTCATCACCGACGTGTTTTGAAGCATCACCGCGCCCGACACGCTCGATACTCTTGTCGCTTTCGACACAGTCTTGTCAACCTGTCTTGACACTCTCACCACACCACACCGCCCCTCATGTCTTCCTCAACACTCAACTCCCTGGCCACCGAGGTCGACCCGTTGATTGAGCGCCGGTCAGACAGCAGCCTGACGCGCGTCTCGTCCAGCAACTCGTCGCACACCGAGCGCCACTCGGACTACAATGCCATCGTGCGCGACATTATCATTGGCTTCGCCGACGGCCTGACGGTGCCGTTTGCGCTGACGGCCGGCCTGTCCAGCCTGGGCGACACGCACCTCGTCGTCATCGGCGGCCTGGCCGAGCTTTTTTCGGGCGCCATCAGCATGGGCCTGGGCGCGTACCTGGCCGCGGCCACGAGAAAGAACACTACCACAGCGAGGAGGCGCGCGAGTGGGACGAGGTGCGCAACGCGCCGGCGGCCGAGCGCCAGGAGATTTACGACATCCTGGCCCAGTACCAAATCAGCAACGAGGCGGCCACGCCGCTCGTCAACGAGCTGTGCAAGAACCCGAGATGTGGGTGCGCTTCATGATGCACTTTGAGCTGCGCCTCGACTGCCCCGAGGTCAGCCGCGCCTGGCTGTCGGCGCTCACCATGGGCATGAGCTACTTTATCGGCGGCCTGATCCCCATGATCCCCTACTTTTTGATGCGCCGCGCCGGCGACGCGCTCATGGTCTCGGTTGTCATCACCGCCATCATCCTGCTGATCTTTGGCTACGTCAAGACGGCATCACGGTGCACTGCACGCGTGCAGGCATCTGGGGCGCGCTGCAGACGCTCTTCATCGGTGCTCTGGCCGCTGGTGCGTCGTATGGCATTGTGCGGGCTCTCGACTCTGGAGGCAGCCAGCCATGAGCCATGAGCGGCCCAGCCTCGAAGCGACGTTGATTTTTGTATTGTATTATTAGGGCGGCATGGTTCATCTGCAGCAAATAACTGCGTGGCGTTTTGGATAGGATCTGGGTACGATGCCATCATATTGTTTTGGGGCCACTGGCGTTTCTTTTTATCTTAGGTGTCATCACGGAGAAGGAGACTCCTCTTTCGTTAGCATGGATTACATGGTATTGGTATTCTGGTACTGGCTGTATGGCTCAACTCTGTAATGAACAAAAGTCGGCTACAAAGATTGAAAAGAAGTGGCGTGACCGTGTACAATGTGGCCCAACAAGGGAAAGATGTGAAGATGGGAGTAATAGCCCTGACAGGCTATCTGTCCGGTCGATGCCAATGCCTGGAACATCTTTGTCCAGCTTCAAGGACAGGCGGCTGCGCGGTCGTCATGGTCGGCTTCGGAGGCCAAAGCGATGGCGTTCTGGGACAAGGAGGGGAGACAGGTGGCACAGGATGGTTGACGGTTTCTTCATCTTATTGGATAACAAAGCCGATATCTATATCTGGACTCGCGCTTGCGGCCGACTGGAAAAGTGTTTGTCTCGATTTTTATCTTATTTTGTTCTTGTCCGCCCCGCCCCCTACTGGATAAACTGCTTCAGGCCCCGGAGACGCTCCTTGGCCGTCTCGAGCACGTCGTCCGGCTTGCACACGGCAAAGCGCAGGTAGTCCTCGACAATGCCGGCGTTGGCCTCGGTGTAAAACTCGGTGGGCGGATGGCGGCGACGCCCAGCTCCTGGATCAGGAACCAGCACAGCTTGAAGTCGCGCGGGCGGCTGGCGACGTGGGGCGGGAAGGGGTAGTCGGCCGGCAGCTTGACCTTGCTCAGGTTGGCCAGCACAAAGTAGCCGCCCTCGGGCTCCGAGTAGGGGATGCCGAGCTCGTCCAGATCTCGTTGAAGCGCGCGAGCTTGCCCTTCATCTGCTTGATGCTGTCGTCCAGAAACCCTCGGCGTCGGCCCGCTCAAAGCCAATGGCGCAGGCTTCTTGGAGCGGCGACACGGACGAGTAGCAGATGCGCGTGTGTGCGGCCGAGACGTGCTGCAGCAGCTCCGGAGGGCCAATCAGCCAGCCTGGGGTTGTTAGTCGGCACTCGCGCCATCACGTCGCCGTTCACGGCATCACTCCCACTCACCCACTCGCCAGCCAGTGGCGTAAAAGTTCTTGCCGGCCGAGCCGACGGTCAGCGTCAGCTTCTCAATCTCGGGCGACAGTGTGGCGATGCGCGTAAAGGGCGTGTAAAACAGCCGGTCGTAGACCTCGTCCGACAGCACAATGATTTGGTTCTTGAGGCAAATGTCGGCAATCTTGAGCAGTTCGTCCTTTGAGAACACCTTGCCCACCGGGTTGTGCGGCGTGTTGATGACCATCATCTTGGTGCGCGGCGTCACCGCCTTCTCCAGCTCCTCAAAGTTGACGGTCCACGCGCCGCCGACGACGTGCGGTCGCCGCCGTCTGCGGGCGGGTGCATGGGCACGTACACAATCTTGCCGCCGGGGATCTCAATGTTGCTGATGTACTGGTCGAAAAGGGCTCAAAGATGATGACCTCGTCGCCGGGCTCGATAAAGGCCATGAACGCGCTCAGCATGCCCTCGTTGGCGCCCGTCGTCACCGTCACTTCGGTCTCGGGGTTCAGCTGGCGGCCCCAGAACGGCGAGTAGGCGTCGGCAATGGCCTTGCGCAGGCGTGGCCGGCCCTTGGTCGGGCTGTACTGGTTGCATTCGACGCGGTCGAGCGCCTCCTTGGCGGCGTCGAGCACAAACTTGGGCGGGTTGTAGCCGAAGAAGCCCTGGCCCATGTTGACAATGGGCTGCTTGGGCGACGCCGCGGCGGCCTCGTTGACAATGGTCCAGACGTCTTGGCGCTGGCCAGAGACGCGGCGGCGGGCTGGAGCTTTCTGGTGGGCGCCATGGCGGAGGCAGTAAAGGGGCGCGTTTCGCAACGACGGCGACGGCGGGCAAGATCACGAAGATGGCGCGAATGCGGGGAAGAAGCGCAGGTGACGAGCGACGAAAACTGCCGTGGAAGAGGCCAAAGACACGAAAGACGCATTGGGATGCAAGCGCGCAGAGTTCGAAACGGGCTGTGGGTGGTCAGCGACAGTTATAGATCCAGCTCCCGGAGAGAGGCTCGGAGAACAATTTGCTCAGCAATGAATCCGACTCGGGTCGCTGTTCCGTCGTGGACCTGTTTTGCTTGCGATTCCGCAATCGGGCGCCCCAGCAAGCCACACAAAGTGCACAGAGAGCGGTCCGTTGGAGAGCAGCGAATCGCAGTGGCTGGCTAGCCAATGACGCTGTTCCTGCAGGGGTTGCGCCATACCGACTAGTCACGATAGCGCCGGGTCGGGTTGGGATGGCCGGCACGACAAGGCTCAGGCCATCGGACACGCCTCTTTGGCAGTACTTGGTACGCTTTGACTTGGGGGAGAATGCTTGGTGGGAGAGCAAAGTCGGCTGTCGAGTGAGCGTACAGCTTACACATAACAGAGCTGTGATCCGAGGGCGCTGTCAACAGTTCTTGGGCGGTAATACGGGTCCAGCCCGGAAGACTTGCCAATTTGTTCCAATGTGCTTGAGTAAGTTAATAAAGAAAACGAGATGTCTTTTTTACCAAGAGAACCAGAACGAGTTGCTGAGACAGAAATTGCGCGAAACATTGCTTCGAGAACCCGTCCTGATGAAATTGTTCCCATGAGTGTCCTTCAAATAACAAAGAGAGCAAACGAAGAAATTGAAGAAGCAGATTAATGAACAGAGTTCAGTGTAATATAGTCGAACAAGGGCGTCCCAAAGACTGGAAGATAGAGGGAAGAGACAAAAGTAAAAGTATAAACGACAAAGTGTAAAAGGCCAGAGACAGAGACCAACCCAAATAGAAAATCCATGGTACAAACGACACCCAGTCCGATACAGCACCATCCTGTGCTCCACACACCGACTCACACCGCGCTGTAACCGCCCCGGCTGCCGCTGCCCTGGAGAGTGTTAATCACCCTCCGGACCCAATCCTTGAGCAGGAACGGCGCATCACGCAGCGTGTCGGCGTGCGGCAGCAGGTCCAGCCGCGCGCGCCGTAGCGGTTGAAGTTGAGCCACGAGCCAACAATGATGTAGGCGGCCGTGCCCAAGAAGAAGAGGACCACAAACCACGTGAAGAAGCCCCAGTGGGTGCGCTTCCGTCGGCCACGCTCTCGCACGCGTACTTTGTGTACCACGTCAGACGTAGCGTGCCAAACGCGCCGTCGGCGTCGTGGATCTCGTAGCCGTTGAACACGAGGGCAGGGTTCTCGCCCTCGCGCTGCAGCTGCTTCTCGCCGGGGTGGTCCTCGCGGGTGCTGACGAGCGTCTCATTCGCGGCCACACCTCTGCTCCCTCGTACTCGCCCACGAGCCACTCGCCCTCGGTGCCCTCGCGCTCCTTGTCGCACAGCAGCTCCACAATCACGCGCTGGTTCTGGCGGTCCTTGACGGCGCCGTCGAGCGGGTAGCGGCCGCCCTGCAGCACCAGCCGCACGCCTTCCTGCTGCGCGTCGGCGTTCGAGTCGGCCGTCTTGAGCCGCGTCGCCGTGTGGTCGAGCGAACCGCCGCCGTGGTCGGCAAGGTTGCCTGCCAAGGGATCACCTGGGTGATGCTGGTCGTGCCGTCGGCCGCACGCAGTCGTTTGATCGCGCAGGCTGTTTGCTGATTGTTAGTAGGCGGTCGACATCAAAAGAGGGGGTGAAGGGGGGGACGTACCCCAGCTGCCGTTTGGACACTCTTCGCCCTTTGGGACATCGCCCTTGCGCTTCAGCGGGCCGCAGAGATCCAGCGTGTAGGTAACATTCTGCTCTGTGGGCGGCGTGTGCTGCGACGTGACGACCGAATGCGGGCCGCGGAGAGCACCAAAGTCAAAGATTTTCTTGTCGGCCACGACGCGATCGCACGACAGCATGGCTGCCGCTGGCTGCACGGCAGCTACGAGGGCCAGGCTGCGTAGAAGATCATTGTAGTATAACGGTGGATCTGGGACGGAGCTTTGGAGCTTGAAGCTGTCGTTAATCGGAGGATAGGGCCTTGCGACCAGCGCACGTCTGAAGAGAACGGGAGGAAAGCGTCTGGGCAAGCGAGATTCGACGAGGACGAGTCCAAGAGAAGAGGCACGGCGAGAGACCGTCGGGGTGACGCAGCGCTCCGGGCGACCCGTTGTGGGAAAAGACGCAAAAGCGGATTGGTAGTCTCGGGTCGAGAAGGCAAAATTTGGACGTAAGTCGTAGAGAGGGCCAAGATAAGGAGTCTGGTCAATGTTATGCTGACCTGTTACGGCGCTGAATGAGAGAATGAAAGGAACAGTGTCAGACGTGACTGTTGGAATCCGACGAGGTCGTGTGCCCGGGGCTGTTTGTTGGCTGGTAGTCTGTGGTGTTGTCAAGGTGTTGATTACTGGATGACGGTTTCTCGGGAAAAGAGTGCGTTTGCCTGAGCAGGGAGCTCCCAGATTAGGTTAAGCGGCAGTCGTAATTCCGTCATAGGTGACATAGTCACGTGACAAGTCACAGAAGCAAATTTGCTGACATAATGAATGCCCGTGCCCTGCAGCGACCGCATGCCCCTGAGAGATCCGTCACATCGCCGCTTTACTTCGTACTCGTAATTACAGCGCATATCAGAGGGTGTGGGCCGCAGCTTTCCTAATTGACGACTTTTAAATGGAGTTGCATTCAACGACGCACATCGTCCATTGGCCCCGCATGCATGCAGACCGATAGTGTCTGCAGCAATGCCCTGTCGTTTGTGCCGTTGACGAGAACGTCAAAGGAATACTCGTACTTGGTATGTGTGTGAAGAGGAGCGACGGGGCGGAAAGGAAGAGGAAGAAGAAAATGAAGCCCAAGACGACAGTTCACAAGACGAACATAGACGACGGCTGCACCGATGGTCGTTTCGGAGCATTTGCCCGAGACCAGCGCTGCCGCTGCCCCGATGGTCGAGTCCGGTCCTGTGCGTCTTCGAGGGCCAGAGCCACTCGTGGCCGGTTGATCGATGGTGCGACATGCCGTGCGGTCACCCATCGTACTTTTTAGCTTGTGCGATGCACAGGGGCCCTGCTGCAGAACTGCTCTCTTCTTTTTCTGCTTCTTGTCCTTTCTCGAGATTGATGGCTTGGGTAGCTTGGGCGTAGAGACATTAGTCTGCCACTGCTGTCGGTCCGTCTGAGATGCCTGCAGTGCCGCTATCGAGAAAAGGGCAGAGGAAGAAGGGAATATGTCTGAGCGCAGGCCCTACTTTGGGCCGTTTCACGCCAGCCATGCGGTCTAGAATCGGCAGAGGTGGACAGCCATAGATGTTTAATTGCCGCATCGCACGGTTGAGGATAAGTCGGTGGTTGTTGCATTGTTGTCGAAGCATCTGCGCTGCACAACACGAGAGAAAGCAGGACATTTATCCGTAGATCTATCGCACCAGCTTCCAAGACTGAGTAATTACGTGACGACGCGATGCTCCACAGTGCACTGCTTCGATGGCGGCCGTTGGTGCTAGATCCGGCTCTTGCCCTGGCCGCGACAGCCAATCAGGAGCCCTATCCCTGATTAAAGTGCGGGACAGGACCGGGAGCCAGACTAGGAAAGACCTAACAGGAACTGGCCGTTTGGCACTGCAGCAAAGGGGTAAAACGACGGAAGGCGCCAGGGGAAAACACGGGCAGCGCAACAGGAAGGCACGAAGTGGCCGTGACAGGACACATCAAACAGGCAGGGGCGTCTGCTCTCTGTATTCTCACTCTCCCAGGAAGGAACGACCGGGGCAGGGGACGGCGTTATCTCCAGTTTCACGCAGAGGACAAACAGAAAATCTGAACAAAAACAAAGTTCCGTCGCATCTGAGACTCAAGCCTTATCCGACTGCACCGACGACGCCCCCGTCGAGCGGTTTCACGGTCTCTGACCCACGACAAACGGCCATCAGTCAAACTTACCCACTCCAGCTGCTGCGCGACGGTTGGTACGAAGTAAGCCTCGCTTCTCCACGCCAGCTTTGCAGATGGTGTGCATCAGTTTGGGCCTTTCTCTCCTCTACGAGTAATATCGTCTATTTTATTATCGTATTGCTTCTTTTTCTACCTCCGCCCCCCTCCTCACCGTTTGGCCGTCCCGTTGTATCGGCTGCTCGACCTCAGTGTTTCGTTTTGCATGCTTGGGCCACAGCTCCACCGACAATACGTCGTACTCAGATCCGACCTCTCGCCCCCTGGGTCTGGCCGTTTTCTTATTTGTTGCACGACGATCACTTCTTGCCTGGGAGCGCCGCCCGTGAGTGCAACCAGCCCTTCCTCGACCATTTCTCGACCTTTTTTCGACCTCTCTCCCATCTCCCCCCTTTCCCAGCCCTCTAGGCCACTCCCATCCGTTTCGCCTCCCTGAATGACTGAAGGACGCGCCTTTCTGTATCAACCGTGCCTCTTCAAGAAAGCAAGTAAGGCAGAAAGCGAACTCCGTAGACGGGAACGCGACAGTGCTGGCGAGACGGCATAGGGCGCTGGTGATTCTCTGTGCAATTGGTCAAAAAGTCTGTCAAACGAGGCTGCTTTTTGCCATTCTGCGTTCTAATGTCCACAAATTACTGACGGGGATACAGCATCGCGACAACAGTATCGAGACCGAGCGACAGCAAGACATCTTTTCGACCAACCTACACAGACCTCAATTTCTCTATTGACGGCCCATATCCTCGACGACCGAAAAGCCATTCTACCCCGTACGTGTGCACTGCTGTCCATAATCCCTTGCGCAACCTCAGACACGTCAGGCTTCTTCAGAGTGTTCTCCTGCTCCTTGATTATCTCCACTGCCGTGTCCTTCACTTGCAGATTTGCGGCTGTCTCATGCCCGCAGCTTCAGCCTCAGCTGTCTAACGCGACGTAAGACAGAACACACTCGATTTTCCATGCGATGCCCGCGATCGCTACGCCCACAGCCCTACGACCTTGTGCATAAGACCGTTACGTGTGCCACCCTTTCTGTGCGACGCTGTCTCCAACTCTCCGGCGACCGACGAAATACGATATACGGTCACATCAGACGAACTCGAGTTCGACGACAAGGAGTAGCAAAAACGACACCCGCCTCTTACTGCTCTTGTCGCGCCGTCTCCCTGGCTAGACCTAGATGCACAGGCAGTCGCTACAATGCCCTGGCAACCATTGCCTCACATTGCGTTCGCAGTAGCGACGTTTCCCTTCGCAGCAGCCCAGCCCGAAGACCTCGTCCTCGAAATCGGCGATGAGCTTTACATCATCGAGGAGACCACTGACGGCAGCTGGCTGCGTGGCTATCTGCTGAAACCGCCGAGCTTACTGGCCGGTCTGACATCTGTCAAGGGCCAGACTCTCGAGGCGCGTGTCTTCAGCGGCATCTTCCGAAGAGCTGTGTTGAGGTGCGCGAGCTCCTCGGCGAATCGGAAGCCGGCGACGAGGACGAAGAAAATGAAACCGACGGAGCTGCTGCAGATGCCAGCGACGATGGCAGGGGCGTCGAGAACTACGCGTCCGACAACCGCGGCAGCGACTCAGCAAAGAGCGGCATTGCTGGTCGGCGAACCACGAAGAAGCGCGAGGCCCTCAAGGAGCTCGAGCCTTCGGTCATCAACGGCGCCGACGGCTATACCAAGAGCAGTCGCAACAGCAACCCCTCGTCGCGTGCCCGCTCCATGGCGACAATATCCTCCCAGGGGCGCCTCTCCGTCCCAGTCAAGCGCGACCCCAACGCCCCTCGCCCACAGGCGCCTGTTCCCATGCTCAAGATTGGCGACGAGACCCCGACTTCGGCGGCCGAGCGCTGATTGACGAGATCGCCTCCTGCCTCCGCGAATGGCACTCCACCAACCTGCACGGGCTCCTCCTCACCCGCCAGTTACCATAAGCTCGACATTCTCTCGCAGCTGATTACGTCCCTGAACCTCGCCCGCCAACAATTTCTCCACAACGTGCTGACCACCTGGGAGTACCGCAACCTGCGTGAAAAGACTGTGTGGGACCTGGTGCGTGTCAACAAGCTGTGCGGCGGTGAGGTCATTGTGCGGGACCCTGTCCAGCGCGGCCGCATTCTGACGGGTGACGACTCTGTTGTCGAGATCACGCAGCTCCAGTCCATCATGAGCATGCTCAACGAGCCCCACAGCCGACCATCGAGTCCACCGCCCTCCACCATTTGCTTGTCGACGTCAAGGGTTTTGCGGGCGCATCGAGTGAAGAAGACACACTGGTGCTCAGCTCGTCGGCCGTGTTGGCGGCAGCCTTGTCCGTCTGTCTGAGAACTTTAGCATCAGCACGCCACCGGGCGGCTCCGTCAACAACCTGGCCAAGGGCCTTGCCATGCGCACCCTCTTTACCGATCTCTCGTCTGCCGACATTGGCGAGGCCCCGGCCCTCGACTCTGACCTCTTCCTTGTTGTGGCGGTCCGCTCGGCCCAGCAGATCCCCGCCGCAGCCCAGTCATACTCGGGCAAGCCCAGCTCACGCTCTGGCTTCGGGCTCTCACGGCCATAGCGCCGGCATGTCCCTGAGCGGGAACGGTGGCTCCAAGGACGTCAGCCGCCCGCCCCTGTCTAGCGGAACAAGTCGGTTCGGAGAAGTCTGATGTGGTCTGGCAAGAGCTCCCGTGCGCCCTTCTCTCGCTCTGGCAACTCGAAGCTCGACTCCTGAACGAGCAGGGTGAGGATCGCCCTGGCACTGGTGGTGCACCTATGAGCCGCGAAGGCCAGACACAGCCGCCAAGCACGGCCACCTCCAAGAGCGCCGGACGAAGCTCATTCGACGGCTCTGCTGGCCACCACCTGACGGCCGACCGGATGACGGGCGTTGGTGTCCTGAAACTGAACGCCATTATGAAGCAGCGGAGCGACGAGGTGGAACACGTAATCAACATCTGGGCGCGCCGGTGACCGTTTCGGTGCATCTGCCGAGAAGCAGCAGACGGGCGACGACTGGGACCCGCTGGTCCAGGAGCTCATGTTTAGCAAATCCGGCCAGTTTGAAAAGTCGCGCGGTGCCGAGCGCGTGCAGGTCCACCTACGCGCCTTCAACCACCAGGATGCCGACGCTCTCATCCACTCCACACCGACGCTGCTTGCGGCATCGGCAAGACCAACAAGATGGGCTTCTCGGGCGCACCAACGAAACCCCGCTCCGACATTTACGTGACGCTGCAGGATGCTGTGCTCAACCGCCAAGTCCTGCTGTCCCGCTACGGCACAAGCCCTGCAGCGCTTCCGACTGGTATGCATGGCAACAACCTGCAGGTCACACTCGAAGTCCGCCGCGCCAGTGGCGAGCGCATCGACAACTGCATCTTCCCCTACTCCAACGGCGAGGGTCTCAGCACATGGCGCTCCCTGGCGGCCGAGAGAAACGACGGCTGGCGGCAGACTCTGCGTCTGTCCCTGGCGCCACAGGACGTGTCTTCTGCCCACGTGGTCATGTTCGTCGCCGACATGCCCAACCCACCCTTTGCCGTCGCCTACATGCCGCTGTGGGACCAGGCCGCCTTTGTACGCGATGGTGCACACCCCCTGCTTCTGTACCGCGTCGACGAGAACACTGTTGCACCTCGGCCGCCTGCCAACGCGCCGCCTGGCCGCGGTGGCTACCTCTCTCTGCCGTGGGCGACCAAGGGTCGCGGTGAAGCGCAGGCTGAGGTCACGGGCCCGCTGGCTACGCTCCGTGTCGAGTCATACCTCTGCAGCACGCGCTTCTCGCAGGATCGTATTGTCCTGGGCCTGCTCAAGTGGCGCGAGGGCCCCAAAGAGAACGTCCCGGCTTGCTGCAACAGCTCATCTTTGTTCCGGAAATTGAGGTTGTGAAGCTGCTGAGCGACGTCCTCGATGCCTTGTTTGCGATCCTGGTCGACTACGCAGGCAACGACGAGTACGAGGATCTGGTCTTTACGGCATTGGTGCGGGTTCTCGATATTGTCCACGATCGCCGCTTCAACGTCGGCCCGCTTGTCGACCAGTATGCGGAAAACAAGTTCAACTACCCCTTTGCCACGCCCTGCCTCGTCCGGTCTTTTACACGCCTCCTCGCCAAGCCCACCGAACCCCAGATCTCGCGCAAGCTCCGTGCCACATTCAAGGTCGTCCGCCATATTCTCAAGTTCATTACACATGCGCGCGACCAGCAGAAGGTCAAGGAAGCCGGAATCGGGATCACGAGCTCGAGCCCTGGCTTCACGCGCCACCTGCAGAGCATCTTCAAGGCGCTCGAGGCCATGATGCGCAACACAGCCCCTGTCCTCGTCGGCAGCCAGACCCTGGCTGTCCAGCATTTCCACACTTGGCTGCCCGAGCTGTCCAGACAGCTGACGACTGAGGAGATTCTTCATATCGCGATTGACTTTATGGACGCCTGTGCCGACGTCAAGGGAAAGCTGGTCCTGTACAAGCTGGTGCTCATTATCAACTACTCCCGCCTGGACATCTTCTCGCACCCGGAACAGAGATCTGCGCTGAGCGCCAACACAGTTCGCTGGATAGCACCGCACTGGGGCCACAGCGACGAGGTCACCGAGCAATGGAAGGAACAGGTTCGACTGTGCTGCTCGATCCTTGCCAGCCAAATTAACCACCTCGGCCCCGAGGTTCCCGATTACGTCCCGAAAATCCTCGAGTCGTACCTGGCCATCCAGCATGCGGCTGAAGTGAGTACCACCGCAGGCGGTGCACATGCACCTCCAAAGGTGCCTCGGACCCGTCTGTCGCTGCTCTTCCCGACCCAGTACCCTTTCCCGTCAAGACCCGTCGCGCTGCCAGAGGCCGGTTCTGAAGAGTCTCTTGACGGTCGGCCACAGCCACGGAGCAGCAGAAGCTGCTGCAGCGCCAACAGCAACAGCCCGTGTTTGACGAGGCCCTGGTTGAGCTTTCTGCCGTCCTGTCGGCTCTGTCCAACTCGCCCAGCGGCATGCAGCTCGAACTGGCCGACGGCGACCTTGACGTCATTCTGGAGAACACGTTGCGTGTCCACATGAGCATACTGCGTGGCGAGGCCTTCCCGTCAGCCTGGCTGAGCACGCGTATTTTCCACCACAAGTCAATCATGCGCACACTGCAATATCTGGCGACGATCCTCCTGGACGGCTTCCTGCCCGACCCAGACGATGCCGAGGGCTTCAACACGGAGCTGTGGAAGATGTTTTTTACGACTCTGCTGATGCTTGTCAGCAGCCCGTCGCTGGCGCTCGAGACCTTCCCCGAGCAAAAGAGGCGTGCGGTCTGGAAGATTGCAGGCGATGTCCGCGAGCACGGCGCGGATCTCTTGCGCCGCACGTGGGAGGCCATCGGCTGGGATGCAACAGTAGAGGAGCAGCAGCGCTACGGCCTCAGCAAGGTGGGCGGCTACCAGGTCCAATATGTGCCGACTCTGGTTGGTCCCATTGTCGAGCTGTGTCTAAGTGTGCACGAGGGTCTGCGCCGCATGGCGGTCGAGGTGCTCCAGACCATGATTGTGAGCGAGTGGACGCTGAGCGAGGACCTGTCCATCATCCAGGCCGAGATTATCGACTACCTCGACCACTACTTCAAGACCAAGCCGTTGACCGAGAGCATCCTGCAAAAGCTGTTTGTGGCGAGCTGCTCGACCGGTTCACGGCCCTTGCCGATGTGCCTGACGAGCCGCTCTACACGGCGCTGCGCGAGCTTGTTGCCACCATCGACGAGTTTCTCGACCTCCTGGTCGCTGTCCACGGTGGCGACGGCGGTGGTGCTGTCAATGGCTCTTTGGCAGCCGGTGCACTCGCTGCAGCCGGTGGTGTCAACGGCGGCAGCTCTGCCTCGGGCGAGGCGTCCCACCTGATCAACCGGCTGCGGCTGATGGAGTTTCTGCGCGACATGCAAAAGGAGGAGATGTTTGTGCGCTACGTCCACCAGCTGGCGTCGCTGCAGGCAGCGTCACGCAACCATGCAGAGGCCGGTCTGGCCCTGCGCCTCCATGCCGAGCTGTACGAATGGGACCCACTGCGCACGGCGCCGGCTCTTTCGGACCCGCCGTTCCCGCCGCAGTCGCACTTTGAGCGCAAGGAGCGCATCTACTTTGACATGATCAAGCACTTTGAAGAGGGCGAGGCGTGGAGCAGCGCCCTGGCCGCGTACAAGGAGCTGCAGGTGCAGTACGAGACGAACATCTACGACTTCTCCAAGCTGGCCCGCACGGAGCGCGCCATTGCGACCGTGTACGAGACCATTGCCAAGAGCGACCGCCTGGTGCCCAAGTACTTCCGCGTCATGTTCCGTGGCCTCGGCTTCCCGGCCAGCGTGCGCGACAAGGAGTTTGTGTACGAAGGGTCGCCGAACGAGCGGACGGGCGCCTTTACGGACCGCATGCCAAGAACAGTACCCGGCGGCGCAGATTGTGGTCATGCCGTCGGCGCCGGGTGCAGGTGGCTCGCGTACTGGCTCGGGCGTGATTGCAGGCGCCGGCGCTATGGCCACGGAGGACATGATTGAAGACATTGTGGAGGGCCAGTTCCTGGTGGTGTCGGCCACCAGCCCGCACCGCGACCTGCGCCACCACGTCTTCCAGCGGGCCGTGTTCCGCAAGTTATTCGCGACTACCTAGTTTCGTCGCACCCGCAGGTCTTCTCGACCTCGCTCCGCCGCCAGACCACGGGCCCTGTCACTGAGCACTACGTGGACAAGACAATCTACAGGACGGCCGAGGCGTTCCCGACAATATTGCGGCGCAGCGAAATTGTGTCCATCGGCGAGACACGGCTGTCGGCCAAGGAGGCGGCACTTGAGCGGATCCTGCGCAAGACGGCAGAGATGACGACTGTGGAAAAGAAGGTGGCCGAGGGCGACTGCTCGACGGAGACGGCCCGGCTTCTCTGGACGCCATCAGCATCTCTGTCAACCCCGCTTCAGAAAGCAGCGTGGCCAGCTACCGCGCGCTGATCCCGACCAGCCGCCGCCGAGGCGAGCAGTCGGGCGGCGACGACGCCGAAACGGACGAAGACAGCGACGAGCTCAACGAGGGTGATGACAAGGACGATGAGGACGACGAGGACGACGAGGACGACGCGCCGGAGCTGGACCCACAAGAAAACGCCATCAAGATGGCCCTCGTGGACCATGCCATGATGATCAAGCGCAGTCTGACGCTGCTGTCTCGGTCGTCCAACGACAGCCTGGCGGGCCACGCAGAGGATCTCACGCAGTGTATGTGCTCCCGCCAAGATCTGTTTTCACTCTCTCTTCCCCACTGACTTGCCTCTAGACTTTGAGGCTACGTTTGCCCCGAGATCGCCGTCTTCACACCCCAGGCTGCAGCCGAGACCGCGAGTGCATTGCCAACCTGGCCGCGCACGTCACCAGCTGATTCCGCCCCGCCACGACTGCCTGATGCAGCCTCCGCTCTGGAAGGCACAGCCGGTGGGCGGGCGGCGGCCTTGCTGCAGCCAGCGGTGGTGTTGTTGTGCAAGAGGCGTCGGCGTCGACGGTGCAGCCGATTGCGCTGCGCCAGGGCCGCGGCACACGCCTGTCGTTCCTCGGCGGCGGGGGCAGTGCAGCGACGGGCCGCAAGCGCGACAGCATCCACATGTCCAACAGCGAGAGCACGATTCACGAGACATCACGCAAAAGCAGTGTTGGCGGTGGTGTCGCGGAGCTTGACTCGGCCAGCGACCACAGCCGCAACCGAAGCAAGGAGAATGTGAGCAGCGCGGCGAATGCGAACCGCCGCAGCTTCTTACGCCAAAACAGCAGCGACAAGGCGCCGCCTGTGCCACAGTACATGGCCAACACGGAGACGACGATTGTGGCCGGTGTCCAGAACGGACACAACCCCAGCAACGCCAACGGAAACGAACACGGGGCGGAAACGCCAACGGCATGCAGCGGCCGTCCAAGAGCGCGGGTGGCGGTGGCGGTGGCAGCGGCGGCAGCAACCACACCACAACCAACAGCCATGGGCGGGCCACAACAGACATCGGCAAGGCCAAGAGCACCGCGAGCGAGTGGGTGGCCGAGATCTCGCGCAAGAGTTCTGATCTGACACTGCTGGACCGGAAGCGGAGCATGAGCGGCAGTGGCGGCATGGACAACAACTACAACAACATCAACGCTGGCGGTGACGCGGATGGCCCCGGGCTGGCCAAGATGGGCAGCGTGCGCAAGCGGTTCAGCATGCTGAAGCTGGGCAAGAAGTCGAGCAAGGCCAGCGGCATTATGGTGGCCGTTGACGAAGAGTGATGTCAGGGTGCTGCTTCGTCCCGGTCGTTCGGTTTCTTATCCTCTCTGTTTCATTTTCTTTCTTCTTTCTTTCATTCCACCCTGTTTTGCGTATATCCCTTTCTTTCCAAAAGACTTTTACAAGTCCTTTAACTTTCATGTCTCATCGTCTGTCTACTGTCGCTGTTTCGCTGTTTCGCTCTCTCTTCAGCTGTTCACTTCTGTTTTCCATGTTTCTCTCGCGACTGTCCTGTTGCAGTACCATTGTATCACTTTACTAGCCATCTTCTACCATTTCCTGCTGCGTGGTGTTTTCGGGTATCTTGTTACATCATTCCTCAGCCATTGCATATCTGAACCAGACGTACTAAAATGCTACCAGGATGTTCTGCCATTGATGTTTCAGCTTGTTGCTTCTCGCGTGTTATACGGATGTACTTGATCTGCTGCGCCCGGGACAGACGGATGCTGTCTAACTCAACCAAATGGGTATGACGGCCACATTCTGCCCAATGTCTTGATCGCCTGGGTCCCTTTTGCTCTGCTTGGGACGACGAGATATGTCTGCATGTCTTTGTCAGCATAATGCATGGCAACAATACAGCATGGCGCTCTGAAGCCCTCCGGGCTGTGTGCCTTTGCAGAAAGAGTTGAGCTGTGGTCGCTCTGACTGCATACCCGCCGCCCATGGACTAGTCCTATACCACTGCACGTGCAAGATACCATACGTCACCCTACGGTAGCCCTAGAACATCTGCCTCAGCACGGCCGTGCCCAGTGCCAGAAGAAGACCGGCAAAGGCCAGCAGGGAAGGAGAATGGTGCTGATCGAGGCAGACGATGTAGCCGTGGTCGAGCCGTCGGCCACACGGCGCACAATCTCGTCGAGAATGCCGTCCAGGCGCGCGGCCATTTGCGTGTCGGCAAACTGGCTGCGCACGCGTGCACGGCCGGCAGCGGCCATCGTTTGGCGCTGGGCCGCCGTGAGCGCGCCAGGAGCGCCCGTGCCGGGCAGAACCCTGGCCATGACGTCTGTCCAGGCAGCCACGTCGTCGGCCGGACGGAGCCAGCCCGTGGTGCCCTCGACGACGGTCTCGGTAGGCCCGCCCGAGTTGCAGGCGAGCACGGGCAGGCCGGCGAGCATGGCTCCAGGGGCACGATGCAAAGTGCTCGTGGCGGGCGTGTAGACGAGCAGGCGGCACGAGGGCTGTGCAGCAGCAGAGACTTGAGGGCCGAGGGACCGACAGCAGAAACAAGACCTGGACGTCGGCGGGGATGCTGAGAGCGGTGACCATGGTGCGGGCGGTGGCGGTGCGCAGGCCGAGGCCGGAGGCGAGGGCGTCGAGCTCGCGGTGGTAGGCGACGTTTTCGGCGACGCGGTTGTCGTAGCCGCCGGCGACCACGAGGCGGCGGGGCGAAACAGACGGGCCGGCGGTGTCGGGGAGGCCGCAAAGGCGCGGATGGCCAGGCCAATGTCCTTTTTGCGCTCGAAGCGGTTGATGCTGAGGACAAAGGGCAGGCCGTGCCACAGGTCGAGGGGCTCGTCCTTGTTCTTGTTGATTTTGTTGTTGTTGTTGTTGCTGTTGCTCTTGTTGTTCTTGCTGCTATTGCTGCCATTGCTGCTGCTCTTGACGACACGCTCCTGCGCAAGAGCGTCCTCCTGCCGGACGTCGATGCACGGGTAGACCACGCGCAGGCCGTTGTCGTCCTCGGCCACGGCCGCCCCCTTGCCCGCCTCGGCCTTGGCCGCCAGTCGAGGCCACGTCGCCGCCACCACCGACTTGGTAAAGCGCGAGTTGACGGCCACCGCGTCGGCAAAGCCCATGCTCCACTGCTCCAGCGCGTCAAACGGCACCCGGTACAGGCGCTTCCACCACGCCTGCCGCCCTTGGCCAGCAGCAGGTCGGGGAAGTGGCAGTAAAAGAAGATGGGCGTCGCTGTCCTCGCCCCGCTGGCGCCCATGGAGCGCAGGAGCGGCAGGCCGCCGACAGCTGGTCCACAAAGTACACCGTCGCGCCCAGGGCCGCCAGCTCGCCGTCAGCCAGATCTGCACCAGCAGGTGCACCTGTCGCGCAATGGCGCACAGGATCGCAAAGCGGCCCAGGACGGACGCCGGCACCACATTGCCGCCGCGCACGCGCACGTCCAGCACGCCCGTGCCGGGGCGCACCTCGTCGAAGCAGTGGGCCGGGTCGCAGTGGCTGGTGAAGATGACGACGCGGTGGCCGCGGTTCTGGAGGCCGACGGCGGCGTCGACCACGAGCCGTTCGGCGCCGCCGATGCCCAAGTCGGGGTGGAAGAAGACGACTGTCTTTTTGGGCGACGAGGCGGCCGGCTGGGGGGCCACCTCTGCTGGTTTGCCCGCCATGCTGTGTGGTGGTGGTGGGTGCGTCGAGAAAGGGGCGCGGGTTGGCCAGGTGGTGATGGGATGCACTTCCTGACGTCTGGGACGCGTCGTTGGACGCTTGGGCGAGCTTACAAAGTACATGACAGGTTGCCAAATGCCTTCTGGGAGCTCACGTACCGTGCGAGTGGTGCGGCGTGGAGCAGCCAGGCGTATAGGCACTGTACTGCACTGTACTGCACCACACTGTAGTGGTACGTCGTACTCTCAGTCCCACCAACAGACATCACACGAAGCAACGAGGCTGTTTAAAGTAATCAAAGCTTTGCAAGACAGCTGAAAACACGGTCGCTCAAGTCGAATTACGCCAAAGAAAGAGATGCAAGTAAAGCCAGTCCAAAAGACCAAAAGACCAAAAGACCAAAAGACCAAAAGCCCAAATCCAAAACCCGGAAAAAAACAAGCAAAATGCACTACATGCAGCGCCCGCGTCCACGTTCCCGTTGTCATTAGCAGCACATTGCACAATGCGTCGTCGCCTTTTTCTTCCTCTCAACCACTCTCCCTCATGCAAAACTGTCCTCGGCACCCCATCGACTCTCGTCCTTGACCTCCTGTTCTCTCCTGGCACCTCCCATTGTCTTGACCTCCCTGGACTCCTTCGCCTCCTTCGCCTCCTTCCTCTCCTTTCTCTCCTTTGTCTCTGTGGCATCCTCTCTGCCTTGAAGCACCGTCTCTGTGCCCACAATACCCTGGCATGGAGAGCCTGCCACACCTCGTCGCGCACGCCGGCCAGTCCGCGATCCACCGCCAGACCGTCCAAGATCCGGAGGCTGGACAGGCGTCGCCCAGCACCTGGCTGTACACGCGCCGGCGCATCCCCGTCGGCAGGTCGAGGCGGCTGCAGTAGGCCCTGTCCTGGTCCGCATCGGCAGACGGAAGGGTAAAGGGCGCGGGGGCGTGGACGACGCCACAGGCTCCACATTGGCCACCGTGGACGGCACAGACGCGTGCGGGTAGAAGCCCTGCGTCACCGGATTGTCGCGCAGGTCGACCTCGACCACGTGCGCCAGCTTCGCCAGCGTCTGAATCACCGTGTAGGCCTTGGCCAGGCGGTTGCCCGCCGCCAGCACCTTCTTGAGCCGCGCGATGCCGCCGAGCGGGCCGAGGTCGGTGAGCGCATTGAAGCTGAGGTTGGCCTTGCGCAGATTGGCATGGCGCGGCCGAGGTGCGGCGGCAGCGACGTCAGGCCGCAGTTGGCCAGCTCCAGCAGCTGCAGGTTCAGAAAGTCGACGGGCGGGTCGAAGCTCTCGAGGCGGTTGCCCGACAGGTAGAGCTTGCGGATCTCGTACGCGTGATACAGGGACGAAATGTCCAGGCGCTCGCCGCCGCTGTCGTCGTCGTCGCCCTTACCGTGGGCCGGGTCCCGCTGCTGCTGCTCGCGGAGAGAGACGCTGTCGAGCCTCGGCGTCTTGGAGAAGCCGCGGACACGTGCGAGCCGGTTGCGGTCGGCAAACAGCACCCGCAGCGAGGGCAGGCCGCGCACGTCCAGCGCCACCAGCTGGTTGTCGCTCACGTTCAGCGTGCGCACATGGGGCAGCGCGCCGTAGGCCTCGGGCGTGAACGCGGCCAGCGCGTTGCGCCGCAGGTTGAGCGTGGACAGCGACGCGAGCTGGTCGAGGCCCGCGGCCGACGCAATCTGATTGTGCTCGAGGTCCAGTTCCACCAGCTTGTGCAGCCGCGTGCCGTCAAAGCCGACTGCGGCGATCCGGTTGCCGCGGGCCCGCAGCGTCTGCAGAGCGTCGTGGTACTTGAGGCCGTCCAGGCTGTCCAGACCACAGTTGTCGGCCTTGAGCCCGCGCAGGTGCACCAGGTGCTTGAGGCCCGAGAGCGTCTTGATGTCGTTGTTGGAGATGTCGAGGTACTGCAGGTTGGCCAAAGAGGCCCATGTCGTGAGCGCCGACAGCCGGTTGTCCGCCACCCGGAGGTGACGCACGCTCACGGGAATGCCCGACAGGCTGCGCAGCGCGTTGCCGGCCGCGTCGAGCGACACCAGCTGCGGGCAGAACGCGTCCAGCTTGTGCAGGCTCTCCAGGCCCTGGCCGTGCACGTCCAGCTCCTCCATGTCCTCCCAGTACGGCTCAAATGGCTCCACCTCCGTCAGCCGGCTCACCAGCTCCCGCAGGCTCTGCGCCATCACCGCCTTGGACTTGTCACCCGTCACCAGGTGCCGGTCGCCCAGCACGTAGCTGGCTTCCAGCGCCAACGACCGCTCCTGGTGGACCGTGAACTCGGACATGGGCTCAGTGACAGCATGCCCACGTACTGCGCCATAAACTGCTCGTCGTCCGCGCGAGGCGCCGGGCCAGGCGTCGTCACCAGCACACTGACGCTGGCCTGGCGCTGCGAGATCAGCTCTGAAAACCCGTCGCCGTGCCCCTCCTCGTCGCCCGAGCCGTGTGCAAGCTCGCTGCGCTCGCCGACGATGCTCAGCTCCCGGTTGCGTGACATCGCGCTGCCGCGCGAGTGGTTGGTGTCGTCTTCTTCGCGCTCGTCAATGCGCGACACTGCCGCGGCACAAAGGCGCGGCCAGCCACCGAAAGCGTCCGGGCTGGGCCACGCGACGCACTGCGAGACCGAGACCGCGACCGGAGGCTGCCGCCGTTGTTGCTTCCATGGTCGCTGCTGCTGGTGGCTGTGCTCCTGAACTTGACAGACACCGTCCGCCGCCCACGCCGTACAGAGGCTGCCGCCGCATCCTGGAGAGACGCGTCTGGGCTGCGGTCCATGCGCGACTCGCTGTCGTCCTCCACCACAAAGTCCTGAATAATCGATGCTATCGGAGACGAGAAGCTGATGGCGAGGTGTCGCCTGGACCGCGTCGGCGATGAAGAGTGCGCACGACGGCCTTCGTCGATGCTAATTTCATGCTCCACACCCGTGTCGTTGTCCGTCGCACCGGCAGCAAACACGGGCGGCTGAAGTGGCTGAGGAACGCTGGGAGCGGCGCCTGCGCTGGGCATCGGCGTGGGCAGATTCGCCTTCGTGAAAAGGACCAGGGCTGTCGGCTTCTGGGGGCTGGCCACCGCTGGCTTGAGATTGTGCAGCTCCATGGTGGCGTCGACGCTCAGGTCGGGGATGTCGGCAAAGGGATCCTCCTCGCTTCCCTCTGAAGGCAATATGTGATGCAGGCTCGGGGCGCGGTCCACGCTGGAGATGCTCTGTGTGTTTTGGGTGCTGCCGCCACTGCCGTTGCGCCGCTTGATCCAGATGTTGCGGTCGCGGTCGAGCATCATGTTGCCGACCTGATCGGGGATCAAGTGGGACACCGTCTGGGGGCGATCGTCTTCCTAGTGTCGGAGCCGCGGGACGAGCCAGTCGGAATCGAGCTGTAGGTCGAGTGTCCGGACGAGCCCGACTCGTGCGACGCCTGCGACGCTTGTGATGGGTTGTCGTCGTGCACGCCAGCGCCAGACTCGTTGCGGGGGTTCGTCGAGATGCGAATGTTTGGCGGGTCGCTGATATCGTCGCTCTCGTCCAGGCGTGTGCGGCTGCGGAAGGCGATGCTGTCCTTAACCGCCTGGGCGGCTTCCTTTTCTGCCCGGATCGCGTTCTGCGCGAGATTGATCGATCGAGTGGTAGTCGTCACGATGTCGTCCAGGTCGCTGCGCTCCTCGTACTTCTTGAGCCGCGCCAGAAGCTCGGGGTCTTCCTGCACCCGCGCGCGCGTGGCACTGGCCTGCCCTCGCGACTCGGTGGGCGCGAGAACGGTTCCTTGGTCGATTCCTGGAACGACACCTCGTCGTCCCCAGACGGCGAAACCGCCACGGGCGTCTCCATCTCCGACTCCTCAAGGCTAGCAAGGCCGCCTGTGCGCCGGCACCGCGGTTCCGCAGCATGTCCATAATCTTGTGGCCTCGTTCATAAAGTCCTCGGTCCTAATCGAGGGCTTGCGCTCGCCGTCGGCCCTGGACCGTCTGCAGGCATATGGGCCCACTGGCTGAGTTGTCCGACCACTCTGCAGATGAACTTCTGCTGTTGTCGTCGCCAAGAAGGCCGCTCTGACGGTCGTTGCTGTTGCTCTGATCGTATGTGCGGTCATAGGCGTCCTCGTTGACACTCAGATGGTGGTTTGTTCACGAAGGACAGAAGACCGCTGGCTCGGCGTCGGCGTGCGAGGCCGGGGAATGTCGCGGCCGGCCACAGCGTCGGGGTCGGCGTGCTGGAACTCGTCGCCGTCACGCGCATCTCTGCGCTTGCGCCCAATCACGAATTGCATGGTGGCATGTGACGCCTGGACCGAGTCGAGCTCCGTCTGGGGTGCTTGCGACGCATCCACGCCAAAAGCGATATCCGACCTGTGCAGCGTCCGTCGCCGTTTTGGCGTCGGGTCTTTTGATGGCGATGTGCGGGGACGCTTCCCCTCTGAGCCAATCTCGGAAATCCGGCGAGGCGTCGCCAGGACTGGGAACTTTCCTCCAGCGGCCGACGGGTCGGCCGGCTCAGTCCACTTCTCTGCCGTACTCGGCCGGCTCGACGCGGTGTTGCGGCTGTGGCGCATCCGCTGATGTGGAGTTGGCCCTGCTTCTTCTCGGTGGGCATGGGAGAGAAGACGTCGTCGTCGTGTGCCTGTGTCGGTTTGCTCCCCTCGCGGCTGGCGTATGTGCCGTTGTCCACCGTCTGCTCGTGGGCAGATGCGAGGCGTCATCATCGCCAATTGAAAATCGTTGAGCTCACCCGCGCCAAACTGCGCAGAAGACTGGCGGGACGCAGACTTTTGGATGCCTGCCACAAAGGCCTTTGCCATTTCTGTTTGGGAGGGACCGTCCATGCTGAGGTTTGCGAACCGATCGGCAGAGCTGCACGAACCGTTTGACATCTGGTCTTCGTACTGGCTGATTCGCCGCATCAAGGTCTGGTTTGTGAATGTGTCGTAGGCCCGAAGAGCTTGAGAGGGCTGCCGCCACCGGGCTGCTGTGCATGCTGCCGGCGAGGCTGCCACGCTTTTCGGGACTTGGGTTGGGAACGCGGGAACCTGAGGTCCGCGATGGCTGTCGACAGAGTCGATCTCGATACGAACGGACGGAAACTGCTTCGGCGTGCTCGCTTGAAGGGACTCCTCTGGCAGCATCTCGGATGTGTCGTTGCCCATGGGAGGACTCAGCATGCGATCGCGAAAGAGCCATCAGCCGATCGGCCGCCTCGCCGGAAGTTGATGAAACCGCCCATGTTGTCGTACTCCTCGGTGTTGTCGACGTTGAGAGACTTGCCGCCAATGCGACACCCGCATTGTTGCGCCCTGCTCCACATCGTCGGCCAGCACCATCTGGTTCCAGCGAAGGTTCTCCAGGCGCCTCTTGAGCTCACCTGAAGGCAGCTCCACTGGAGCAAAAACGGCGCCGTCCTTGTTCTTCTCCGGTGAGATCAGGATGGCGCTGAAGCTCTCGTTGCGGAGCACGCTCTGGCCACTCACCACCCGCGACTCGCGCTCCTCTGGATAGCGCGTTTGGCCGCCGTCGGAGGGCGGCATCGACTCTGCTCTTGTTCCGTGTGTCCTGGAAGTGGCGTCGCACACTGCCATCTTCCTCGTCTTCCTCGTATTCCTCCTCTTCAGTGTTCTCTTCCCCGCTCTGTTCCTCTTCATAGGCCGTAGACTCTTCGACACCGGGCCAAGGGAATGCCCGCGAGGCTGTTCGGGGAGTTGGGCGCCGACTCGTCACAGTTTGCCGACGAGTCGTACTGCACGGCATGCACTGGTGGACTAGACGGCATTGTCATGTCGTGAGCTGCTCGCTGTCCTGCTGGCATTCCTGTGCTTCCCCTCCTCATCAGATGCTTCTGCTTCCGCTTCCGCAAATTGGTTTGTGTGTTGTTGGCGACTGTCATGTGCATCGTAGCCGCCGTCTTCTTCCTCTTCGGAGAGATCCTCTGGTGTTGTCGAGCCCGGCGGGTTGAACATGTTCTCGAGCCCCACCTTGGCCGATGTGAAAAGATCGCGTTGCTCGCCATAGGCCAAATCGCCCTGGACAAGACGTCGTCGCCACTCGGGCGTGTCGCCTCCACCTTGCCGGCGACAACGCTGTGGGGTCTGTGGTCGACGGTGTTGTGGATCACGGAGCCGAAAAGGAGGCAGACACGGACCGTTGCGAATGCTGATGATGGCCTGCCACGTGAACTGGAGCTCCTTGACATCCTGGATCTTGTACTCGTTTGACAGTTTGGAAGGGGACGGCCGCGGTTGGAGCCAAAATGTGATGTCGTTGACGCCTCCGCTCGCTGAGAACGTTGCTACTGTTGGCGGGCGAGTAGTCTGGGGCCGTGGCGCACCGAGCCAAAGACACGCCCGCTGCTGCCCGCGACGTGGCGTTGTGCCGGTTGTCTTGCTACTTGATTTGCTGGTGCGCCTGGTGAGTGGGTGCGTCTGGTGGAGTGGGTGGCGAATGTGAGGGTCCGAGCCGCTGGGACACCCAGTCCTCGCGACAGGGAGTCGAGCCAGGCGTTCGCCATGACGTGGGAGTGCGTGTCGCGTAAATATGAAGATGCTGGGCTCGGGAAATAAGGGCCGTCGTCGTCGTGATGGAGGTCGAGGTCGAGGTCGAGGTCGTGATGGTCGTGATCGTGGGGGTTCAGACGCGTCCTACCGCAAGGCCATGACAGCGGCGGCGCTGGGAGAGAGAGTTGTGGAAAAGAAATGTCTCGAGCCGCTGGGACTGGGACTGGCGCAAAGAAGACAGATGATGCAATGATGGAGCGCTTTGTTGGCGGCTATGGTTGTTTTGGCGATGGTGTCGCTCTATATTTGCAGCACGGACCCAAACAAGCGAGCCGCGATAAGATAATGCCCGGTAAAGAAAGAGGACGTCGAAAGAAAGGTAAGATTGGAATGAAGTCGGGTGATTGTCCTTCTGTCGAGTATGCAAAGGGCCGTTGGGAGCAGCAGAGCAGTCGTCGCCGTCGTTGACGTTTGGCGTTGTGGACTTCCGCGTGGTCGAAAAGAGGCTGTGGGCGCGTCTCTGCTGCACCCACCGTTGCTTCCAATCGGGGCCATCGATCAACATGTTTGCAGTTGCCGTGACAACAGACGATCCACTTTTCCTATGTTGCAGCCACAGGCGCCCCACTCTCAGCCGCAGCATCACGAACCGCACCAAGGCCCCAGAGAGACAAGAGACACGGAAAATACGCAGATGCTGCAGCAGACCTAAGAAATGCATGAGCTCTGATACGGGTCGTATAGTGCAATCTGACAGTAACAGCTTCTGCTTGTATTTTGGGTGCAAAAGAGCAAAGAGCTCTCGATGCTAGTGGAGTCGGGGCAGCTGCCACGTGACAGCGTTTAATTGAATTTTGGGAAAGAGCGTCGTAGACGCGTTGCTGCCGGACAGGGAGGTTGCGACAGCCCCACAGGTTTGGCCAAGCTCGCAGAATTTCCCAGAAACGGCCACACATGTACTAAGTTACGAGTGATGCACGAGCACCAAAGCTCTCCGTCGGCAGCTACGAGTACAGTCGCACCTTGACCAAGTGCGCGTCTGCGAAGCCAGCCACAAATGCAAATGACACCCCATCGCCAACAAACACATCCGCTCGATATGGACCAGGCAGCAGCCGCAGTTGGCCGCCCTCCGGCGCCGAGACGGCCACGCGTGAGCAGGTCCAACAGGCCACACTCGCCCCAACTTTCGGCCGACGACACTGTGCTGTGCGGCGAGCCGACCCACGGCATGGACGATGTTGTGCTGTCCGGCTCGGACGACGAGTACTACGACAGCCCCGGCGCACGATCGCGACGCCTCGACGAGCAGGCACGGCTCTTTCTCGAAGGCCGCGACCCCGCTTGCTCTCAGCATCATTAAAGGGGCCCTTTGGCAGGCAGACGGGCTGGGAGAATCCTTGGAGAGGGGGCGCAGCAAGACACTTGCAGAGGCCATCCCTCTCTCCGACGAATCGCAACAGCTGGTGGTTGTATTAACGACGCGCGTGTCGACAACCGGAAACAAACGATCACATCCAACGGCCGATCTGGGAACGACACCAAACACCAGCAACATCGGAAAAGGATCCAGGAGGCAAGAAACGGGCCGTAGGCACCGACTGGCTGCGACAAAACAACCTCAAACGCTTGAGGTCCAGCCAGATGACGATGCGTCAGCCTCGCCGTCGACTCTACGATCGACCAGATCGACGAGCCTGCTCAGACTGCAAGTGCTCCCAAGACGCGGAGCCTTGCACGATCCGTGTCCGATCCCGTTCGAGATGTGGCTGCGGCGCCAAGTGAGGCGGCTGAGCGCAATGCCGACGCACCGCCACCCAAGGCGTTGCCGGAGCTGGGCTCTCGGCATCTCATATGTTACACATTTCGGACAGTGAGCCATCCATGTCGATGCTTTCATCCGATATTCTCTCACACAGCCGCATGGAACCCGAGCCAGCATTGCCACAAGTCTCTGTCCCATTGAGAAGACAAAGGAAGTGGAGGCAACAGGGCCCGTGGAGGAAGACGCACAGCCGCCTTTGGCGACGACGCGACGTTGTTGTCGGCAGATCAGACAGCACAAAGGACGCAGATCAGCAATACCAGACGAGTCGCATGCGGCTATGGACACGGCAACCGAGCCTGACACGCGCAAAGCCGAGCGACAACTGTCGGAAACAGGGAACCTGTCGGGCCATTAGACGAGGCCCCAGAGCAGCAGGATACGAGCAACTCGACTCGATCCGACCTCAACAACATGTGCCATGGACGCTGTGGCAGACGAAACAACAACACTTCCGACAGCTGTTGGTGGCACTGAGATAACGGGTGCGCGGATTGCAACACAAGACCAAAGCCGTGGGCCAAGACGCAAGCAACGCCATGATGAGCGACTAATGGCAGACAGCCCGGCCGGCCCTCTCGACGAGGAGGGTACCTGTGCTTCTACCACCATCACAAGCCAAGTCCTTGGAGCAGAGAAGACCCAGACACTTTACCTACAAGGGTCTCTCCCTTCCAGATCGTTCTTCGGCAGACACGGGAGCCATCGAAACAGCAGCGGCCACGAATGAAACATGTAAAACGCCGGCAGACCCAGCATATTCTCTCAGCCAGAACCCTTGGGCGGAAGAGACTAACAGCGGCCGTGTTCTCATCATCCGCCCCATCAATATCTTACTTCAAATAAACCATCGCACTAATGCTCTCCTGGCAAGGAGGTTATTGTGTTACCCCCGGTCGAGAAGCAATTGCTCGAACAGATGCCCGAGCCCTTCCTGCCGTCTCTACCCATCCCAATCGCCCATTCGTCTGGGACAGCACCTTCCACGCCAGACACGAAGCAATCCAGCCTCCCAACACCCGACATGACCGTGTCGATCAAGTCGTTTAGACGTTCCGCTCACCATCGCCCACGCCGCCGCCTCGACGGAGAAGCGCAAAGGCAAGCGGTCCCCGGTCGATTCTTCGTCGACCGCGGCGGCGATCAGGGGCAACGGCCATCTCAACAGGTCCGGCCGCCGCGTTCGCTTCGGTCTCCTGAAGACGAATCTGCTGCGCTGGAGGCGCAGGTGTCGAAGCCACGGCCGCCTGGATGGACCAGATTGATGGCGAGTCCCGGGGCCGTGGCTCCACGTGCGAGCCATCCTCGGACAGTTTGCCTCGAGCACCGCAGCGGACAGCTTCGCCTCCCCCACGAGACGAGGTGCTCATGGAGTCGCTCCCTACTGAGGTCGATCGGTTCAAGGGCCATTTTGCGACCATGGCCGGCCGGACACGAAGCCAACAAGCAGCTGTCGCGAAAGGCGCGTCGCAGCCTACATTGTCGCAAACCGACGCGCCACGGGCTCATTCCATCGCGATACCAACGCGGCACGACTCGGTCCTGGATCTCGAGCTGTACAGCAGTCCGTCTGTCGAGGCCATGGCGTCCCGGATTCAGGGGGTGGATGCAGACGCCTCAAAGCTGCAGCAGGTCTCGTCTGGCCAGTCGCGGCAATCGCCCATTGCGTCGCTATCGCACCTCGGGCCACAAGGCTGTCGGTACACGGCACGGCGATGGCGGCGGCGGCGGCGGCGGCGACAATAAAGGAGAACGCCACGCGTGGCCGCGAGGCGGAGCAGCACCACACAGGCGGCAACGACGGCCAGGACGACGATGCCGCGTCGGCCGTGGACGATGTGCAGGATGTAATGGACAATCTCGATGACTTTTTGGGCCTATGGGACATGGACGCCGAGCTCGCCGAGGTGCGTGCGCGCAGGATGTGAAAGGGAACCGGCTTTGCTGAGCAAACAATGATATCATAGGCAGAGGCGCAATTGCTTTTAGGAGGCATAATCAGGCGTGCTTTTATTCCATATGTACGGAGTTTATGCTACGAATACAAACTCAAGAAACCGCTCTCGCAACGACGAGTCCTACCGCATCACTGACCCTCGGTCCATAGCACTGTAGCTGAACCTACACGATCCAGGTGAACTTGAAGATGCTGGATGAGATTTTTTATATTATCGTACTCGGAGTGTCTGTTGACACGTTTTCCCTCTTATTTTCGAGAATAAAAACAAGTAAACAGAGAAAACATGGAGAATCCAACAACAAGCGTAGAGCAGAAAAGAAGACACGACCGACAAAAACGGTTCGAATATGAATCACGAAGAAACAACGTGACAAGCTCGCGCGACTATGGAATTGTAAACAAGCACAACCATCTAATTTACACTTTCACGCGTGAGATAAGCCTTCTGGAAGCTCATGACCATTGACACGCAAGGCACGTTGTAGATTGTCGCTGCTGGAATATGAGGAGCTGCCCTGCCCCTCTTGAGGCCCCTTGTTAGTCTGTTGTCCGAAGCCGTCTTACTCAGAGCACGAGGGGCGTTGGCGCGTCAAGTGCCGATTGTCACCACGTGCGGGCCACTGGAGCTTTAGTGCACACCCGACCTTCACCGACGTCCGTACACAGTATCTACCATCTTGCCTTGGACGAAGACGAACGGTTCGGGGAGTTGATTTATAAAAAAGTCGTCGAGGACGCGCACAAGCAGAGACGGTGGCACAAGATAGGCTGCCTGCTTCTGCCATGGCCGTTCCAGACGTTGACGTCTACGAAGTAGATTGCATCTTCACTAGTAAGATTGCTCTTGTACACTGGGGAAGACGGACGCTGGCCACGGTGTCTGCATCGGGCACACCGGGATAGGACGTTTGAGATCTTGTCTGTGCTTCTTCACGTTTCCTCGCCCCGTCTGAGCCAGCTATCAGTTTGTTGCCCCTTTGCTGACTCTTGGCATTGTCTAGACAGCTGGCTCTCTGCCCGTTTTGCATTGGATTGTGGTGACGCAATGGCGTGCACATGGCCGAAGGAGAAGCTCTCCTTGGACAGCAGGCAGATCGAGAGAAACGGGGGATGTATCGGAGACGAACAGCACACGGACGTCGGACAGGGACCGAAGTGAAGCAAACTGCAAGTCTGCAAAAACAATTTACAAAGTACAGGACTTTTTATGAGATTGAAATCTCTCGGGCACGGCCACAATTCTTTCCTGACACCCAATCGGATGATGCAGGAGAACACGGAGCAGGATGCAGGGGAAACAGGAGAGGGATCCGAGGCCATGCCTACGAAGTACAAAGTAGGTTCTGGCGCAAGCTGAAATACATCACCCTCTGTCTATGCCCTGTCTTTTTGTCTTGGTACATGTACATGCAAGTCGAGTCTCAGCCGAAAGGAGCTGAGTCGCGATAGAAGAAAGTTTAGAGCCCTCGGGGCCCGGGATATGGGGCGGCCCAGATTAAAAGGCTTGTCTCACACGCTTTTATGAGAGATGATAGTCGCAGAGTCTGTCCGCGGCATCTCGATGGCTATCAAGCCCGCGGTCACCGCCCCGCGGGCGATGCGGGATAAATGGCTCGACAGGGAGCACGGGCCGGCAGTGGGCAGATTGCTATTGAGCAAAATGGCTGGCCGAAAAGCGGTGAGCAAGGTGACCAAGCTGTGCCGCGAGGCAACCTCCTGTGCTCGAATACAGAATCAGGAGATGTTGCTGTGCTACGCGGGACGAAGGACGATCGGAATGGCATTCTGTCAGCAAACCGGAGACTGGTGTGCTAGTGTTGGACGAGAAGGAGGAAACAAGGGAGAAAGTAACAAAGAGGAATGGCCAAGGCCCAAAAATAACAACAAAGAAAGAAGCAATGACAAACACGGCGTGACGATCGCTAGTGATAATCAAGACGGGCGTGCTTCCCGAGACTAGGCCTACAGCAACCAACAAGAAGCCAAGGCGCGCACAACGAGAAGGACGAGAAAGACGAGAAAGATACAAAACCACAAGACACGGCCGTTGCGTTTACGAAGTACGCAAAGACTGTCGTATCTTCTCTGCGGCATGAAACGGGGTCTGGGGTTGCGCCAGGGCGGCGGTCTGTCACCGACAAGACCGGTGAAACCCAAGTGCACGTTCCGGGCTGATTGGTCTGCGCGCGCTGGGCTGATTGCTGCGAATGCATCCGAGAGGCGGCCGTGTCCTGTCTCTGATATGCACGGTTGTCGGCGCTGCTGCACGGCGGCTGGGCCTTGTTCCCTTTGCTCCTCTTTGTGCAGCCTCCTGAAGCTGTTGGACTCGACGGACGCTGATGGACTGTGACTGCAGAGTATGGGCCCTCTTTTGCGCGTCGAGCCATCGTTTCGTTTTCGTTCTCGTCTTCGTCTTCGTCCTCGTCCTCGCCCTCGTCCTCGACGTGATGCAACTGTGGCCCATGGGCAATAATTGAGGGCATGTCGTGGTCCGCGGCACTTGTTCATGTCGAAGCGGCACGGTGTGGCTACTCGTACTTGCTCCAACACGCACTTTGTAGGGGCCCACGCATTTCCACGATGTGGCCCCAGGCCAGACGGGCCGCACAGCGCCAGTGATGCGTGCGTCTCTGCGCTGCCGACGATGACGGCCGCTTGGCCCATTGCTGGGGAAAAGCGAGCGATGCCTGTTTGGGCGCGTGCCCACTGCAGATGGACGGCGCTAGAAAAGCACGTGACTGCGCCATCGACGCAAAGATTGCCACAGTGCAGAAAGTAGGGCTTCTCTGTGCCAAGACCTCCGTTGTCTGTCTTTCCTGTCTCAAAGATACACGAAACCATTCATGGGACAAAAATGGCAAAATACGTGTCGTGTCTTATCAGGCCCAACCCTTGCTCTACGAAGCACGAGTATTGTCGTCGTGTTGATCCTCACTTTGGTTGAGGCAAAGAAATGTGGCTACTTGAGCGCTCTGATGATCCGGAAAGGGATGAGGAAGGCCCGGACGACAGACAACGCCCATGTTAATGTACTTTGTACTGATTCTTTGTACTTTGTACGTTTTTGCGTATCTTGCGTATTTGCGCTGTACCGTTACCAGACAAAGTGGAAAGTCGCCAAACAAAGTTGCCAAACAGACACAGTGGGACTGCGGAGAGAGAGGAGCAAAGTACATTGTACCAAGTACTAGGAAAGTCCTCCACCGGCCAATCAGGTGCAACCTGCTGCGCACAGAAGCTGGGGGAAGCGACGGGAGATACTGAGTACATTGTACGATGCGGCCAACGGACAGTTCCTGCCGACATCGCACAGACAAAGCAGCGATTGTGCCGTCAAGAGTCCTTTGCTCGGCCGGCCGCTCCCCTCTGTTTGTCAGACTGTTTGGGCGTCGCACAATGCTCTGTAGCTGGCCTGCCGTTACACCTTTCTGTAGATTCCAGTGCCAGGTACTCCTTTTTAGTATCGTCACTTTGTGTCCAGGTGCTGGCGTTCTGTCCTGTGGCACCTCCGCCAGCAATCAGATGCCCACTCGACCCACGTGTTGCGTTACGTAACAACCGCCGGCCGTCGCTGCAAGTTTGGGCGCCGCTTCGCTCCTCCTGCGTCTTCTCGCAGCCCGCCAATCAGCAGGCGGTACGTCGTACTCCGCAGCGGCCGCCGTTTCCCTTTCCCTTGTTTTTCTTGCCTCCCAGCGCTGCCCAATCCCACCGCAGCAATCGATACCGTTTTCCGACTACCGCACCCTTGCACCTGCCTTGCTCTGTACTCGGCACCTGCACCTGTTTTCCCACCCCTCCTCTGTCAACATGGCCCATTCTCCATTTCGCCATCGACAAATCGCCGCTCCAGTTCGACGCCTCCTACAACCCAAAAGGAAGCCCAGTCTCCAAGCCCTCCACGACCGAGCGATTGTGTTTCCCCCGTAGACGTGAGCGTATTATCCTGTCCAGCATAAGGAGACTTTCTTCTGTTTATCTATTTTTATTTCCATCTCGTTATTCTTCTTCGCTTGGCTTCTTCTCTTCTTCCTCCCATTCTCCCTCCTCTTATCTTCTTCCCGTCTCCTTCATTTGCTCGCTTCTACCCTTTTCCCCAACGGCGAGCCATTGACGACGCCTTATGACGGTGGTTTCGGAATCCCCTACTGTCTGCTGCAGACTACCTGCCAACTTGGCCACGTTCGAACTTGTTCGGGCGGCCGTTCGCAGCAGACCCTGATGGCAGCGGAACAATGGCCAGCCGACGACGGCACATGCAGCAGTGCCGGCGGCAGCCCTCGGACTCCTCGCCAGCATTTTGACGACCGGCAGCAGTCTCTTGACGAGCCCGCTGGCCACCTCGACCTCGACGACGGCGACAGCCATGCCGACAGCAGCACCCCCGTTGCATCGCAGGCACAGACGCAGCCGCAGCAACTACCACAGGCCACGGCTCGTCACGACAACTTTGTCTCCTTGCAACCCAGCGACATACATGCCCAGTCTCACAACGAGGGCCGAGTCCCGTGGACCAGGCAGCACCTGAAGCGGACGCCCAGCAGACGGACCATCTGTCAACAACACCAGTAGCCATCATGGCAGCACCCGCAGCACCCTCGGCCCCGGCTCCTTCTCCTCGCCGCCAACAACAACTCTCCACATCGTCCACTCTCTCCACGTCCTCGACATCCACCACCGACGGCTATCCCACCTCCTCCGACTTCGTCGTCGTCCTCCGCGACGCCAAGCAGCAGGTTTCGGGCAACGATCCTTCCGTGCGCCCGAACCAAGCGCTGTGCTTTTCTGTACAGTCTCCTACCGCGATCGCTCTTCATCCGAGACCATTTCGGTCGCGAGACCGATTCTCGAGACGGAAAGACGGCTCGCGACTGCTTTGACGGTGCGGACCGGCCGGACCGGACTCCGACGTTGTCTTCAGCGCAGCTATCTGGCGCATCCGGCGACAGGGCACCGATTCCAATTCCGATTTTGAAGCAGTCCAGCATACCGCCCCGTTCGCGTGCGACACACTCCTGCACGACGGCACCGACACCGACACCGACGCGCGGAGCGCTCTTGCGGCTTTGACAAAGCGACGAGCGAATGACCGCGCGAATCGGGCGACAAGTCAGACGCAGCGCTGATACGGCGGTGGCTGCCGAAGATGGCGATGACTCGGGCGAAGAGAAGATATCGGCTCTCTTTGTCCTCACCAGACGGTCGAGGAGGGTGCCGAGACGCCGCCCATGGGAAGCACACCAAACGCAGCCATCGCCGCTGCAGCCTCGTCGGTCGGTGCGCGGCAGGCAGGTCGGGAGACCTTTAGCACATGGCGGTCTGGCAGCACCACGGCCGAGCCCGAGGCGGCTCGCCAGACACCCGCGACCTCTTCGGACCTGTCACCCGATTGTACCAACACGATCCGCCGGCCAATGTCGCATAGTGACCAGCAGCAGTATGCCGCGCGCATCAAATCCCACCCGGTCACACCAAACGAGGAGCCCGAGCCAGTTGTCTCCGACAGCGCCGAGACGGCAGTGGAAGCGCCGTCGCGGCCCATGTCGCAGTATTTCGAGGAGCCCGATGTCGACGTCGAGCCCGAGCCTAGTCAGCCACTCGACGCTATCGAGCTGATCCCGTACAAGCACCAGGTTGGCGGCCATACCACACTTTGGCGCTTCAGCAAACGCGCCGTGTGCAAGCAGTTGACGAACCGGGAAAACGAATTCTACGAGCGAATCGAGCGGTACCACAGAGATCTGCTGCCCTTTCTGCCCAGGTGGGATATTTCTTCTTTTTGCGTCCTTTTTACAAATTGTAGCCATTCGTTGTGCTAACCCGCGATAGATACATTGGTGTTTTGAATGTAAAGTTCCACAAATTGCCTCGGCGCAGGTCGACGATGAAAAAGGACGAAATTGCTGCCGCCGAACGGAAACAAATTGGCCAGGGCGAGCTCAGCGCCCTTGTCAAGGACAGCAACGCCGACCGGAAGCCGCCAAAGCAACATCCGCCGCGCCGACAGCCGCCCGTTACATCAGCCAATCAATGCAGAACTCGCAGACGCAGGTACCGACCGTCACATTCATCGACAACCAGCACATCCTTCCCCGCCATCTTCTGCAGCCCACCGCCCCATCTGCGAACCACACGCCGCGAGGTTCGTACTCAGCCGCCACGGCCGTTGAAAGCAACCTGCTGAGAGAGCACTTGCAAAAGGCAGTGGCGGCGCCGAGCAGCGCGATTTGGTCGTGCCTGAGCCTCCCTCGCGCAACGCGGCTACGCGCCCCTTCCTCGAGGGTCGTCAACTGAACAGCTGGGGTGCCACGCTCGTGAACAAACGCTTGCGTAACGAGGTTTTCAACGATGCGTTCCTCAAGCAGCCCGTGGATGTTCAGAAGTACCAAAAAGGGCAAGACGGCGCGCGCAATTCCGCGAAAGATTCTCCAGCAGCACACCCTGCGTGCGTCCAACTCGGAGTCGACCTTGGTTGCGGAGCGTGAACGCCGTGCTGGTGCCAAGGTTGCGCAGCAGGATCAGCGCACGAACCCTCCACAGCTGACACCACGCCGGCTACCTCGACAATGGCCACGCAGAGCGACTTGAGCTCTGCAGCAAAGAGCCTTGGCGATGAGGCTGTGGCCGGTGCTGATGACGCCGAAAACCCAAAGGATGTGACCGGAACTAGTGCGCCCGAGGCACAGAACTTTGTCGACCAGATTCGGCCCGTGCAGCGCAGACGCCGCTACTCTGGCACGGCCTCCGTCGCAAGCCCAAGAACGTGACCGACCCTCGTGGTGACCTCAAGTACTACGAAGGAGCAGATGAGGCTGCATACAAGGCCGATATGGACGACATGGCGGCCGCGAGCACGACAACAAACACCAGCCGGTCCTCCATCAACACTCAAATGGCCCTGGATGCGTTTGAGGATCCTTGTACCGGCCCCGCTAACGGCGTCCATCCACCGGACGCTGGTGACAAGACCGAATACCACAGCACAATCTCTGCCATGGATATCAAGCAGCCGCAGCAAAGCCACCACGGATTCAGCAACCTGTCGCATCAGCTCCAAATGGAGGATGCTCCGTCCGAGGCGACTCCCGTTCAAGGCCCTGCCCCGTTCCTGGGCGGGTCGACCGCCATGACCTTGGCAGGCAGCCCGTCCGAGTTAGAAAATCCGAGGCCCATCAACCCCAAGGAGGCACAGACAGGGTCTCGCCAGGAGTACTTCTTGCTTCTGGAGGATCTCACGGCAGGCATGAAGAAGCCTTGCATCATGGACCTCAAGATGGGCACCCGACAGTACGGTGTCGATGCCAGTCCCAAGAAGCAGCTCTCCCAGCAGCGCAAGTGTGCCAACACCACGTCGCGCGAGCTTGGCGTGCGCATCTGTGGCATGCAAGTGTGGAACGCGACCCTGCAGCAGAATGTCTACCACGACAAGTACTTTGGCCGCAACGTCAAGGCGGGCGACGAGTTCAAGAGTGTGATTCGGAGTTTTTGTACGACGGTTCCGATCTCTCCAGCATCCTGCGCCATATCCCGGTCATGCTCGAGAAGCTCTGCCAGTTGGAGAGCATTGTCCGTCGCCTGTGCGGCTACCGCTTCTACGCAGCCAGTCTCCTCGTCTTTTACGACGGCGACCAGAGCAATACGGACGACGGCAGCGGCATGTTGACCGGCGGCGAGGATACAGCGATCGAGGACTCGACAACCGACTTTGCCACGGACAATGAAGACGCCTCCGTTCGCGACGGATTATGCGTCGCCGCCGCCAACGCCGCCGGGACAAGCGCGAGATTGATTTCAAGATGGCCGACTTTGCCAACAGCGTGATTGATGCCGACGCTGTCAAGGACCGGCCCTGTCCGCCCCAGCACCCTCGGATGTCGACCGCGGCTTCCTATACGGCCTGCAGTCTCTGCAGCGCTATCTGACGCAGATTCAGCGGGACGTGCGGTCGGAAATGGGCCTGGCGTGGCCGCTTCGCCACCTGGACCACGGCGACATTGACCTGAACGACTGGGACGATGGTGGCAATGTGAGCGAGTAATGCAACTCAGTCACGATTGTCACGAACCACTCCTTTTGCTATGATTAAAGGTCCTGGCATGGGCGTTTGCCCCTTGCCCTACGCGGCCTATCTTCTCTCTCTTTATTCTTTTTCTTTTCATGACCTTTACTTTTTCCAAAGGCGTATCTGGCTTTCTATACCATGTCCCGTCACCATACCCTTTTGTAGCATATCTGGCGCTTCTTTTTACGCTATTCTCTCTTTTCGTGTTTGTTTTTGTCTTTTCGTCTTTTCAGTTTCATTCTTCTTCCTGCATGTTTATCTTCGTCGTCTTCCCCTGGCTCGCGTCTTTCGGGGCTTGTTATCATTATTTTCTCGTTGCGGCCTTTCAAATAGATCTCTTGTCTGTTTCTCAAACCATGACTCTCTTTCTGCTCTTACGAGCCTGCTTCGCTTCCTCCATTCTCTCTCTCGTCTCTGTTCTTATATCTTATTTTGCATTGTGTGAATCAATGGGACTCTGCGGAAACACAAAGGGATCTTATACAAGGGCGGACTATAGATACGGAGAGAACAGGCCCCGGAACCTGGAACCTAACACTTGGGACCTGGGGATTACGGGATTTGGATTTTGGGGTTTGGATTTTGGGTTTTGGGTTTTGGGACTGGGACAGAAGAAAACAGGGATGCAGTGCCTGGGACTCGATAGATTGTTTCCAAATTCAGTGTACGAAGGGTGACGGCGTCAGCTGTGTCCTTTCACTTGTTTCTCTCTCGTTTCCTCTCTTTTTACGGCAGTATTGTGTTCTGTACTTCTTTTTCCTCTGCCATCTTTTGTCTGCATCGAAGGGACGTCTCGACGTCTCATCCACCCGGATGGTCTGTCAAATGTACCTCTAGGTCCTACATGTTGATATGCATTCAGCTTTATATTCAAATGTCGTCTTGTTTTTCCAATTCCCCTTTACTGGGCGCCATCAAGGTGGTCATCCCTCACAGCATAGCGGAGCCTTGCAGCAACTTGAGATGGATCCACATATTTCGAAGTGGTACAAGCCTTCACCCCAGAAAGATGCATCTTGAGGGTCAAACTCAAGTAGAGCACCGTGAAAGCCGTTTTTTAGCTGACGATTTGCTACATACTCATCATCTGTGACATGTTGTGGCGTCTGGCCGTGAAGGACATGGCTGACGAGGCGCAAAGCACCCGCCTTCTCATAAGCACTGAGCCGCAACATGAAGCACGTGACTCATCAGCCACAGGGGCTTGAACGTGCATCGCCCTAACCGGTTTCGCGAATTTTAACCACGCTCCATGTGGTGTATCGCCCTCGGCCTCAACCCCACACCTTCTCCAGACCGACGACGCGCCCAGATTCCGGCATCAAGGACCATCGCCATCGCCATCGCCGCCATCCATTTCGACCCGGAAATTGGTGATATCGACTCGCCAGAACCGCGGCTATCCCCTGACGACCACGGACTCCCCGCCCAGCGCCCTGAGCGGCCGCAACTGCCGACCAAAACGCCTGGGACACGACCTCTTTGTCCCTATTTGTCACGATCCATCGACCGGATCGCCCACGACAGCGACATCTGTCATCGATATCATCACCGGCACCACACTTGTTATCAGGAGTCTCGACCTGCTGGTAAACCGTGCTGCTTTCGGGGCAGTTTGCGCATTTCTGCCGCGCATCGGCTGTTCCGAGCGCCCTCCGACTGTCGTCTTATATCCCGTCGCTCGTTATCGCCCAAATCCCCCCCTGTCTTGTTTCGCGTCAACGGGCGCATCCGACTCAGCAACCACACCCACCACCACAACCACAACCACATCCATCCATCGCATCGCCATCACGAGTAGAATCACCCGAACAAATGATTTGAATTGTTGGACCGGTCTTCTCGTCCAAGATTTGAGGGAGGATTTCTCGGGAGCGCGAGAGAGAGTTCCAACGTGCAAAGGGCGAGTTGTCGATTTCTCGTGATCAGTTTCGCATCACTGTGCCTCGACAGCGCGCTTTCTGGCGCATCACTTTTTCGCCACCCCTCTCCCCACCGCGCACCGGTACGTTACGAGTTGACGGCGAGAGTCCACGTCGTCGTCGCCCGCCGAGGCCATTGCAATCATGGCGCCCATCTCGGTGACCGCCGTCCCTCCTCCGACCATACCCAAGGCGAAACGGCCGACCCCGGCCGGCGTCCAAACGAATGGTGCCAGCGCCATTCGGTCATCGCCGTCGCCATCCCTCACAAACAAGAAGCCGCCCGCGACCGGCAAGTCTGTCGCATTCAGTGGCGCATCATCCACATCCGGCCCCAACGGCATGACAGTCACGCCCGTGCGGCCGCCGAATCGGCCACCGCGCATGCCCCCAGCCCAGACCAACGGCACAGGGTCTGGCGCCGGCAGCGATGCCAAAGCCAATGGCACGCTGCAGGTGACGGGCCCCAAGGTTGATCCTTTGGCCGCCTCGGAAGCGATACCCTATGGTATGCTACTGCCCACTTTCTGCCTGGCCTGTCTCTCTCGTGTAGCTAACCTGGTGTCTACCTCGCAGTCATCACCTCCCGGTATATCCTGAGAAAGTACCGCCACAACCCTCCCTCCCTCATCGTCCACCTGCACACAACACACTTCCGCTTCGACCAGCAGGATGGCAGCTTCACATACAAGTCGCCATGCGCTATTTCCTGGAGCATCTCAAGGCGGGCACCGTCCCCCACGACCTTGTCCCACCTTTGCAAGCAGCGGGGTGCCCTTTTACGAGGGGTGCTTGATCGTGCAGGTCTATGACCACAAGTCGGTCGCGCAGACCAAGGACGCTGCCCGCCCCGCCGAGCAAAAGAACAACTCGGCGCCCTCCTCCATCCACAACTACAACCCCTATATGACGCCATCTGGATTTGTCCCATACCCCAAGGACAGCATCGTCTCCGAGGACAAGAATGCCGCGAGCCCTGCCGGTCGGATGACGAAGGAGAAGACGCGAGGCGACTTTGCCGTCGACTCCAAAGACAAGGACAAGGACAAGGAGAGGGACAAGGACAAGGACGCCGGCTCTGCATCCAACGGTCTACCGAGAGCCAAAAGAGCGAAGTGCCGCCAAGCCCAAGATCTTCACAGTGGTCCTGAAGCCGACGGCAGAGAGCAGGCACGCCGACATGGTTGTCATGGCCAGCACACCGCGCGATGCGACAGAGACCCGCGACGCGAACGGCATGACCTATATCCCGCCACCCACACCATGGCGGCCACAGCTGCGGCGAAGAAGCCGAAGCGCGAACAGATGCTGCTCGACAACTCCAACATTCTCGAGTTTGAGTCCCAGGTCCTGCTTGCCAACTACCCCGTGCTGGACCTGGAGCCCGTGTCGTCGGCGGCCGGTATGCGCCGCAAGCTCGAGGAGCAGGCCCACCCCGACCACGAGGCCGACCTGCCGCAGCCCAAGCGCAGAAAGCAGACGGTGGCCGAGATGGCCGCGTACGAAGCCTTTGCCGCCAACGAAGAACGGTACATGCTGGCTGAAGACGAGCGCCTTAGTGCGGACGCTTCGGGCGGCCAGGATGTGGCCGCGGGCGGCGGCGACGACCTGCAGAGCGGCTCTGCCGCCTTTGAGCCGCGCTTCGAGCGCTTCAAGCTTATTGAACAGATTAAGCGCGACAACCAGGAGCGCAAGGAGATTGAAAAGGCCAAGCAGCAAGAGCGGGAGCGCCAGCTGGCCGCCCAGCGCGCCGAGCAAGCACAACAGGCCCTCGTTCGGGAACAGCAGGCCCGCGAGCATGCCCGCGAGCAGGAGCGCCTGCGGCAACAGCAGGCCCAGCAGCAAGCCCAGCAGCAGGCCCAGGCGGCCCGGGACGCAGCGCAGCGCGAGCAGCAGCAGGCCCAGCGCCAGGAGGCCCAGCGCAAGAAGATGGCCGCGCAGCAGGCCGCCAAGCAGCAAGCGCAACAGAACCAGCAGGCCCAGGCCGCCCAAGCGCAGGCCGCCCAAGCGCAGCAGCACAGGCCCAGCAGCAGGCCAGCAGCAGCCAGCAGCAAGCCAGCAGCAGCCAGCAGCAAGCCCAGCAGCAGGCCCAGCAGCAAGCCCAGCAGGCGCAGGCCCAGCAGGCGCAGGCCCAGGCACAGGCACAGGCCCATGCTGTACAGCAAGCGCACGCGGCGCAAGCCGCCCGGGCCCAGGCGCAGGGCATGCAGAACCAGCCCCCGACGCCCGGCCAGCAAAACGCCGCCGTGGCCGCTCAAAAGGCTGCGCAGAACGCGGCGGCGGCGGCTGCGGCTGCGGCCATGGGCAATGGCTTCCCCAACGGTCTTCCTAACGGCATGACTCCACAGCAGGCCGCCCAGCTCCAGGCGCGCATGCAGATGGCCGCCCAGCAGGGCGTGGCCTCGTCGCCGATCCCGCGCAACGGCACGCCGCAAAACATGTCGTCTCCCATGGTGGGCGCCGTGCCCATGCAGGCGTCCGCGTCGAGCATCGCCGGCAGCCCGCCGCGGCCACCCTCGGTCGCACAGAGCCACGCGCCTATGGCGGCGCCCATGTCCGCGACCATGTCCGCCCGTGGCAGCCAGCAGAGCCACCCGTCCAACACGCCGCGGATGCCGAGTGCCACGCCCAACATGCAGCAGCAGGTCGCAACCCCGATCAACCGGCCCCAACAGATGGCCACGCCCCGCATGGCGGCACAGGCCAGTCCGACCCCTGGCATGATGACGCCGCAGCAGGCGCAATTTATCCTGCAGCAGAACCTGAACGGGCCGCCATGGGTACGCCGCAGATGGCGAACAACAACGTGGCGGCGGCCCAGCGGCAGGCACAGCAGCGCATGCAGCAGGCCATCCAGAGCGGCATGGCCACGCCGCAGCAGCAAGCGCAGTTCCTCAACCAGCAACGTATGGCGGCACAGCTGCAGATGCGTGCGGCGGCGGCCGGCATCCAGGGCACGCCGCAGCAGCAGCAGGCGATGATGATGCGATCATGGCAGCAGCAGCGGCACAGCAAGCGCAGCAGTCTGGCCTCAACCCGCAACAGCAGCAGCAGCTGCAGCGGCAGATTATGCAGCAGCAGCAGCAGCAGATGCAGCTCCACCAGCAGCAGGCGGCCCAGCAGGCGCAGCAGGCGCAACAGGCACAACAGGCGCAACAGGCGCAACAGCAGCAGGCCCAGCAAGTCCAGCAGCAGCAGGCCCAGCAAGTTCAGCAGCAGCAGCAGCAACAGGCCCAGGCCCAGGCACAGGCGCAAGCCCAGGCCCAGGCGCAGGCACAGCAGCAGCAGCAACACCAACAGCAGTTCAATGCGCTGCTGCAGCGCCAGCAGCAGCAGATGATGAATGCGAATGGCGGCGCTGGCGGTGGAGGCGGCGGCGGCGGCGGCGGGCCGAACCTGACCATGGCGCAGGCGAACAGCATGAACCTGACGCCGCAGCAGCTCAACCAGATGCAGCAGCTGCAGCAGCAGCGGTCGCAGCAGCAGTCGCAGCAGGCCAACCTGATTATCCAGCAGCGCAACCGCATCTACCAGAGCAACCTGCCCGGCCTCGCGCAGCGCTACGGCGGCGAGAAGAACATCCCGCCGGAGGAGCTGCAAAACTTCCAAAAGCTCTGCCTGCAGCAGGCGCAACAGGCCGTGGGCAACATGCTCAACCAGCGTAGGCAGCAGGTGGCCGTGGCGATGCAGCAGCAGCAACAAGCCCAGCAGCAGCAGCAAGCCCAGCAGCAGCAGATGCAGCAGGCGGGCCTGCAGGGCATGCAGCAGGGGATGCCTCAAGGGATGCCTCAAGGGATGCCCCAAGGCATGCCACAGGGGATGCCCCAAGGTATGCCACAAGGGATGCCGCAGGGGATGCCGCAGGGGATGCCACAGGGGATGCCGCAGGGAATGCCGCAGGGGATGCCGCGGGGATGCCACAGGCCTGGGCCAGGGCTTGCCGCAGGGGATGCAGGGCCTGCCGCAGGGCATGGTGCAAGGGCTGCCGCAGGGCAGGAACCGGGCATGAATGGCTGGGCGGGATGATGCCGCAGGGGATGCAGCAGTAGGGTGCTGCCGCCTCTGACGCCTCTGAGCCAGACGCCAGGACGAACATCAGACGGACATCAAGACGGACATCAAGACGGACATCAAGACGGACATTAAGACGGATGTCAAGACGGAACCCCCCGACCCCCAGCCTGTGTCCTCGCCGGCCCGTCCGGCCCCGCGAGCACCACACGAACGACACGACCTGCCCTCGCCTGCGGCGGCGCCGGTCAAATCTGAAGAGGAAGATGACCATGGCGTGCAACTCGGCCCGGTCGGGTACGACGATGCTCCTCTGGCGGCTCTGGAGCAGCCGCAGCACCAGCAGCCGCAGCCGCAGCCGCAGTAAGCGGCCCAACCGCGGTCAACAGCCGGCGTCTCGCAGCCCGTGTCAGCTGTCTGTCTCCCTCTTCTCCTACATTTCGGCGAGCCTTGCCAAGACTCTGCTCCTTCACACCTTTGTATATTTTTACGCCTCTCGCGATTGCCTTTCTTCGGTCCTCTCCTTTTCCTTGTCGCCATGTTTCCCCGTTGTCTTTGTGTCTGCTTTACCCTCTGGTCGTTTTAATACCCCCAACGGCACTTGTTTGTTTTTTCTGAGCTGAGCGGTGTCAGCTTTCGACTTCTCGTGGTCTTCTTTTATTACTACTGTGTACGCTCATGCGATGCGACCCTGTCTGGATATGGTGTTTGTTCTTTTTCTCACGTACGCGGCAGGCAGGTTTTTGCAATGGTTTGGCTTTGCTTTTTCTGGTTACAATATACTTTCCCTCTATCTTTTCTCATCCTTTCTTTTGCATTCGCAGACGCTAAGGAAAGGGACCTGCACATCCTGGTGTTTTTGTGACGTCCATCTTAATCTTGATTTTTCTTGTTCCTCTTCGTCCACTTGGCGCCGTCCGACGCACGTCTCCAACGAGCGGCCCGGGACGCAATGCACACACGATGCACATGGCTCCTGCTTATCGCCTGGTGGCTTCCGAACGAAGCACTCGGTCGTCTCCGTCTTGACATGAACGCCCGAGGCCTCTTCTCTTGGCACAGCAACGGCCCTGTCGATCCAGCTCCTTTGCTGAGGCCCTTCACCCGGGACCCCACACCCAGAGAGCTCCGTCTCTGCCCGGAAGAGACACAAGTCTTGGCACGCGGCAGAGCTGCAGGGCTAGGGCAGGTCCCGGAAAGCTTGAGCTTGCCTCGTCGGAGCGAGTCACGACCGTGCAGGGGAGAGTCTGCAGGACCAGAGCTGGAGTACTCCGTAGAGACTCACAGCCCGAGGCTACACCAGCACACATTGGCAAGATGCGAGGCTCGAGAGACACTGTAGAGGACGACGAGCGAGCAGGCCAGAGCAGACGAGCCAACATCAGCGTCGCCGTCCCGGTCATGGTGTGGCAAACAGGCTCTCTGTTCAGCTAAAAAGGTGGAGCACTTTTGCTTTCTCTCATTCTGCTGTTCTCTCTCTGCTTCTCTCTCCTGCTTCTCTCTCCTGCTTCTCTCTCCTACTTCTCTCTTCTGCTTTGGGACCCAGACGGCTCTCCACCGCCGAGGTCTCCTCAGGGGTTCTCCTGCAGTCACCCGTCCTAAAAGGCCTTGCCGATGGCATACGATACGTGGCATACATTCAAGAATCGTCTGGGCACAGAAAGACACGGCAACACTCCACCATCCTTTGGCGGGCCGAAGACTGTACGAAGTAGACTGTATCCCAGGAGGAGCTGCTCCTTTTTATGATTTTTATGCCACGTCTACACCACGTCTACACCACGGATCGAGCTTGTGGCCGATCTGCGCCACGCTGCTCTGCACCCAACCAAGTCTGTCGAGGTCTTTTCAGCCCACTCCGCCCCAAACGACAAAACGCTGGCCGACTACTTTTATGCGTCTCGGTCTCGAGCCCGAACCCGGCCTGGGCCTGCGAGCGCTCCCCGATTCGCAATCGACAGGTAGTCTGCGCGATTTACGCGTTCCTGGTATTGCACGCATCCTCCTGTGTCGTACTTTGTACTCGTACATGTACGAAGTACTCGTCGGCTGTGCCGAGCTTCCACGCTGAACAGCCCCTCGTTGCTTTCCTGGTTCGTTGTCGTGTCCTGCCGATTGGTGCTGTCGAACCAAAAGGTGCGTCTCGGCCACGGGGGCGTCGGACGGAATAGACAAGTCGACAAGTCGACAAGTCGATAATCCGTGTTTCGCCTCTGCTTCTGTCGGGTCGTTTCAGCAAACCACAGTCCATGCTCCTTGCCTTGTCCACGCGCTCTTCCGCCCGCCCCGACCAGCACTTGACACGGAAAGCCAAGCTTCTTGACAGGGCCGTCCCGAGGGCTGCGTGCGACGCGACCATTGCGTTGGTCAAGGAGAGGGAGCATGGCGACCCGTCTGCCTGTGTTTTGCACAGGGGTTCTCTAGCGCATGGAGCGCTGTGTACGAGTATCTCGTACTAATACCCCGCTGTGCGCACTTTGTATTGGCCACATGAACTGGATCAATCGACTCGATGATATCACCGGCCAGACATGGGCTTTTCGACCGCGTGTTGGCCCTGTGCCTGTGCCTGTGCCTGTGCCTGTGCCTGTGCCTGACATTGCCGTTCTTGCGAGACAGACTACCATTGCGACAGTCCGGCTGCTCCAGGCCCCAAAGTAGGCCTCCCGTGGCCTGCCTGACACGGCAACCGTGAGAGATATCTTGCACGTTCTTACGAGTACGTCGTATTGCTTTACGAGTACTTTGGACAGGTCCTGGTCCACGCGGCGCCTTACTTTGTAGTACTTCGTATGTACTTTGTACATACCCTGCACGCCTGTCCGCTGCGGCCGCATCCTCGTCCTGCATATGGGACAACATAGTTCAAAGTATGGCCGCCGACGGCTTCTTCCCCGAAACACTGCATATTTTGCTCTGCGTGAATGCGTCTCGCTTCTCGCGGAACAGGATCCGAAGAACGAGGGAAAAGAGTGCCGGAACAGAGAAAGACATTCCCACACCGCCCTCTCGTCGTACCAGACCCAGGCATGGCCAATCGAGACCAACAAGACCAGCCCAGATCAAGCTGTTGGCCCGTGCAAGGATGTACGACGCTGTCGTGGACGTGGGCACACAACTCACGCTCATAGACGGCACCGTCTTCCCACCTCGCCAAGTCGGCCAGATGCAAGGAAGATGTGTTTAAAGTACAAGAAGACAGATTCGAGCCCTGCCTCTTGCCACAACCGTCAAGTGTACGGCGTGACGGAAGACCCTTTCACTACCGCATGCTCGTTCTTACTATGTATCTTACTATGTATCTGACTATGCATCTGACTCTGATCTTCCTGATCGTCCACGCCGTTCAGCCATGTTCCTCTTCCCGATCCAGGCGGCTTATTCCAGGGCTTGGCCGTCTTGGTCTGCCTCGTTTTTCCACCAGGGCCTCTCGTCAGCCGCCGCCGGATTTGACGTTTAGCGCTCAGGCGTGTGATTTAGTGGCTAGTGGTTAGTGGTTAGTGGCTAATGGTTAGTGGTTTACTTTGGCATAATTAGTGCTTTACTGGTGCCGTCTGGCATGCCGACTGCCGTAAACGCCGTAAATAGCTTGGATCGTCGCTTCCAATGCACCAATGCACCCCACTTTCTCGTCCCCCTCCTTCTCCACCAAGAGCTCCCAAAACGAACAAAAAGCAAGAGATTAGGCTGTCGCTCAGTCAATGACAGCATGTCGTCGTTGGGGTAGTGGAAGCTCCATGACAGAAAGCAGGAAAGAAAACAGACGAGCAGACGCGCCCGAACGAGACATGTCACGACGGCCAAGACGTTGCGAAGAAAGCTGCAGAGACTGTAGATGGAAATAGTTGCCGTCTTTGGACGTAGCGTGTCGCTGAAATGTCATGGCCGGTTCTGGAAGGAAGAGGGAAAGGGGGAAGAGAATGAGGAAAGAGGGAAGCGGGAAACAGGAAAAGGGAAAAGGGAAAAGGGAAAAGGAAAAGGGAAAGGGGAGACAGACGGACGTGCGACGGAAGGTGCGACGAGACGAGGAACGTGGTTAGCGTGAGAAACATGTCGAAGAAGGCAAGAGGCAAGAGCAAGAGGCAAGAGCAAGAAGGGGGATGCGCTTCCCTCAAATTGGGCCGCCTCCGCCCCCCGACTGCTCCGTCTTGGCTTACCCTTTCTACCCTGCACCTTTGTCTCTCTGGCTTCTGTTGTTCTGTTGTTCTGTTGTTCTCGCCATCGCCTCCAACCCTCTCGATTTGCCTCGTTTCGCCCATCCTCACCCGGCCACCACATTGCCTCACTTCTCTCACGGTCCCAGCACCTTCTTTGGGTGCCTTTGGCCTCGCTCGGTAAGACAAGCTCCCTCCTCCGTCTGGCCCCAGCTCTCGGTCCCTGCTTTGTTTTTTCCGTTTTCCGCTGTTTGCCCGCATCCTGTATTCTGTATTGCCTCGTTTCGTTGCCCTGCCCTGCCCTGCCGTGCCGTGCCGTGTCAGAACGTTCCCGACAGCTGTGCTCAATCCTACTGCTGCTGCTCCCGCTGGGCGCCCGTCAACTTCCCAGGACGCAGCAATGTACCGCGGAGCTCTTCCGTCCACATTCCAGCTGGCTAACCACTTGATCCATACAACAGACACTCTGCCGGCAGCAACCTCTCATATCAAGACCCTCTCTTGTCCGTTTGCGCTGCACGCTTGAAGCTTGACGCTTGGTTCTTCTCCAGCTCTACCACTCCCTCGGCAACCAGCTTACACCTCACGTATAGACAGCCCCCACAACCGCCACCATGGTCCATCTTGCCGAGATCAAGCATGAAGATGCTTCCACCGGGAAGCACATTGACAAGGATGTCAAAAAGTCCACCTTCAGCTGGCCAACGACGCCGACTGCTTCACCACCTCCGTCTACGGCTCCCGCTTCGCCTCGGCCGACCTGCCCCGCCACGAGATCCCCGAGACGGAGATGCCCAAGGAGGTTGCCTACCGCATGATCAAGGACGAGCTCAGTCTGGACAACAACCCCATGCTGAACCTCGCCTCGTTCGTTACTACCTACATGGAGGACGAGGCCGAGAAGCTCATGACGAGTCCTTTCTCCAGAACTTTATCGACTACGAAGAGTACCCCAGTCCGCCGACATCCAGAACCGCTGCGTCTCCATGATTGGCCGCTCTTCCACGCCCGTCGGCCCGGAGGCCGGCTCTGGCGCTGTCGGCACGTCCTGCGTGGGCTCCTCCGAGGCCATCATGCTCGGCGTCCTGGCCATGAAGCGCCGCTGGCGGAACAAGCGCAGGGCCGAGGGCAAGCCCACCGAGAACCCCAACATCATCATGTCCGCGGCCGTCCAGGTCTGCTGGGAAAAGGCCACGCGCTACTTTGAGATTGAGGAGAAGCTGGTCTACTGCACACCCGACCGCTTCGTGATTGACCCCCAGCAGGTCGTCGACCTCATTGACGACAACACCATTGGCATCTGCTGCATCATGGGCACCACCTACACCGGCGAGTACGAGGACGTCAAGGCCGTCAACGACTTGCTGGTCGAGCGCGGCCTCGACACCCCATCCACGTCGACGCCGCCAGCGGTGGCTTCGTCGCGCCCTTTGTCATGCCCGACCTCGAGTGGGACTTCCGCCTGTCCAAGGTCGTGTCCATCAACGTCTCCGGCCACAAGTACGGCCTCGTCTACCCCGGTGTCGGCTGGGTCGTCTGGCGCTCGGCCGAGTACCTGCCGCAGGAGCTCGTCTTCAACATCAACTACCTGGGCGCCGACCAGTCGTCCTTTACGCTCAACTTCTCCAAGGGCGCCTCCCAGGTCATTGGCCAGTACTACCAGCTGATCCGCTCGGCAAGCACGGCTACCGCGCCATCATGTCCAATCTGACGCGCACCGCCGACTACCTGTCCGACTCGCTCGAGAAGCTCGGCTTCATCATCATGTCCAAGAAGTCGGGCGAGGGTCTGCCGCTCGTCGCGTTCCGCCTGCCCCCGTGCCGGAGAAGACGAGCGAGGGCGACGAAGACGAGGAGCGCGTTTACGACGAGTTTGCCCTCGCCCACCAGCTGCGCGTGCGCGGCTGGGTCGTTCCCGCCTACACCATGGCCCCAAGACCGACGGCCTCAAGATGCTGCGCGTCGTCGTCCGCGAAGACTTTACCTGGAATCGCTGCGACGCCCTCATCTCCGACATCAAGCTGTGCATGACCTTCCTCGAGGCCATGGACAAGGAGGCCATCCACAAGACCCAGGAGTTTGTCCGCGCCACCACCTGTCCAGCTCCCGTGCCGAGCACAACCACCCCAAGTTCCGCGTAAGTCCTTTTCCTCGCATCCCTCGTCCTGCACTCGATCACGGCACCGTACTGACCTTTTTCTGCTTTCCTCTAGGACGAAAAACACTCGCTCCAGGGCAAGACGGCAAGACGCATGCTATCTGCTAATGTGTCGGCGACACCGACAACGATGACGAACGCAAACTTGACGACCCTGCCACGGCGCCCACGATACCAACACACACGGCGGCTGGCGACATTGGTGGTTGGGTAAAAAGGCAAAGGTGTGGTCCTCGCAGTGAGGAAGCGGCCGAGCTTCGGACTGGCTGGAATTGCATCTCGTCGCATTTTTTTCAATTTCGCAATTTCGCATTTGTTGCAACTGTCGCAGTTGCGGTTGCGTCTGCTTCTTGCTTCAGCTCGCGCCGAATGGAAGGAGGAGAAAGCAACCCATTGGCTATTATCTTGCACATTTAGACAGCTAGACATTCTGGTATTTCATCCGAGGCTCGCATCCATGTGTCTTCCTTAGTGCAACTCTATTAGTGCGACTCTAGCATCGAGACGTGTCGTACTTTGTAAAGGAGACGGAAGACGGAGGAGTGCAGACAGTACTGACAACTGCGTCAAACACCGTGATTGCATCCCCAGTTCTCAAAAGACAATGTCTCCGTTTGCAGCCGACGTGCACTTTTATATCTATGGACGTGCTTCACAATACGTGCACACCGACTGTGCATGTCAGCTCCGGGCGCCGTCATCTCTTCCTGCCGAGCTGCCGTTTGTTGCCTCTTGTTGCCTTTTTCTTACAAAGTACTCCGTACTCAACTGGTTGTTCCGCATCGTCGCTTGCCGATCAGCCCGTCTTGTGCTGCCAAGCCAGACAGGGCGTCTTGGCGATGATCAAGCAGCCAATCTTGGTGCGCGCCTCCATGGCAGAGGTCCGCACAGAGCTGCGCAAGCCCGTCTACTTTGTACTCGTACCCCGTCAGGATTCAGGTGTCGGCCCAAGAGGTGGGAGGGACTTTTGGCAGCTTGACCATGGAAATGTGGGAATGGTGGGAAGGGTGGGAAGGGTAAAAGGGACAAGGGAAATGGGGAAAAAGGAAAAGGAAAAGGAAAAGGAAAGGAAGAGGAAAGGAAAAGGAAAAAGGAAGAGACAAAAGAGGGGCAGAAACGGACAGCGCTCGGGTTGACGTCACCGCATGGCGCTGTACATCCGCTCTGGGAAGGCTCGATGGGCTAGCACGAGGACGAGACAGGAGCACGAGAAACGAAGGAAGCGGCGAGAAAGAGGAAAGAGGAAAGAGCAGCCCACACCGGCTTTGTGTACAACTTGCCTCTGATTGTCTTGGCTTTTCGTCGCCTCTTCCGTTCTTCTCTTCTTCCTTTTTCGCTTCTCGTCTTTCGTTTCTTCTTTGGCGCTGCTCAATCTTTGCCCAAATCGTATGTATACAAGGCGTCGCCCGATCTATTGACAGGCCGGTACCCGCCTTTCCTTGACTCTTTTCTGACTTTCCTTGGAGACGATTCAGCTGTTCACTTACATCCATTGTCTTTGTTCAGCTTCCCTCCCTTGATCCCCCTTTTCTCCATTCTCCTCCCACCTGCGATAGCGCTTAGTGTTCACCCTCGATCGAGAGCTGCGACGATCCAAGTCGTTTCGACCGACTTTGAGCTCCCTCTCTCTCATCTCTCCATCTCCGTCTCCATCTCCACCTCTCATTCCCCATCTCTCGAGCGCATCGTGACAGCGCAATCAGCCCACTCCCATCCGACGCCAGCCCGGCACTCTGCTTCGCCGCCGCCACCGCCAAAATGTCAGAAGACGGTAGCGGCCCCAGCCGCAGCTTGAAGGACAAGATCAAGAATCCGTTCCAGAACATGAAGCAGAGCTTGGAGGACTCGCTCGACAACAGCCACCACCTGCGCGACGCCAAAATCCACCTGAGCCACAAGAAGTAGGTCGGTTGAGGGTGGGCAAACGGCCAGACAATACGCAAAACAAAAAGGAAAAAGGCAACAATAGGCAAAAAGGCAAGAACAGGAAAAAGGCATAAAGGCTGACACGCCCGACTCTAGGCACCAGATTGGAAAGCTTGCAAATCTGGTTCGTTGCCGCCCACCACGCTCATCTCGCTCTTCTGACCCAGCAGGCTAACACGCCCAGTTCAATTCCCAGCACCGCCATGACGAGGAACACGAAAAGCGCTGCGACGAAAAGCGCACCGCCACTTGTGAGTCCCACCGCTTCGAGTCGTTCTTTCCCGAGCGCGAGGGCAACCTGGTCAAGTGGTACGTCGACGGCCGCGACTACTTCTGGGCGGTGTCCGAGGCGCTCAACAATGCGCGCGAGACCATCTACATTGCCGACTGGTGGCTGTCGCCCGAGCTGTTCTTGCGGCGCCCGCCCTACTTCAACCAGGAGTGGCGTCTGGACCAGGTGCTGAAGCGGCGTGCCGAGGCGGGCGTCAAGATCTACGTCATTGTCTACCGCGAGGTCGAGGCCGCGCTGACCTGCAACTCCGAGCACACCAAGCACGCGCTGCAGGCGCTCTGCCCGAGGGCACGCCGGGCTACGGCAACATCCGCATCATGCGCCACCCGGACCACAACTTCTTTGAGAACGCCGCCGACATGACCTTTTACTGGGCCCACCACGAAAAGTTCATCGTCATCGACTACAACATGGCCTTTTTCGGCGGCCTAGACATGTGCTTTGGCCGCTGGGACAGCCACACACACGCGCTGGCAGACGTGCACCCGAAGGCGTCATCCACGAGACCTGGCCCGGCCAGGACTTTAACAACAACAGGGTGATGGACTTCCAGAACGTGCAGGACTGGAAGCAGAACGAGCTCAGCAAGGCCGACAACGGCCGCATGCCGTGGCACGACGTGTCCATGGGCCTGGTGGGGCCCTGCGTCTACGACATTGCCGAGCACTTTGTGCTGCGCTGGAACTTTATCAAGCGCGACAAGTACAAGCGCGACGACCGCTTCGATTGGCTGATGCTGCGGGGCCGCGAGGGCGACGACGAGGACCTCGTGGGCGTGCAGCGGCCCGCCCACCCGGTCGGCGACTACGTGCTGCACCCGCATAGGCCGCTCGAGTCGATCCCGCAGCTCGCGCCCAACCAGGGCACGGTGCGCGCACAGGTCGTGCGGTCGGCGGCCGACTGGTCCAACGGCACACTGACCGAGCACTCGATCCAGAATGCGTACAGCGAGCTCATCCGCAACGCCGAGCACTACGTGTACATTGAGAACCAGTTCTTCATCACGGCGACGGGCGACCAGCAGTCGCCCGTGCACAACACCATTGGCGCGGCCATTGTGGACGCAGTCGTGCGCAACGCCGAGCGCGGCAAGGACAACTTCAAGGTCATCATCCTGATCCCGGCCGTGCCCGGTTTCGCCGGCGACCTGCGCGCCGACGCAGCCACCGGCACCCGTGCCATTATGGATTACCAGTACAAGAGCATCTGCCGAGGCCCAGACTCCATCTTTGAGAAGATCCGCGAGCGCGGCGTCGACCCGGCCAAGCACATTTTCATCTTCAACTTGCGCAGCTACGACCGCCTGGCCAAGACGGGCGCCATCAAGAAGATGGAGGCCGACTCGGGCGTGTCCTACAAGGAGCTGCAGCGCGCCGAGGCCGAGGAAATCATGGGCGAGGCATCTACGGCACCGTGGATGTGGACGGCGGGCGTGACAAGCACATGGGACGGGCCAAGGAGCAGAAGAAGGCCGAGGAGACGAGCGACCTGTCAAAGAAGAGTGCAAGCGCGACTACGAGGAGGCCGCAACGGACACGAAGCGCAAGTTTGAGTCGACGCAAGCGGAGAAGGGGAAAGGCACGTCCGACCCCGCGTCCAAGGTCCGGCCGAGCGTGGCGCACCATGCCATGGCAGGCCAGGGCTCGCTGGTGGACGAGCCGTGGGAGGACGACCCCAAGGACGAGGTCGAGAACTGGATCCAGGAGGAGCTGTACATCCACGCCAAGCTACTGATTGTGGACGACCGCTACGTCGTGTGCGGCAGCAGCAACCTCAACGACCGCAGCCAGCTGGGCACGCACGACAGCGAGCTCAGCGTCGTCATGCAGGACACCAGGCTCCTCAGCTCCAAGATGGACGGCGAGCCCTACGAGGCCGGCCACCACGCGGCCACGCTGCGCCGCTACTTGTGGCGCGAGCATCTGGGCCTGCTGCCCCGCAGGACCTGGACGGCTCCAAGGACCCCAACGCCCAGCCGCCCTCGGCCGACTCGCCCAACGACGTGCACGACAAGACGTCTGACGGCGCCGACGACGCGACGTACGCCTTGGTCGAGGATCCCCTGAGCCCGGAGCTGTGGCAGCTCTGGACCGAGCAGGCCACCACCAACACGGAGACGTTCCGCCACCTGTTCCACGCCGACCCGACGACCACGTCCTGACCTTTGAGGACTACGACCGCTTCATGCCGTCCAAGGGCATCGAGCCGGGCCACATCTTTGACCAGTTCATCCGCCCGAGGACGTGCGCCAGAAGCTGGACAAGATCCGCGGACACTTGGTCTGGATGCCCCTGGACTTTTTAAAGGACAGCCCATGGCCGAGACGGGTCTGCAAGTGAACCAGTGGACCGAGAGTGTGTATGCGTAGGGGGGAAAGCATTGTGTGGCGAGGGCATGGCGACACGGTTCGGGAAGGGCAGCTCAAAGCTGGACGGGATGTTTTGTTGATTTTCTTGTAGTTGAATATGTCTTGCCATTTGACTTTTGTTTAGTTGACCAAGAACAGTAAAGAAGAAGAAAAGATGAATAGAGGATTAAAAAAAGGAAAAAGAAAAGAGACTAAAAAGAAAGCAAAATACAGCCGATGCGGACAATTGGCAAAAAACAACTGGGATCGGTGAGGCTCGAACTCACGACCTTAGGATGTGCCTATCTTCGGATACGGCTCATATCGCTATGAGACCTACGCGCTAGCCAACTGCGCCACGATCCCATTTTGTTGCTTGGTGATTGGCTAAACAGACAGGTAACTGAGTTCATAAGGGGTCAGGCAGATGAGCAAGTAGAGCAAAGGTGAGCAATACACTCTTCGAACGTGACAAAGACTCACATTTCTTTTTCGTTGTATTTCAACACAAAAGACCATTTCCAGCAATCCGTGTATCGTCATACTCATCCAAGAACATGTCAGTCTTACCATTTATTCTTTTCGTTTTATTAGTGAACAGCAGCTTGAAAAGCGACAATCTCCTTTGTTCTGACCTCTGACTTTATGTTCACAATGCATCGACACGCAACAATGAACACAATGACTGTTTCCATGCGGTGCGAGAGATTTAATGAACAAAATACCAAGATAACAAGACAAAGACAAGAAGACAAGAAGACGACCAAGATGCAGTCTCCCATCACGGTATAAAGCAGGATGGCTACGCGGGTCTTGACTCTGCTGTCTCTCCGCCTCATCTCAGCAGCAGACACCGACAAGACTCCGACCTTTGTAGCCCTTGTCTCTTCTTCGTCTCTCCTTTGCTCCGCCTCTTTGCATCTCATTGCACGTTACCGTTGACCGCTTGACCGTTTGACCGTTTGACCGTCCTGTCAGCATCCACCACCCACCCTCGGGCGTCTCATCACAGCCCGGCCCAATAAACCAGACGGCCATGTCCCACGGCGGCTCTGAGCCATGCTGGGCGCCACAGGTGGTGCATAGTCCCGGTGCCCCCCACAGAGTGCTCCGGATGGCGGTGGCAAAGCTCGGACGCGCACGAGTGCAAAGCGGAAACCCGCCGCGGAGGCGTCAAGCGGCAAATGCAGATGAAGTTTCGCAAGGCGGCCAAGGACGCGCTGGAGCTCGACCGGTGCGACTTTTTGACAAAGCTGGACATGGCGCGGGAACAGAAAGAACTCATCTCCGAGGCAGAGGGCAGGCTGCACTGGGAGCTGACGCAGATCCTGGGGATCAGGACATGGTTGATGCGGACACGAAGCGCATCATGGCCGAGGCCGCGCCCAGCCGCATTCCGTCACCTGTTCAAGACCACCTCTTTTCGGCTTCGTGTTCCCGACCGTCCAAGAGCGGGCTCTTGTCCACGCGCGTCCCCTCCTCCTCCTTTGTTCCGTGCTTCACCGTTAGCTGCTGACTTTACCCCCACATCAAACAGATCTCCCAACAGACTTTTCCACCTCTTCCACCTCTTCGACCCTCACCACCCAGACGGCCATCACCCCCGCCGGTCGTGGCGGAGACCGCCGGGTGCTTCTCATTCGACCGGGAGCCGAGCGAGAGGCCCAGGGTGTGTCTGCCAAAGGTGCGTCTGCCCCCCGTAACGCCCGTCACCCCCAAGACCGCCGCCGCGACCGCAACGTGACAATCTATGCCACGCCCGTGGCCCGGGACCCCAACACCAGCCCCTGATCCACTCGCCCTCGTGCGTCAACTTCAAGACGCTCACGTCGTCGGTCGTGCCATACAAGCGTTCCCATCTCCGTCACGGAACGAGTGTGGATCTGACGGCGACGCCCATTGACTTGACTGCACTGGCCCAGGAGGCCGACGAGGCCAACAAGGCCAAGAAGGAAGAGAAGGAAGAGAAAGAGAAAGAGGAGAAAGAAGAGAGAGAAGTAAAGGAAGAGAAAGAGAAAGAGGAGAAGGAAGTAAAGGAAGAGAAGGCGGTGGAGACGAAAGGGGCGCCTGACGTGACCAATCACCATCACTGGGGTCCCGTTTGCGCCTCCACCTCGTCTTCTCCCACCACATCCCGCTCTTCGACCTCTTCCTCTTCCCAAAAGAGCACATCCGCCATCTCATCCCCCTCCACTTCGGCCACAGCTCCCGCCCACCGCGGCAGCTTCACCACGCTTCAGCATGTCGCTGGCAGCAGCAGCAGCAGCAGCAGCACCGTTTCTCTGCGGAAGATGGCCATCTCCTTTGCCACCGCTGCGGCCGTCGCCAAGGCTGCCGCCACGGCCCTCCCGGCGTCGCCCGTGCTCGCTCCTCGCCGTGTCACAGTTCGCAGCTCCTTGTCTCTTCCGGACAAGAGCCTGGTGCGGAACAGGAAGATGGACGACAAGACCCGCGCCATCAACGGCGCTTCCGCGCTCCGGGCGGCCTCTACGGCTCTGCCTCCGTCGGCTCCTTCGTCCCGCGCTCCGTCCCGCGCTCCTTCTCGGACGCCTTCTCGGACGCCTTCCTGGGCGTCTTTCCGGGCGTCTTTCCGTGCGGCCTCACCCACTGGCCCGCACCGTGGCAGTGTGAGCACTCCAAGTGACGGAGCCAAGACGATCAGCACCGGCGTAGCCGCCTCTCTGCGGCTGTCTGCGCCTTTGCGGCCGGCATCGCCTCTTGTCGCCCCAACCAGGTGCGCTCGACTGCCTTTTCTCGCGGCGCCTCTCCGCCGTCCCTCACACGGCCTCGCCTGCCCCAGACCCTCCCGCTCGCCCTTGCGCCTGTCGCCGGCCGCAGTGTCGGTCGCCCCATCTCCCCGACGGGCTCCTGCGCCCGCGCATCGCCCCTCCTGCGTCCCTCGCGCCAGCCCATCAACGCGCCGCCCATCCCTGCCGCCCATGCGCTCCCCAGACCCAGCCGCGCCGTGGCTCTCTCTCTCTCGGAAACAGACAAGTCTTTGCTCAATGGTCGATCCTAACATCAAGGTAAGTCGGCGTCCAAGGTAAAGCGCAGTAAGTAAATTTGTAGGAGTTCTGTATGCCACTTTGCTTTTTTGCTTCCGCCTGTCTTTTTATATCCTTTCTTCCTGCTTTGCTGTTAGTCAATTGTCACAAAATCTAGGATCCCTCTACCACAAAACATTGCTCTACAAACACACCGTGACCTCGTAAAGTTTCTGCCACTGACTGGACTCGTATAATTTCAAATGATGCATGAGATGAGAACATGTCGTAAAAAAGGAGAAACTGCAATTGCTGAACCAACCAAGTATATGAAAGGGAAAACGCCAAGAGTCCACAAATAAGACAGAGCTGTCAAGTATAACAAAACATTGCTGATAAAAAGCCAAAATAATCAAAAAGCATCCCGTGGTATCATTTTGTCACTCATTTTGTCACTCATTTTGTCACGCTGTGCCAAATGAGCACCTTCTCATCGGACCCAAAAAACTCAACGCTCCCAAAGCACATGAATCGCCGTCTATCGGGTCTGCACTGGTGCCCCGTATCCGGCACCGTCGTAGGAATACCCGGCCGGTTTGCTTTGGCCTTGTGGTTGGAGTGACTGCGTCGGTTGTTGGTCCCTCCGTGCCGGGTGGTCTTGGATGTTGGGACAGCTGAATTTGCCGTGGGATCAAGTTTCTTGAGCGCCTCGAGACGATGCTCATCGGGTGACTCGTTGTGTGTGGCCAGATCAGACGAGAAGCTCTTGTCGAGGCCGGGGAGCGGTAGCCGTTGGTAGCAGGCGTACCGCCACTGTTGGTTGATGACGCCGAGTCTGGGCGCGCCTGGCTCCTGACAGACCACTGGCCTGTCGTCAGAATGTCCGAGTCGCGGGCCATCTGGTGTGTGGAACCGGGCGTTGGGTACGGCGGCTGCTGGGCAGCCTGGGCATGGCTGTAGTCACCGGGCATCTCAAAGGCCATGTGTCCTTGTCCTGGCGCGAGGTGCTGCTGAGGCGGCAGCTGGTGCTGCGGGTACGCCTGAAGCTCGGCATAAACCTGCTGCGGCGGTGGCGGGTACGGGTACGGCTGTTGAGGATAACGAGGAGGTGGCTGGCCCGTGTACTGCTGATACAGAGCCGGGTGCATGGGCTGCTGGTAGTAGCCGCCGCCCGGCGGGCCGGCGTAACTGGCGTGGCCCGGGTGGGCCGCGTAGGCCGGGTACACGCCCAGACCTAGACCGGGGCTGCCCAGCGGCTGCTGCGAGTACTGCTGCTGGGCAACGCCGGCACTGCTCGGGCGGTAGTTATAAGACGAGGCCGACTGCAGGTTCTGGGGCTGCAAGGATTGCGGCCGGGGCACCTGGTACGGCACGGGCGGTGGCGACCCAGGCGCCTCGGTGCGGCTCTGGGGCGAGCCTTGCGGTAGCTGGGGGGTCTGGTTCTTGGGGTCTCTTTCTTGGGCATTGGACAGGGCAGGCGAGGTGGACGAGGTCGCGGGGCTGTTTGCGCTTGCGCTCGCACCGCCTGACCCGGGATTGTACGACCGGTCGGCCGGGTTGATGGTCTTGAGGCGGCCGTTTTCCATCATGGCGGTCAGCACGCCCGAGTCGACGAGCTCGGCCTTTTTGATGATGCGCTGGACCATGAGCTTGCTGGCAGCCTTGAGCTGCGACTTGACAAAGCTCATGACGGCGATGCTGCACTTGACCTCGACGTCTTCCCTGAGGTACAGTCCGTCCGAGGGCGCGCCCAGCGAGGCCAGGCCCATCTCGAGCGTCTCGGGCGGCTCGATGCCCGGCTGGTTGCCGGCGATGCGGTACTTGTAGCGCAGGTCCGTGTTCATGGGCGCATAAATGTGCGCCTGCAGGCCCCAGGGCATGTCGTGGAAGCAGGCGTTGAAGGCGAGCTTGCCCGAGCCCATTCTGCCGATACCGGGACATATTGGATGCGCTCGGTGATTTCGTACCAGGTCGAGTAGTACTCGTCGGAGGCGGCGTCGCGCGGGCCTTGATGGCTTGTGGTCGAGCACGAGGGGTTGAGGGTGATGACCTCGCTGTGGGCGTGGAGGATGTCGATGGCCAGCTGGCGGGGGATGAAGCCCGGGATGGGCGTGATGATGGTGACGAGTTCTTTTTTCCGCAACATGGTGGTCATTTTGGTGTGTGTGTGAACGGGAACGGGGAGAAGAAGGAAAGGCGAGGAAGAGAGAAGCGTGGTTGGGAAGACAAGGCGCCAAGACGAGGTGGGATGTGCGAGAGCGTGCACCGAGGATGGAGCAATGTGACGCACGATGCCGTTGATCTGTCAGTTCCGCTATTGTGCTCTCGTTGCTCTCCGACTTGAGCTCGGAATCTAAATACGTATGCGCCGACTGCGACCATGCGAAATCGGATTGGGAGGTCCAAGGTCTTGCAAGGTCTTGTGATGGGAATGTGGCTGCGGCTCGCCGCGTGTCTTAATGTCTTGAGCGCCCGAGATGTCGACGTCGACGTTCTTCGCTCGTGCTTTGGCGTCTTTGTCGTGCGTCTTCGGTTGGCTTTGTCGTCTATTTTGGGATTGTCGCCTCTTGTTTGCTCTGTTTGTTCTAGCCACGCGCCTCGTTGGTCGTCCTGCCTGCTTTGTCTGTCCTTGACTCTTTCTTCAGGATCGCAAAGTGGCGCTCCCCACACTGTTTCGTCCCGAGGTGGTGTTGTCACAGAAGAGAGCAAAAGAAAAAAGAAGAGAAAAGTTTGTGTGTTTCAAAAGTTGTGATCAGCCCCTGAATTTGTTGACTGTCACAGGAGAGGGAAAGAGCGATGAGAGAGAATCAGGAAAGAGCGGGACAGACACGGCCAAAACGGGACAGAAGAGGAAAGTGCAGCTTCGCGAGGAAGGTGAATGCGGCTGCATAAATACGAAACGAAGGAAAGAGGCAGCAGAAGACGGAGCAAGTGAGAAGGAAAGAGCAATGGTGGGGAGAGGGTGGGGCGACGTCTAACGGCTGAGCTACAAAGTACTTTGTACTTTGTACAGTAGATGCTTTGGGACGGCAGACGACGCAAAAGGGTTGGCGCGACAGTCTACTTCGTACAGCCGCATATGAACGCGAGAGGGGCAATGGATGGCCGTCTCTGTTTGTTCTTGTTCTCTCTGTTTGTCTGTTTCTCGGAAGATGGCGTGGCCGAGAGCAGGAGATCAAGTTGACAGGGTCTCGTTGCGGCGATCCTTCAACGGGCAGCACGAGGGCACTGTCAAGAGCAAGACACAATGATTACACGACGACTGCTGCATCAGACTCATCAATACGAAGGCTGCACGCATCTTCTTCTTGCCACACCCTCCGTTCTGCCCGCCTGGGCAGCAGCTCGTGTCGCCGCCATGATCTGCCAGACCAAAGCATGGAGCATGGACGTCCCGCTGCGTGTCCGTCTCGTGCTTCGTCCCTCTTCCTCCGGACTCGTTCTGGTGCGGACGGCTCCTTTCCACGCCGCAGTGCACTAGGGACAGCAAGAGCTGAGCCTTTTTGCCTTTGCTCTCCCATTTCACTGGCTGTTTGGCCGTCTGGTAAGACGACGTGAGAAAGTGGCGTATTGATTCAGCGGAACCTGGCCCACAGAATGGGGTGTGGCGAAGAGGCCACCGAGTGGCTGGATGTGAAGAACAATCTAGAGCGTCCACAGACGAAGCAACGAGACAGAAGACCTTGTAAACGACAACCCGATGTACAGGACATCAAAACGGCGCCCAAGATATGTCGCTTGTCGTCACTCTAAGCTCGCACTAGCGCACTAACAGAACAGGCGACTGGCCGCAGCACGTTTGGCGGCCCCTCTTAGCGTGCTGAGCCCTGTATTTCTCGCTTCCGGGCTGATGGCCGCTCAGGTCCGCTGTAACCAGACGCCTCAGTGCCCCTCCTTGCTCAGATGACGTCAAAAGAAAGTCTCCGCCCTACAAAGTGCTGCGTCCTCCCAGGATCGCAACCGCCAGCTGCGTGCAATTATGGCGAAGGCGAGTGAGACAGACGTCGAGATGAACAGGGGCACGGCACGACGCGCATGCTGGCCGGACAGCTGCTGTTCCGGCCCTTAGTCGTCCTTGTCCTGTCGTCTTATGTCGCTTTGGTGGTGTTTAGTGTTGTTTGGTGCCTTTAGCGCCGTCTTCGGGGCAAGCGTCCCGGAGTCGCTTGCTTCCGTGTTTCTTGGTCTCGTGTTGTTCGGTTGACAGACAGGCCCACGAAGGCAATGGTCTCGTACAGACACGTAAATAGATCGTCAAGCATATCATGACATGGGTCTATCCATGGGGATAAAGTACAAAAGACAAGAAAAAGAAACGCCAGAATGCAAGCCCCTCCCTCTCTTCTCGTTCTCATTCTCTTCTCTTCTCTCCCCGACACTACGCACAGCAGCTGGCACCGTTGCCGTTGGATCCGCTCGATCCGTTCGTCTTCGACCCATTGGCATTGGTGCCGTCGGCATGCAACAGCACACTGCCGTTGACGGCCTGCGAGCTCGCCGGCACGTCCAGGGCCGGGTTCTGCACAAACACATTGGCGGGCCGCAGGGTGACGCGCAGCATCTCGCAGGGCATGACGGGAAAGTCCTCGGCGCGGGGGACGTGGTTGAGGCCAAACTGGAGCCACAGGACGGGGTCGCCCTCGTCGAGACGGTCGTGCCGGGCCGCCCACGTGCGCACGCCGCCGTCCTTGTCCAGCGGGTCGCCGCGGCTCTGGTTGGTCCAGGTGCCGCCCGCGTACAGCTCGCCGTCCGCATAGCGCGTGACGTAGACGGGGTGGTCGGCAAACTGGGCGCGCTTGCGGTGGTAGGAGTCGGCGTCGGCCAGGATCGGCTGCATGGGCGGCAGGTGCACCTTGTAGGCGGCGGGCTTGCCGTTGACGGGGTGGCGGACGGCCGGGTTGGTGATGCTGACGACCCGCCCGGTGGCCGCCGTGTCAATGTCCAGGGAGCCGCTCGTGGTCAAGGGGGTGGTGGCGACGGTGTAGCCGACGCCGTGGGGGTTGAGGACGGGGTCGCGCGGCAGGGCCACATTGTCCTGGTAGACGACCGTATTGCCGTGGCCGGCGACCATGGGGTCGATGCGCAGGCTGAAAAAGTGCTGGTGGTGGCCGGCCAGGACGCCCGGGTGCACGACGGTGCCAAAGGGGTGGGCTCCGTCTCGAGGCCGCGGTCGAGCGGCTGCGTGGACACGATGCCGGTGGCGCGCACCTCGTAGGCAAGGTCGCCCGCCAGGTTAAAGACCCAGGCCAGAATGTACTCGTAGTTGGACACGGTCAGGATGGTCTGGAGCACGAGCTCGCGCTGCCGCACGACGACGGCGCGGTCGGTGCGGTAGTTGGTGTGCTTCCAGGCGATGCCGGCGTCCTGCTCGTGCACGCAAATCACATTGGGCATGGCCTGGGGCTCGCCGGCGGCATTGGCGACGACGCCGTCATGTAGTAGATGCTCCCAGGCAGTCGCAGCCCAGCTGCAGGTTGTTGGCCATGATGCCGGCGCCGACGTCGCCCAGGTCAAAGGCCTGCTTCTTGTGGAACGGGTGGCGCGGGTCGGCATAGGGAATGGCCATGTCGCTCAGGCTCAGCCGGTAAAAGAGCGGGCGGCCGTCGTAGTGCACGTCGTACAGGACCATGCCCTCGCGCTGGTTGAAGCCGACCTTGAGCTCCCACTTTTGCCAGGCAATCGTCTTGCCCATGGCGCTGTAGTCCGTCACCCGAAACGACGCGCCCTCGGGCTGCACCACCCGCAGCGGCTTGAGATCCGTGCGCAGGGCTCGCCTGCAGCGCGGGCAGGTACTCGCTCGGCGGCGCCGGCTGCCACGGCCGGAGCTCGTCGACCGTGCGCACGGCGGCATCGAGCCCGGTCGGCATCACGTCGATGCGCACCACCTGGAGCGACGCGCAGTCCACCACGGGCGACACCGGCAGCGGAAAGGCATAGTGGCAGCTGTCCGGCTCGCGCGCGTTGTTGGGGTCGCGCATGTACAGGAAGCACTGCATGACCCGCAGGTCGTCCCGGAACAGGCCGTCGCGCACGCCGTCGCTGCCGTAGATCCACGGGTCCGACACCAGCACGGCGCCCTCGGGCAGCTGCAGCTTGGCCACGGCCGCCAGCACCCCTGGGTCGGCCAGGACGACTTTCTCAATGGCCAGAATCTCCTCGCCGTCGCCGTTGGCGTGCTTGTCCTCGGCCAGGCGCACGTTGCGCTCGACCGTGCCCGTCGACAGGTTGGTCATGGCCTCGTGGAACTTGTGCGTGTTGCGCAGGTAGTAGGCCACATAGACGCGGCGCGCAAGGGCCGGCAGGGCTTCGGCGGCCGTGCCCGCGCGCTCGGCCGCGAGATAGGGCACGAGCTCCGACTTGGGCGGCTCTTGCAGGGTGACGACCTTGAACTGGAACAGCGTGCCCTCGGGCCAGGCCTTGCGCACGAGATCGGTGGCCGCTGAGATCTCGGCCGCCGTCAGGGGGCCCAGCGGGTGGGAAAGAGGCTTGTCGGCAGTCATCGCGGGAAAGGGGGGGGGTTGAAGTGGTGGTTTCGGAAGATCGGAGACGGCAAAGAGTCTGGACGGTGACCCAACCACACTGCATCAAAGAAAACACAAACCGGGACGTTGTTGTGTCTTTCTATAGGAGGTGCGTTACGACTTTGTCTCTTTATCTTGTCCGGGTTCCCCAGGGTCGCCTCTCGCCTCGGCCCCTCTGATTGCAGAGTAGGAGGACGGAGCTGTCTGATTTGCCCGCGATCGGCACGCCAAGCACAACGGACGAGAGACCAGAGACCAGAGTTAGTGTCGCACCAGTTTGCGCCGTTCTCGACTGCCCGACGTCCTGCGTGGCCGACCTGGCGTTGTTCTTATCTCCAATGCCCCACGCCATCGCCTCCTGCCGGTCGTCTGGACATGCCCAAAGCGGCCGTAGCGGACACGGAGGGTCGCCCTGGGGTTGCAACGGGCAGCGTTTCTGTCCGACGCTTGTGTTCCCCGTCCTGGCCATCGCGTGGCGTTGACTTCGTATCTCGTCCGCGCTGCGCCGTCTGTCCATCGGTTTCTCTTGCTTGTTCGGGAAGACGGGTGGGCCCGCACGCTCCTGCCTTTCCGGTCCTCTGTGCGAGCCTGTCTTCAAGCTTTGCGGCAGCGGCCGCTTCGAGTTTCCGCGGTTCCTTCCCTGTACGAAGTACGAAGCGGTCCCTTTTTGTTCTCTCACCCAATGCCGTCTGCCTCTTCCTCTACTCTCTGCCTCTGCCTCTGCCTCTGCCTCTGCTCTTTGAGGTGTCGGGTTGCATTGCCTCTTTTGGCTTCCACGGTACTCCGTATGTGGCAAGATGCCGTAATGGGTATGCCCAGCCGTGCTCGTTCTCGGCGCGTTGTACTCGTATGATCTTTGCACGTCTTTGCATGCGATGAACCACTCGCAGACGTGTCGGACGATGCGCGTTATCTCTGCTCGCAGACAGACCGCTGGGTCCGAGATCGTATCAAGACGTTGGCAGAAGCGAGCCTTGAGGCAGCCAAAGTACCAGCCTTTGGAAACGAAAGCTCGGGATGAAGCACAGTCGACGCGTATGCTCGTATGTTGCCTTTGGGCCGTCAACGACGAGACCGAGCACCAGTCGCGCCGCTTTGCCGCGTTATCTGTGCAGAATTGCAGCCTCGGTAGTGTGCAGTGCTTAGTGTGTAGTGTTGTCCCAACTGCTACCACGAAAGGCACTGTTCTCCGTCGTTTGGTCTACTGTTTCTGCTTGTGAGAATATCTTTTCTTTCCTGCTTTGATTACGTCACGGTTGGTAGTTTAGTGTGTCATCATGACCAATTGTGCATTTGCATCAAAGTAGTGATTCAAGAGAGAGAGAGCTCTCTTGCGTAATACAGCAATGCGACGGCAGGATAGATTTACAGTCTCTGAAAGCTCCATTCCAAGGCCCGCTACGCTTCCACTTCCGCTGCCCCTTTCCCTTTTCCTTTCGCCTCCACGTCCGCCCGCTCTCATCAATATGCAGAAAGCCACTCAGCAGGTCGTGAATGTCCATGGGCAGGTCCAGGCCGCGCCACTCAAGCCGTGGCCTCCTCCGCCTCCTGCACTGCCTGGCTGCAGATCGTCCATGCCCAGGTCCGAGCCGAACACGGTCGGGCTGATTGTGGACAGCGGCAAGGGCACAAGGGGCAGCTCGCTGGACGTCGAGGCGGTCGAGCGGGCGTCCATGGCCAGCGCGTCGCGGCTGCCGCGGTTCGGGGGCGGGCCGCCACCACTCGCGGCCGACAGCTGCATACACGTGAGGAGGGCTTGGGCCTGGGCGGCGTCCGAGCCGGTGCCGCTGGGCGCAAAGCCGTAGCCGGGGCCAGCACGGCCTGGCTGTGCTGGCCGCCGGAGGCGAGTCCAGCTGGAAGAAGTTGAGAGAGGAGGCCGTGGGACGGCGCGGGCGGGCCGCAGGGCCGTGGTTGGCCGCATGGTCGGCGCCGTGCCTCGCCGCCATCTCGCTCTCGCCGTCGACCAACGCCGACGACGCACCGGTCGGGTCGCTGTAGGTTGAGAGTGGCGCTGGCGGCGCCAGTCGCTGCGAGGCAGCAACTGGCAGGTGGGTGTTGGCCAAGGCCCAGGCCATGTGCTGCTGGGGCTCTGCCTGCGCCCGACAGGGCGCCTGCGGCTGCTGCTGGGAGGGTGCTGGTGGCAGCGATGTGGGCGACAGCTGCGGCTGGCTGTTGCTGCGCGTCCACGCGGTGTTTGGCCGGTCGCCGTTCTGGACATCTTGCCGAGCCGGCTGTGGTGCCCGACCTGTCTGTTTCGCTGACCTCTCCCTTGTGACGTCCTTCTGGTGGTGCCTGGTCACCTTGGCCCTCTTCTTTCGCTGGTCCTTGTCGATGTCGTCGTCGCTGCGGCCAGGGACGCGGTGCTTGGTCTGCCCGGCCTCTTCGCCACCGCGTCGCCTTCCGCGCCGTTGTCGTCGCCGGCGTCGTGCTCGCCCTCGGCGCCGTCCTCGTCGTCCTCGCCGCCGCCTTGGTCGCCCTCCAGCTGCGCCTCCAGCGCCTCCAGGTTCTGCTCCATGGCCGTGCGGGCGTTCCAGAACGCGGCACAGCGCTTGTACGTGAGGTAGAGGACGTCGAAGCGGGACTTGATCAGGGCGGCCGTCCGCATGGCCGCGGCGTTGGCGGTGGCGGTGGCGGTGGCAGTGGTGCCGCGCCCCCCCTTGGGCACGGTCACGTGGCGCCGCACCAGCTGCACGGCGGCGGCCAGCCACAGCGTGCTGAGCAGAAAGGGGTTGATGTGCCGGACGTGCTCCTCGCAGCTGCGGTTGACAATGGTCAGGATGTTGTCGGCGGCCTCAAAGTAGGGCAGGACGGACGCCGAGGTCGGCGTGGCGCGCATCTGCCCCGGGCCGGCGTGGGAGCCAAAGAGCTCGTAGCGGTGGATCATGAGGCGGGTGAGCTGGGTCATGACGTAGATGTTGTAGATGCCGCAGTGGCGTTGGCGCGTGACGTAGCCGCCGGCCGGCGCAGCGGCGGCGCCCAACGCCGCGTGGCCGGCGCTGCAGGGACGGGGCGCAGCGTACGCCGACTCTTCCGCGCCAAAGCCGAGAAACTGGTTGCGGTACTGCAGCTGCGGCGGCAGCGCCAGGACAAAGCACTGCACGCAGTTGGCCAGGATCTCGAGCTTCTGGCGGGCCTCTTCGACGGGCACGGGCGGGCGGAAGGGGCCCGGGCCCGAGCCCGAGCTGTGTGCTGCGGCGTCGTGTCCGGCGGGCGCGCCGGCCGGTCCCCATGAAAGGGCACACCGCGCGGGCTCGAGATGATGCGCGCGTCCTTCATCAGCGAGTTGATGACCAGGAACCAGGCCTTGGGCGCGTGGTTACCCGACGCCTGCAGTGCTTTCCACCGGCGCACAGGGTCCAGCTCCATGAAGCAGCTTGCCGTTTTTGTGCTCGCCTCGCCCGCGGCCGCAAACCAGTCCGCGTCGTCCACCGGCAGCAGCGTCTCCATCTGCGTCCAGTCCACGGCCGTCGGTGTTCGCCGAATGGTGCTGGCAAACACGTCCATTTCCCAAATGGCCCAAAACGCGCGCCTCTTCTCTTCCGCATCGCGCCACGAGGCCCACGTCGACGCCGCCGTCTTGGCGTCCACCAGGTGCAGGTTCATCTCGTAGGCCAGCCGCACACACATGCCCAGCGACCGCCATGCGCGGCCGTGCACGCCCCGCGTGAGCTCGCAGTGCGTATAGATGATGCAGGCCTGCAGAATGACCAGCGTGGGCGGGTCGTCGCCGCACGCGTCGAGGCGCGCTCAATCAGGCGGCGCGCCATGCCGAGGAAATGCTCGGGCGTGCGCGGGGCGGCCGGCGAAGGTGGCGGCATGGCTGTGGAGGCGGCCGGCGTCGCGGCAGTCACTGCCGCGTCGGCCCTGGGCAGGGCCATTGTCACGGGTCAATGTAGTCCATGTCCAGGTCGAGGTCGAGGCCGAGCTCGTGGTCGAGGCTGTGGTCGCGATCGTGGTCGAGGCCGTGGTCGAAGTCGTGGTCATGGGTCAGAGGTCGTGGTTGTTGTCGATCTGGAGATGAAAGTGGCTGCCCCTCGGACCGTAGATCAGGGGCGGTCTGGCCGGCCGTCTCGGGGAGAAGCGTACGCATACCCCATCATGGCCGCCAACAGGGCGTACAGCTGCACCGGCGACGCCGCGGCCACGGCGCTCAGCTTGTCGCCAAACGACGGCTGGTGGAACAGGTTGAATGGCCACCATGTTGGCAAAGTAGCCCTGGACGGAGGCGCGCAGCAGGGCCTCGGAGACGCCAGGGCGCTGGACGCCTGCTGCACGAGACTCGGCGCTTGCGGGGAGCGAGCGGTGGCGGCGGGAGACGCGCCGGAGGGCCGACCAGACGCGGCTGGCAGGCCACCCGCCTCGCCGTGGGCCTCGCCGTGGGCCTCGCCGTTCTTGTCGGGCGTGACGCCTCGTGCGACGGATGCAGGATAAAGGACAGGTCGTTGATGTTGAGCCGCGAGTTGCGTCGGCGCTGTGTCCAGGCGTCGGCGGTCGTGCCAGCAGGCGAGGCGGTGCCGGTGCGGGCGGGACGCGCGGCCGTCGCGGCTGCTCGTTCGGCCGAGGGCCAGTCTCCGTCTGCTGGGCTGGGCTTGCTCTGCAGATGCTGCTGGCGGTGCCCGGCGGCGTTCAGTGCTGCTGCTGATCTTTGTGCTCGTGCGCCTGTTGTTCTGGTCGCCGTCCCTGCGTTGCCGCCCGCGGCGTCGGCGTCGCTGCTGCTGTCCCCTCGTGCTTCGGCGTCGGACAGCGAAGAAGCCGGCGACCACGACGCCCGCTGGCCGCGACGGATGCTGTGTCCGTTGTCGTTTTCGTTTCCGCGTCCGTCTCCATTTCCGCTGCCGCTGCTTGCGTTGTCTCTTGTGCTGTTGTTGCCGCTCGTGTGGGACCAGTCACCATGCGTGCTGCCGATGGTGCTCCCGTCGCGGTCCCGGTAGCGCCTCTTGCGCCGCTGCAGAGAGCCTTGCCAGTTAGCTTCCGTCTCACCGTCGGTCTCTGCTTCGCCGCATGGACGCACCAATCTTGGCCCCGGCTTCTTGGCCGCAGCGGGTACTCGCACGCCTGGCCCGTCTGGATGCAGACCTGACAGTGCGGCAGTGTGCGGTCACACTTGACCTTCGTCTGATGCTGTCAGTGGCGGCACGAACGAGACAAAGGCGGGCGGCGACGGGCAACTCACCGCCGCACAGCTGGCAGGCGATCTCGGCAGAGGTGCGTGGCCGGGCCGGCTCGTCCGACTCTGCGCGCATGTTGTGGAGGCGTTGCTTCTGACCGGTGCCTGTGGACTCTTGTGCGCCGCAGCGCGAGCCGATGCAATGCCTGAACAATACCTGATGCGGCAGATTGCCACGCTCACAGGTCGGGTGCCAGAGATGCAGACGCCGTATGGAATGGCTGCCGAGGGCGACCCTTGGATAACGACAGACGCGGGCCGTCGGTGGGATACAAGCGAAAGAGCACGAGCGCGCCGTCAAAGACTGACGTGCAAAAGGAGTGGCGCGTGGAGGTACGTTGACAGGCCACGCCCCGAGAAGCAGCCGTTTGTGTCCCAGCTATTCTTATTTGCCAGCTTCTGCAGAGGATCGACCGAAGTCTAGCATGTACGAGTACTTTGTTCGTCGTCCCTCCATATCCTGTCGACCAATAGTTAAAAGGGAAAAGGGTAATCAACTACGCTAGAATGAAGACTGCCAGACGGCGGAGTCGCTGTCGAGGTGGAGATTCAGATTGGGACGGAGGTGGCAGAAAGGAGTGGGAGTGTGACGAAAGAAAGACGACAGAACAAGATGAGGTAAGATGAGGTTAGACGAGACAAGACGAGCAAGACAGGACAAGACGACAAGACGACAAGACAGCACAAGACGGGACAAAAAAAAGACAAAAAGAAGACAACACAGACAGCTCTGGGCCCCGCAATCCCCACAGTCCCTCCCCAGATCCGTCTCAAACGCGGGGACCAGACGAGAAAGTCGGATATGAGATGAAAACGTCACAGCGTCCATAGTACGTGGAGGAGGGACAGCATCAAGGACGCAGACTCCTTGACGGCCGGCGCCCCGTCATCTCATCTGTCATCTGTACTCGTACCCGTATTCCGTACATCCGCATACAAAGTACAGAGTCATGCTGAGTAGAGAGTGGTCCAGCAAGAAAGTACAAAGTGACGACTGCAGCGCTCGGTCCATCTTCGCTTCGTGGGGCTATTCGGAGGCGCCGAGATTGATCCGAAGTTGATGCGAGCCATCGGCAACGGAGCATTAGAGTAATGAGGCAATCAGAGGCGAGGGATTGGATTTACAGGAATAATGCGACGTACGACGGACTGAGGCGCAGCATGTAGCAGTTGCGGCTGCAGGCTGCAGGTTGGACGAGGCATTCAGCTATGAAGATGGAAAGGAGAAACAAAGAGAAAGAAACAAAGTAAAGGCAGCTCAAGAACGGCTGGACCAGCAAAGACCACCCACCCTACTCGTAGTACACCTTGTTGATGAGCGTGCCAATCTCGGCAATCTCAACGCGCATGTCGTCGCCGTGCTGCAGCGACAGCTTGGGCGTCCGCATGGCGCCGATGCCCGGGCCCGTGCCCGTCATGATGACGGTGCCGCGCTCGAGCGTGGTGCCCTGCGACAAAAAGGCAATCGTGGTCGGGATGTCAAAGATCATCTCGGCCGTGTTGGAGTCCTGCACGACCTCGCCGTTGAGCACGGCCTTGATGCCCAGCCTGTGCGGGTCCCCCAGGGCAGAGCCGGCCACCAGCACGGGGCGAGCGGGCACGACGCGTCCAGGCCCTTGCTGAAGCACCACTGGCTGTTCTTGAACTGCTGCGCGCGCGCGCTGACGTCGTTGCTGGCCGTGTAGCCCAGCACGTACTCGAGCGCCCGGTCGGCGGGAATGTCCCGGCCGGTCTTGCCAATCACCAGGGACAGCTCCGCCTCGTAGTCGCTGGTGCCGTCCTGCGCCACCTTGGGGATGACGATGCGCGCCGGCGCGGGGCCGGCCAGCGCCGTGCGCGGCTTGATGAACAGCACGGGCGTGTCCGGGATGGGCATGCCGGCCTCGCGCGCGTGGTCGCGGTAGTTGAGGCCCATGCAGCGGATGATGGGCACCTCGTCTTGCCGCAGGGGGCTCAGGAGCGTGCCGATCGTGAGGACGCGCGCCGTGACCTGCCCGTCAAAGACGTCGCCCGCCACCACCTGCGCCTGGACCGTGTCGCCGCGCTCGAGCGCGAGGCCGAGATCCGGCACCTGCGTGGCGTCAATCTGCCCCAGGTGCTCCTGGCCGTCCTCCTGGCCAGGAAGCGCACCAGATGTGTCCAGTTGGGGGCCATGTTGTGTTGTGGGCGGTCGAGGCGACGGCAGCGCTGGAGGTGCAGAGAGAGGTGAGGGACTGAAATGGTCTGAGACAACCAGCGTGAGGGGACTGAAATGGTCTGAGACAACCAGCGTGAGTCGATTGATGCAAAGAGAAAACAAGACACGCTCGTCACCAAAGCAGTAACCGACGTTGGCAAGGGAAGACGGGTCGATGGAGAAATATCCCGACCCCACACGGCTCTACGATCTCGGCAGATGCGCTTGGAAAGAGACGAACAGCAAACGAGAACCAATACGATCTACAGCCGTATATCCGGTCAACCCTGGCCGGGCAGACAGGCTTGGAGTACTTGAACTGTGGAGAGAGAAACGGTGACGAGAACCCAGAACGACGACTCTTTGGTCTGGCCCGGCAGGGGCTTCCAATGGCTCGGATATGCGAGGCGACTACGCAGTCAATACCAGCCTCGACACAGCACATAGGTAATGCATTGCATGTTGGACATGTCGGCGTGCCAGGTGGTACTCTGTTATACTTTTGGCAAAAGCCCTTTATTTCTTCGATACAGAGTGGATGGACGCCTCAAGATGGGGCACTGCGTCGGCCCTTGCATATACGTTGCTCTTCTTACGGTTTCAAGCTGAACACCACTGGTCTTTGCAGACAGACGTAGAGAAACTGTAAGCATGCAGACGCCGAGGCGGGACACGCACTCGCACATCAAAGCAAAATGACCCGCAAAACAACAAGAAAAGGGGACCATACGAGGTCGTCCCTGTTGAGCCGCCGGTAGCCTTGTTTGGGCGAGTTGCTTAAATACCGACACGGCGACTGCGATGTGGTGGATACCCGTGTTGTGTCGTTGATGATGCTTCTCTTTGTCGTGGAAATGCATGTCTGCCCACCTGTTGCCGAGAATGGAATGGAATGGAAATGGAAATAGAGCTTGGAACACGACGGAAATGGGACGCGACTCTTCACTGTTTCATAAAAAACAGAGATGGGTAAAACAGTGCGGTTCAAGCCTAGCTAAACATGTCTAGCTTTCCTATGCACCGCTTCAAACCACTCTCCACGCCTTCTTATCCTCTCCAGAGAAGTGGACGTACCTCACTCTCTCTTCCGGAACGTTGACTGCTGTTTGTTGCCTGTAACTTTCTTGCAGGTCTCACAGCCTCTCGGAATTGACTGCTCATCCTGTGAATCACCGCACGGCTCGCCCTTCACGAGGCATTCCTTTGTGCATCTCAAATAGCAACGTGAATTCATTGAATGCTACTGCTTTTCCCTGGCCAAACGCCTGCTGCTATATACAACAAATCAAGACAGATACGACCTCATGCCCACCCACGTCACCCGACACGGCCTCAGCCAATGTTGAACTCGGCCGCCGGGTTGCTCATCATCTCCTTCATCTTTTGCTGCATCCGGCGAGCCGCCTCCTCGTCGTCGCCGCCACCAAACCCTTCGTCGTCCGAGTCGTGCGGTCTTGCTGTCCTCGCTGCGCTCGCTTTCGGCTTCGAGTGCTGCTTCCGTCCCGCCGCGGTAGCCACCGCCGTCGCGCGCTTCTTGGCCGCCAGCCGCTGCACGCCGCCGCTCATGTTGCCCGGCGCCTCGCGCAGGCCAAAGCTCTTGGCCATGTGGCCCAGGTGGAGGCGGGTCATGTCAAAGAACGTGCGCTCCTCGTGGGTGTGGGTGGCGTAGGCGCGGATGTGGGAGCGGAACGCCTGGCGGGCGGCGTCCAGCAGCGTCGGCGCGGCGGCAGAGCCCTTCTTGTCCTCCTCCTTTTTGGCGTCCCGGTCCTTTTTGCTGTTCTTCGCCTGCCACGCCTTCTTCGCGGGCACGGGCTCGCCGCCGGCGTTGGCCCCCGTCGCCAGGTCGGCAGCCGCCGACTTGAGCAGACGCTGCTCAATGTGCAGCTGCAGGCCTCGGCGCGCTTGGACCACGACTGCTGCGGCTGCGACGGGTCGTGCTCGACGGGCACGTTGTCGCCGCTGGCCCCCGAAGACGCCGAGGAAAAGGCCGCCGGCAGAGAGACGGGCGCTGCATATCCCTTCTTGAGCACGGTGTCGTACAGCTGCGGGCTGAGGGTCGAGTGCGACGCCTTCTTCACGAAGCCAATGTAGCCCTCTTCGCTGCCCGGCTGCACAAACAGCGTGTGCTACCCGCGCGGCCGGCACGCGCGGTACGGCCGATGCGGTGCAGGTGGTCGTCGACGTCGGCACGTCGTAGTTGATGACGATACTGATGCGCGGAATGTCGAGACCGCGCGCGGAAATGTCCGTGGTAATCAGCAGGGCCGGCTCGGTGGCGTGGCGGAAGGAGGCGAGCGTGGCCTTGCGCACCGGCTGCTCGAGCGAGCCGTGCAGTTTGTGCAGGACCACGGAGCGGTTGGCGGCAGAGGTGATGTAGGCCGCGGGCGCGAACCGTGGACGCGGTGGTCGAGGCGGCGGCCGCCGCCATCTTGGCATTCTTGATCGCGGCGGCCGTGGACATATGCGCGTCGTCTCCGGCTGGCGCCACCTGCACCACCTTGCTCGGCACGGGCTTGCCGTCGTCGCCAAACTCGCGCAGCAAATCAAGTGGAAGTCGACCGAGTCGGCGCACGACAAGAACACAATGGCCTTCATGACCGTGTCCTTGCGCGCAAAGGTCGACCGCAGCAGGCCAATGAGCGTCACCCGGCGCAGCTTGGCCGGGACGATGGCGTACGTCTGCTTGAGCTGCGAGGGCGCCGAGAAGGCCACCTCGGACGTGGCCGTGTCCGCACCCTCCTCCTTGTTGTCCTCGGTCGGCTTCGCCGCCGTGGCCCCGGCGCCGCCACCGTTGCCGTCGCTGTCACCGTCGCCGTCGCCGCCCGCCGACGTAATGTGCACGGCATCCTCCAGCGTCAGCTCGCCCAGCTTGATCGCATTCATCTTCATCGTCGCCGAGCACAGCACCGTCACGCGGCGGGCGGGCAGCACACCCTCCGGCAGCAACTGTCCGTCCTTGGTCGTCGTCGCCACCGCCTTGCTGCTGCGAATCTTGCCCACAATCGCCCGGATGTCCTTTTCAAAGCCCATCTCCATCAGCGGTCGCCCTCGTCCAGCACCAGCCACCGCACCCGGCTGACGTCCAGCACGTCCTTGTGGTCCAGGTGGTCGGTCAGCCGGCCAGGGTGGCCACCAGGATGTTGACGCCCTTGCGCAGCCGCGCCTTTTCGGCCTTTTTGTTCTCGCCGCCCACCACCGTCGACGCCTGCAGCCAGGCGCACAGCCCAGCAGCTTGTCCAGCACCACGGCAATCTGCGTGCACAGCTCGCGCGTCGGGGCAGCACAATGGCAAACAGCCCGAGGCCGCCGCGGCTCAGCTTGATGTTGCTGGCCCGCCGGGCGCCGTCGTTGTCTTCGCTCAGCGCCAGCAGGCGCTGCACAATCGGCAACAGGTATGCCAGCGTCTTGCCGGAACCCGTCTCCGCCTGCAGAAACGCATCGTTGTCGCTGCCGACCAGCTGCAGGATGGCGTTGCGCTGGATCGCCGTCGGCGCTTTCAAGGCCATGTACTCGGACAGCTGGCGCGCGAGGCGGCGCGAGGCCCAGCTTGAGAACGTCGCGGCTCGTCGGACAGGGGCGTTGAGGGCGGGCAACCGTGTCGTCGTTTGGCTCCCTGTCGTCTCCGTCGTCAAAGTTGGTCGTGTGCTCCGGGATGGCGGTAAACAGTCGCGAGGTGACGCCGTTCTGCGGCCGGCCGGCTGCCACGGGTGCCGCACCTGGCCGATCGGCCGGCTGGGCTGCCACCGCTGTGTCCCATCTCGCTACGCTCTCCGGCTGCGGGCCGCTTCGCCTCTCGGGCATCGCCGCTGCGGCTGTCGGAGCGTGGCCGCTTCGTCGGGCGGTCAGACTCGCCCGTTGTCGGATCTGTGGCTTCTGGGCGACGCCCTTGCCGCCTCTTGTAGTCGCGCTGGGCCGCCTTCCGGTCGCGCCATTTGCCGCCCTTGAACGTCACCTGCTGCGCAATCGGCGGCAGGTTGTCCAGGTCAATGTTGAGAATCATGCCACCGTCGGCCATTTTGTTGGTAGTTGTCGCACGGCGGGTGCGAGACGTTGAGGTGGTGGTGGTCGAAGAAGTTGTAGGAGAGAAGGCCAGACGAAAAAAGAGTGGGGCTGTAACTTTTCGCAGAGGTGCAGAAAATTCTGCCAATCGTATCGCTGATACGAGCCCAAAAAAGGCGGTCAAGCGCTGTAACCGAAGCAGTATGAACACTGTGCATCTACTGTATTTGTTTTCATTTATCAAGAGTGTCATCGTCTGGAAGCCAGAACTCGAACAAGGTACTCAGTATTGTTTCTTTCCCGACATGCCCTAAATATACTCCAAACGAGACTCGCGCAACGATGCAAAAAAGGTAGAACGCACATCAAGCAAGCTCAACGTGAAAATGTACAACGTAAAATGTGAACGCTTTTGATACTCGAGCCACCACCTGAATCAGCACACGGATCTTGTCTTTTGACACCACCCGCCTTCGTTACGCTTCGCTCGCCTCATCCACCGCCAGAGCCTCTGCCTCGGCCTCGTCGACCAGCTCGCTGTCCCGCGCGGGAAGTGCGAGAACATGAGCACCGCCATGGCAACCACCGCCACCGCGCCGTTGCAGTAAAAGGTCAGGTGCGCTTGGCCAATAGCCGCGAGGCGGAGAAGATGAAGCCAAAGACGCCCAGCGTCGCCAGCCGCGCCACGTTCTCGACCAGGGTAATGGCATTCAGGGCGTCGGTGCGCTGCGACGACGGGCACATTGTCGTGATGACGCCCTTGGCGGCCGGCGCCGAGCCCGAGCCAAACGGCAGCAGGACCGTCATGAGGTACATGTGCCAGCCCTGCGTGGCGAGCGCGGCGCCGGCCGTGATGATGCCGTCCACCAACAAGCTCCACCGCAAAAGAACAGGTCAAAGGCGTAGGCGGCCTTTTCTTCGTCGGCCGCGGCGGCGGTGGCGTCTTCGGTGTCCTCGGCGGCGTCGCCGTCTTTGACGCTGTGCTGGACATGGCGGCGCTCGAGCGTGGAGACGCGCACCAAGATGGTTCCTCCTCGATGAGCGTGCCGGTGGGGCGTCAAACTGTTTGGGTTCGGTGGGGATCTCGGCGACTTGGGGGGTGGCGACAGCTGTGGCGGCGGCGCTGCTGGCGGAGGACGAGGAGGGCGAGGCGAGGAGGTTGTCGTTCCGTAGTCCTTGACGGCCGTCTGGGGCGTTTTCGCGGCGGACTCCGCCGACAGAGAGGAAAAGGACAGCCGCCCGTTCCTGCGCTTCGCCCTCCGCTCATCCCGGGACAGACGGCAAACCAGGCGCGGCCGGCATCGATGATGCGCGGAAACAGGAAAATCAAGAAAAAGGCCCGCACAAAGGCATTGCCGGACATGAGCCAGCCGTTGTTGGCCTGGTCAAGTCAAAGGTGGCCGTGGCGTACATTTGCAGCAGGTCGGGGCATAGCCGGTGGCCACAACGCCCAAAAAGACGCCGGCACACAAGAAGAAGACGCCGTAATGGTTGGCGACGCGGCCCGAGTGGAGGCGGATCTTTTGCGGCATCAACACCTTGAGCGGGTCCAGGAGGCGACCAGGCCGCGCGGGACGCGTTGGCCTTGGTCGGGGTGGTGAGGGACTCGGGCGAATGTACGGCAGGGCGTAGCGGGCGTAGACGCTGGCCAGCATAAAGAGCACAAACGCCGTCTGGAAGGGCCGCACAATGCCAAACGTGTCGCCCACAATGCCGCCCAGCAGGAAGCCAATGGCCACGCCCAGCATGATGACGCCCTGCAGCTTGCCAAACAGCGCCGTCCGCTCCATGGGCGCCACCACCTCGCCGGCAATGGTGTTGACGACCAGGATGTAGCCGGCGGGCCGCCCAGGATGGTGATGACCTGGGCCAGCTGGATGATCCAGATGCCGGCCTGGCCGCCCGCGTAGACGCCCACGATCTGGGTGAGGACACGAAGGCCGGAATGGATGTCTGGAGGATCAGGGCGGCCGCGGGCCCAGCGCTTGACCTGCTGGCCCGAAATGAACAGGTTCCAGGTGCCGGCAAACGTCGTGCTGATGCCGAGCAGGCTGAACTGGACGGCGGTGCCGGCGGCGATCTCGTTGCGGCTGCAGCGGTCGCCGGTGCCCGTGTAGGGCGGGTTGTGCTCGTAAAAGACGTCGCACTCCATGAGCCGGAACACGTAAAAGATGGACACCTGCGTGAAGCTGAAGCTCAGCGAAATGATGAAGCCGGCGAGCAGCACGCGGTTGGCCGGGCTCCAGAGCGAGGCGAGCCAGCCTGGGGGGCGGCAGTGGTGGTATCATCGTTGCTGTCGGCGGCGGGTTCGGTCGGTGTTGTGGCTGCTGGCGAGAGCAGCGGCGTCCGTTCACTGGCCGCCATGATAAGAGGTCGAAAAGGAGGCGAGGTGCACGCTGAGAGGTTCACGCGGTGACGTGGTGCTCCGATCAAAAACGGCAAGAAGCAGAAGGAGGATACGCCGTGCCGAACAAACGCCGTAGGAGGCGAAACTTGCTGCAAGGATGCCGAGGATGCTCTAGGATGCTCTAGGATGCTCGAGGATGCTCGAAAGACGGCAGAAACGAGCACCAGAAAAAAGGAGAGGACGGAGAGGCGGAGAGACGGGAGACGTGCAGAAAGAAAAGGTGCAAAGGAGGCTGCAAAAAGTGCAGATGCGGTTCGCGGTCTTGGACGGCAAACGCGATCGGGCCTGGAAGCGGAAGAGGTTAAAAAGGTTGAAAGTGGCCGAGAAGACGCCAAGAGCGCCAAAGAACGGCGGTTTTCGGGGTCCAGGGCCTTCTTCCCCACGTACGAGCAAGTAATATGCTAGTTCTAGTTCTGTTTGGTTTTCGCCTCTCTGATGGCGCTGCAGCAGGATGCGAAATAGCCAGGAGAGCGGGAGGTCACAGAGGTCGTTGTCTTGACACAATCGGGCGCGAGCGACGACGTCCAGCATCACGGACTGGCTTGGAAGGGTGTGCAAACAAAGTAAACGGGCTGCGACGGCCTGCAATGGCCTGTGATGGCCTCGATGGCCTGCCATTAGCCGCCATTAGCAGCCATTAGCAGCCATTGGCAGCCCTGTGGGAAAGGGGACTGCAGCTCTTCGGCGCATCGGTGGTTGCTACGACGAAGTGTGCCGCGAACGCGAACAAAGTGCTGTGTGCGGGGGAATGAGCGCCGATGATCGCCACTGAACTTTTCACCGCCTGGCCGCCATCGGACTCTGCAACGTACTGGACCCTATTACTGGGTACAGTACATCGCGCACCTCGAAGCCGATGCCTTGCAGTGGTTGTTGCATTAGACGACGGTAGGCCATCTCCTATCACGCAGCAAGACTAACGGAAGCACAAAATGAACAACCAGAAGATGAAAAGACAAAGACAAAGACAAAAGACAAAGACAAAGACAAAAGACAAAAGACAAAAGACAAAAGGACAAAATGAAACTGCGCTGCTTTTGACCATCCATAGTCCCGGGCACTCGAGGTATGCGTATTCTTTCACAGCCTTTCCAAGACCACTGCCAAGCTCGGCCAATCCAGTCTCGTCAACAGTTGTCGTGATACTCCAAGAGTCGCGCGACCAAGCTCGGGCCATGGCTGTCCGTTTGGACGACTGCACTACGAGTACTCTTAGGGGCGGTCCGGACTCGGCGATGGCGAAGTGCAACAGCGCTGGAGCAGCGTGGTGCACGATTGGGAGCATCAATGCCGTCCTCCCACAAATCTTTGCAGATACGATACATCACCGACCTGCTGGTCGTTTTGGTAGGAAGGAAGACAGTAGATGGTCTCACGTTCTCCTAATTTCCTTCGCTTTGACTGTTGTGACGTCGGGGGGGAGCGACGTCGGGGCCTTTGCGACCATACGAAGTACTCGTAGAACGTCGGTCGCACAATGCTAGATACGCGCCGGCTCGCTTTACTCAACAAGGCCGGGATCTTGGCGTGCCGCCTCGGACGCCGGCAATCCGGGTGGCCGCCATGTGTCTGACGTCCACATGCATTCACAACGTCTGCAAACTAAGGAGTCTGCGTCCGTGCCGGCGCCCGCCCGGCTCGCGGCCAACCTCGGAGTCAGGCTGCTGCCAAAGATAAGCCAAAGGCAACACCGTCAAACCGTGTGTATGTACATGGCGGAACCTCGATGTGAGCAAGCCGTGGTGTCGCTGTTCATCGTCTAGGCTCGGTGCGTCGGGCAGCGGCCGACGAAGTCAATTACTTCGTAGAGCTGCAATCTACAAAGTACAAAGTACTCGGAATCTTGCGAGCGCGACATCCAACTGCCTCATCGGGCAGGTGCCTGAAACGGAAAGTGCAAGCTAGCTCACCCTGTATTTTGGAGATGCAGCAGCGATAAAGCGACTGGTAGACTCGCCGTGCCAAAAGCAATAAGGCAGAACCTGAGCTCGGGGCGTTCCGCAAACTACAAAGTACGAGTAGATGAAATGTCAAAAGCACCAAGACAGGCCAGTTGAAGCTGTCCTGATCCACATCTGCCGTCACGATCCGGTGATGCCTCCATACGAGCGGTCGCTGCCTCGTATTGCAGGGCTCTCCACAGATAGCACTCTGATCTCGCGGACGAACTGTCCTACGAGCGCTTTAAAAGGGGCAGACTCACCCTGCGAGGCCTATTGAGGAATGTGGAATGTGACGCACAAAGTGGCCGTGACATTCCAGTCGGCCCTTGGAGGCGGCGCTTGATAGGTCGGCGTGGCTGCAGCTGTGGCGGGCGGCAGTTGTGACAGTTGTGGCAGTTGTCGCAGTGGTAGCAGTTGTGGCAGTTGTGGCAGTTGTGACAGTTTTGCGGCAGTTTGGTATGAGACAAAGCAAAAAGAGACACAGTCTCAAGTAAATCATAGATGGTCTTGTATTCTCTGCTATGTTGTCCTCGTGAGTATTGTCCTGTCACGTTCACTCAACTTGTCATCTCGCCCGTCTGGCCGTGTCCGACTCTTTTCCCCAGCACAAAGCCCCTGCGACGGACATGATTCATTTCAGCATTGCTGTTACGATCCCTGCCGTGGTCCCTTGCAGGTAGCGCCGTAAAGTCGATAAAACGCCTATCAGGTCCATCAGGTCCTCCTATCAAGGGGTCTCGCCGCGACCTTTCCGTTATTGCTACAGTACAAACTCTGTCATTTACCAACTACTAGTGTACCTCATTTCCCGTGCCTGGCGATCTCGCTGGGAGGGAAGGTCAAAGCAGCATGGCCAACCCTGCTCGGCACAGCTGAGTCCCCACCAACACGGCGACATACTCGTACTCGTACTTGTGCAAACTCGACTTTGCCTTACTCGATGGCAACGAGCATCGTGAAAGTACAAAGTACGCTCCCGATTGCCGTTCTTTCTTGTCCTCCGCTCCGTACGCTGTGGTGGCGCGGCACACTGGAATGCTGCCAAGCCACAACTCGCAGGAGCAGCACAGCACCGCACTGGAATGCAACCCGATGGAAAAAGGCAGCCGTCTCACAAAGAGCGGAAGCAACGGCCATGCCCCGTTGTCTCTCGCCTGTCTGCCGCTCTGCTGCATGCAGGCCGTAGGCTGTACCGAGACTTTGGTCGTTTGTGACGGCAATGGACCATCGCCACCAGCCCTGCAGCAGCATTCCGGCTTCTGGGGCCCTGTATTTCGTATTAGCGCCTCCCGGCTGGCCAAATGGCGTGTTATCCTTGCTGCGGCCAGAGGCCACGCCGCGCAAAGACGGAAGGTACGCAGGGACAGACGCGAGAAGGAAGGACGGTGGACCATGGTGGGCCGCAGACGACGATCCACGGCCACCTGCCTTTTTCTGCAGCTCTGGCCTGCCATCCCAGGGCCATCGTGCACAATGCCCGCCCTGGACGCGGCCGCAACGCGCACCAGCCTCGCTGCAGAACGAGAAGACGCTGCTCGTCGCATTCTGCTGCGAGTGCTCGCGCGCTCCCCCTTGCCGGCCGTGTCTTGCTGCTTCTATTAAAGCAGCGGCCGATCTTCTCTTCACGGCTCATCATCGCTCTTTCCCTCGTTTACTCACATCGCCTCTTGTGTCCCTGTGCTCCTTCCTTCTCTACACAAGGTCGTGCCCACGCGTTTGTTGCGGTCGGTGCCTTCCCAGTTCCACGACTTGCCGTCTTCGGACCGGACATTCTTCTCTTCCGACGTCTTCTCAGGGCTTCTCGTCTTGACCTCCTCCCTCCCCTTTGATCCTGTCCTTCTCATCGGCTGTCCCACATCACACTCTCTTACAGCTCCATAGCAGCACTCCCCCTCTTCGCAGTCCCTCACCTTCACCATGAGGTTCTCCGCATCCGCCCGCAGCCCTCGTGCTCGCCGGCGTCCCTCTGGCTGCGGGCATCCACCTCCATGGCCACATGAAGCCGCCACCTCTGTCGCTCGACAGCATCGCTGCCAGAGAAGTCCGCGTCGACGACGCCAAGCCCGTCAACCGATCCGCGGCACAAACAACATCTGGCACGCGTCCTCGTCGGCCTCTTCTCACGCCCTCCAAAACACGCCGGCCGCCTTTGCCTCCAACAAAAAAATGGGCGCCGGCTCCTTCTTGCAGCAGATTGACCACAACGATCCCTCGCTCGGCACCTTTCACCAGCGCTTCTGGTACAGCACCGAGTTCTGGACCGGCCCTGGCGCCCCTGTCGTTCTCTTCACGCCCGGCGAGTCGGACGCCGAGGACTACACGGGCTACCTGACCAACAGAACGCTGACGGGCTGTATGCACAGGCCATTGGCGGCGCTGTCATCATGTTGAGCACCGCTACTGGGCAAGAGCTCGCCCTTTGACAGCCTGACCACAAGAACCTCCAGTACCACACCCTGGCCAACGCCATTGCCGACGTGACCAACTTTGCCCGCCACGTCAAGCTGCCCTTTGACAACTCTACCCACAGCAACGCTCCCAATGCTCCCTGGGTCCTCTCGGGCGGCAGCTACTCGGGCGCCCTCACCGCCTGGGTCGAGCACATTGACGATACCAACACCTTCTGGGCCTTCCACGCGAGCAGTGCCGTTGTCGAGTCGATTGGCGACTTCTGGCAGTACTTTGAGCCCATTCGCCAGGGCCTGCCCAAGAACTGCAGCGCCGACGTGCAGCTGGTCATGGAGCACGTTGACTCCGTCCTGGCCAGCGGTTCCGCCAAGGAGATCCAGGCGCTCAAGGACAAGTTTGGCCTCGGCAGCGTCGAGCACAGCGACGATTTTGCCAAGTGAGTACATCGGCCCTACACAGCCTACCTTTGAGAGACCCGACTAACAGAACAGTGTCCTTCTCGGCGGCCCAGCCGAGTGGCAAAACCATGACTTTGACTCGGGCTACTCGGCCGTCTTCCAGTTTTGCGACTATGTTGAGAACGCCGTTCCTGGCGTCTTCAACACGTCGTGCAAGCCCGACACGGCTGCCAGCCCATCTGCGTCGGGCGTGGGTCTGAAAAGGGCCCTCAATGGGTACGCCAAGTGGGTGAAGACACAGCTGGTCCCTGGCTACTGCGAGGGCTATGATTCCCAATTCCAAGGCACGCTCAACACGGAGTGCATGGACAGCCACAATGCCTCGAACCCCCTCTACCTGGACACAACCGTCGACAACCCCGTCGACCGCCAATGGATGTGGCTGCTCTGCAACGAGCCATTCATGTTCTGGCAGACGGCCGCTCCCAAGGCAGACCCTCGCTCGTCTCGCGCCTGGTCGATTATGACTACATGCAGGCCCAGTGCGCCCTCTACTTTCCCGAGGAGGACGGCTTCACCTTTGGCTCCAGCACAAGCGTCGGCAAGACCCCCGACAGTGTCAACAAGTACACGGACGGCTGGTCCGTCACCAACACGACGCGCCTCATCTGGGCCAACGGCGAGCTTGATCCGTGGCGGACGCCACAGTCTCTTCCGACTTCCGTCCTGGTGGACCGCTGGTGTCGACGCCCGAAGCCCCGTGAACGTCATCCCTGGCGGCATCCACTGCAGCGACCTCATCTACGCCAATGCAGTTGCCAACGAGGGTGTAAAGGCCGTCGTCAACGACGAAATTGCCACAATCAAGGGCTGGGTCGAAGAGTTTTACAAGAAGTAGGGGTGAGGCGTATGAGGGGCTGTTGCGTTGCGATGCAGCCTATACGTCTCCATTCTTTACCACTCTTTGTTTTTTCTTTCTTTTCTTCCCATTTCTTTTTTTTATTCCCCTTATTACTGTGCATATACTCTTCTTCTACTCCGTCTTTCCATATTTGCTTCTCATACTTGGTCTCTTTTCTTCTCTCTTGCACATATTTTTGGAGCTATTTGAGCCACTTGAGCCGATTGAGCCGATTGCGGCTCGACGGATTGCACAACCTTTCATCTTGTACATATTTTGTGTTCTTATTTCGCAATGGCTTTTGAGCCTTTGGAAGCTCAAACAATACATCTTACTTGTCCACGTTGGTCCTGCTGGTCTTATTTCTGAATCACAATTCTCTAGCTTGCGTCACACGGTAGCATATTGCTGCCTGTGCAGCATTTCAGCGTGAAAGATGCAGAGTTGCGTCGTTGATGCGATGTGGAACAGCAATGCAAGGCTGAGCAGTGTGCATCAGTCGAGATGGACGGCGCAGAAATACAAAAACCGCCAGAGGACGGATGCCCAAGTAAATGAAGCCAAAACGCCGACTATGCAAGCAGATATCCACACCAAAAACACACCCACGCCCACACCTAAATTGCCATGGCGCTCAGTCCCTCGTACGCCCGCTCGACCGTCTCGGCACCGACCCCGGGACATTGCGCAGTTGAGCCAGCGATTCAATGTGGTGGATGGGCGTGGTAGAGCGGCTCGTCTCGTCGGCGTCGGCGTCGTTGTCGGCGTCGTTGTCGACCGCCTCCTCCTCCTCACTGCTGTCCAGCAGGGCGCCCCCTGGCCACCACCCTGCTCGAGATACGCCACCAGCCCACGGGCCGTCCGCGCACTCACCCCGCCAGCCCTTGGATGCGGGCCACATCGCGCGAGTTGACAATATCCAGCAGCTTCTTCTTGCGCGGCGTCATGGCCGTCGTGGCTGTGGTCGACACTCGTAGGGACCGCGACGCATCGTCGGCCTCGTCGCCACCGCTGGGATTGGGGCTGGAGCCAGGGCCGCTGGACAGCGACGTCTTGGCCGCCTTGCGGCCGGAGAGACGGCCCGACAGGCCGCCAGAAAGGCTACCTGTAAGAGCCGGCCGGCCCTACGGCGACGCGGCGAGGGCGAATGGACCAACGTTTCCGGGGCGCTGGCGTAGTTGAGCGATGGCATGGGGGCGGGCAGGTCATCGTCGTCTTCGGCGTCTTCAGCATCTTCGGCGTCCGCGTCGGCCGCGTCGTCGCGAACCAGGTCGTGTGCCAACTCGCTGGCAAAGTCGTCGCCTTCGAGGATATCGCCAGCCGACACGGTACGGGCGCCAATGCGGCCAATGCGACGGAACGTGGGTGTCGTGGGCGTTGCAAGGGCGGTCGACGCAGCCGTCACGGCCCGCTTGCGCTTGTGCGGCTGGAGATCCTCTGGCTGGAGATCCTCTGGCTGAAGGGCCCTCCTCGGCGAGCTCGCCGCCGGGCCATCTTGGCTTGAGCTTGGCAATCTTCGAAAGCAGCTTGGCCTGCTCGGAAAGGAGGGCAGCGCCTGCTCGTAGTAGTGCAGGGCGACGGCGTCGTCGCGACTTCCTTGTGCTGGCGGGCGAGCAACAAGAAGCGCACTCCCTCGGCACGGGGGTCGTCTTCGCTGCGTGCAGCCGCGGCGGCATTGCTGTCCTCGATGCGCTTCTCCAGCGCTTCCAAGCGCTTCTGGACGGCTCGCGATGCTGCTGCTGCTGCCGCTCGCTTTGCTGTTGGTCCTTCTGCTGCTGCTCTTCTTGGTCGCGCGCGGCGAGGGCTTCGGCCACCTTGCGCTCGATAATGGCCTCAATCTGCTCGGCCGAAAACATGGGCGTCGATGCTGGGACGGACGACGCTGCTTCCTGCGCATGCGGCGTCGGCCTGTCAATGTTGGAGGCCGAGTAGGGGTAGATTGACGGCCGTGCCAGCTTGGACGTGCGTGTCTGCACCTCGGGAGCCCTTCCGACGGCCGCGGCCTGGCGCCCATCTTGGTCGTGGCCAGCGACGGGCGCGCCGTGAGCGGGCCCATGCGCGACGACATGGAAGAGAGTGACGCGGTCGTGACGAGGGAACAGACTTGGTCTTGTTGTTTTCGATGACGTTGTCGGCGGCAGTGGAAGCTTGGCTACAGCGTGTCAGTATACACCATGAACGCTTTGGCAGGCTTGTCGGCAGCCGCTTTCGCGGTGGCAGCCGCAGCGGCAGATGCCGCATTGCCGTCTGGATGTTGTGCGTGTTGCTCGTCAACGCGCGCAGCGGTTGACGGGCAGGCCAGACCCACAAGAAGACGAAGCCGTCGAGGCGGCGGTAGCCAAAGAGACGAGGGAGATTGTCGAGCTGGCGGCGCTGCCAGGAAACGAAGAGGAGGTCGACGACGTCAACGACCGCGGCAACTGCTTGAACAACTCATTTTCAATCTCGCGCACCTCGATGCGCTTGGCCGCGAGCTCACCGTCAGACTGCTGAGCGTGTCCAGGTGGTAGCTGCGGATGGGTGCCAGGTTCAGGATCATGACCGTGATGCATTGTTCTGGCCCAGTGACAGGATGCGCGTCATCTTGGACTCGCGGTACGTGAATGCGCTTCTCGCCGCGTGCAATGGCGTCGACGCACTGGCTCAGCACAAACAGGCTCTTGTTGATGGCGGCCGACTCGACCAGGCGCTCGCGGCCGTTGTCGGTGCGGCGGTTGTCCTCGGAGCGGCCAAATCAATGGCGGACGCGGTGCTCTCGCGAATGGACACAATGGAGCCCGACCGTCCTCGGACCGGGTCGTCTGCGTGAGCTTGACACGCAGGATGGCGTGGCTGCGGGAACTGTGGGCGTTGAGCTTGGTGGAGGCGGTGACGCGGTTCTGGTTGGCGGCAATGTAGAGGCGCTCAAAGTCGCGGAGGTCGCCGCACCCTTGCTCCGACAAGCCCACGACGTACGTCTTGTTGTCCTTTTCGCGTAGGGGAGACCCGTGGGCGTCCGCTTCTCGGGCGGCTCGAGGAGGTCGTACACCCTGTCGTTGTAGATCTCATAGTAGGAGAGGGCACGTCGACCTCGACCAGCCCGTCGAGTCCTTGCAATCTTCTTGCCGCGCCGGAAGACATGGCTCAAGATGCGCGGGATGACGCCGCGGTCGGCCAGTTTCATGCCGCCGCGCATCGTGTGCGTCTTGCCGGTGCGGTGACGCCGTAGGCAAAGAGGGTGATGTCGAGGCCTGGAAGAGGGACTTGATGTGCGGGGCGACTGGTTTGTTAGTAAGGCGGAGCTGGCAATACAGGCACGGGCCCACGGGGCGGGGGCTCACCCTCCGCGTTGAAGAGCTCCTCTTGCGTCGTGGCCTGGTCGTAGACGCCATTGAAGGTAAAGGCAAACTCCTCGGCCTCGTTCTTGGGGCTGGGATCTTGACGACGTTGGGCGGCTGGCCGTCTTCGGTGCTGTCGACGCGGACAATCACGTCCTTGTCGAGTTCCTTGGGCAGCAGGGCCGGACCCGGGCAACGACGCGGACCGACATGACGAGGGCGACGGGCGACGGGGCGACGAGGGCGACGAGGGCGACGAGGCGACGAGAGACGACGCGACGGGTGGGAGGGTGTTGTCGAAATGTCGAGATGGTCGAGGTCAAAAAGAGGTCAAAAGAAGGCCCTCCACAACGCAAATACACGCTCAGGGGTATATCGCTGAAGCAATCATCAAAACAAGACGAAACGAAGCCGTCGTCCAAAGAAGAGAACAATCGTCAATGGCAATGGCAGCCCGCCAGTCCTCCGTTCTCGAGTCGAGTCGTCGGTTGTCGGATGTCGGATATCGGCTGTCGTTCTGCACGAGTGCAATTGGAACAAGAGCAAACGTTTTGTGCGATCCTCCCTCCAATACTGGGGAATCGTGACTGGTATCCCTTCTTTTTCCTTCCGGGTGGTCTCGCTGTGCGAGTGAAGCGTGAAGAAACCATCCCCTAGAAAGGGACGTGGCGCGTTGACCGTGTTTCTGCGGGTCTCGTTGCCAGCAGCACAACAAGTGATATGTACTCAGTATTCAGTAGCACTGAACCCGGCACGGTTTAGCGCATAATTGCTTCAAACGCTTGGAAGCTTGCTTTTGCCTGAGCGAAAAAGACGGGACAAAAGACGGCCGTTCTCGCCCGACGACGACCGATTGACGACGTCAACCAACGACACCGACATCGCCCAGAAGCGACAACCGCCATCCCATCATCGCGACCCGGTCGCCCACACTCACTTACACAATGCGCGGCGCTTCGCTGCGGCCGCCCACCGGCGTCCTGCGGCCATCGGCCACCTCTCGAACCTCGACGACCTCCTCACAATACATCTGCCGGCAATGCACCGTCGCCAGCCGGCGGTCCATCCAAATCAGCTCGGCGCCTGCGACAGAGTTCCCGCGGCCGACCACCGAGGATGCTTTTGCTGCGAGCAGCGCCAGGGGCGTCCGCGACGACGCCGACGCTCGCTTTGACGTGCTGGGCTCGCCCTACTCGCTGCTGTCCGTGTCGCTGTCGGCGTCCCAGAACCTGTATACACGCCGCGGCACACTGGTGTCGGTGGCCGGCAAGGTCGACAACGCCCAGTCGACGCTCACCGTTCTGACGCCGGTCCGCCGCGCCTTGCTGGGCATTCCGTTCCTGTACCAGCGCATCTCCTCGACCACGCCCCTGACGCTGCTCATCGGCACCAAGGCCGCCACCACCACCCTCTTCACGCTGCGCCTCGACGGCACCACCGACTGGGTCGTCGCGCAGCGCAATGCCCTGCTGGCCTGGACGGGCCACACTCTAAAAGTGACGCCGCAGCGGGGCGCCGGCACGGCGTCTTTGGGCATGTCCCACTGGGGCACGTCGTTTGTCACCGGCCGCGGCCTGGTCGCGCTGTCGGCTCCCGGCTACGTCTATCCGTCACACTCGCGGCCGGCGAAGAGCTGGTCGTCCATCCCAGCCATGTCGTGGCCTACGCCGTCAACAAGCAGGGTGCGCCGCAGCCGTTCCGACTCAAGTCGGCCAAGGGTGTTTTGACGAGTGCCGCCGAGGCGGCCGCGTCGGCCGTGTCGTCGGCAGCGACGTCGACGGCCCAGATCACGGCCAAGGCGGTCCGCGGGCTGCGGATCCAGGTGCCCAAAGCCCCGCGGCGGCGGCGGCGGCCGACGCGGCCGTTGCCACCAAGGACGAAAGCCTGGCCGCCCGCGCGGCCCAGTTCTGGTCCACGACAAAGTCCACCTCCGCCTTCCGCTTCGTGTCGCGCGCCTCTTTGGCGCGCGCACGGTGCTGCGCCGCACCATCTGGGGCGACCGGCTGTTTGTGCACGTCGCGGGCCACCACGCTGTTGCTGTCGAGCCGCGGCGTGCGCGTGGCGGACGTGCTGACACGCGACAATGTGAATGAGATTGCCGACGCGGACGCCGGTGTTGTGGCCGAGGCCATCGACAAGGTGACAGGCGAGAAGCCGGCGGGCAAGCCGGCGGGCATGGTGACGCCCGAGACATCCCAGACCGAGTCTACGAATGCGTCAACGACGGCCATCCACGTGGCCGAGGTCAAGACGGACGGCAAGGTGGACTTTACCGATGCCAAGGACCTGAGGGAGTTTGTCCGTTAAAGGGCGGAACCTGTATGATATAGACGGCGGCAGACGGACACTGTACATTAACACTACAATCATCTCGGCGGGCGGCGTGGGCTGGAGGCACGGCACATTCGGCGGCATCTTTCTTTTGTTTGCGTTTTGGTCTTTGTTTGCTTGTGTTTGTAACCGTATCGCTATACAACTGTGCCATGAGTTTAGCTGCATGCACCTGCAGGAGGTCGAAACGTGTGCTTTGGAATTGGAAGAGTGTCATTCTTCAGAGTACTGATCCGGGATGCTTCGTCAGCCATGGATCACCGCAAGCATACAATCAGGGACAGCCCAGCCACCGACATAAAAGTCCGTGGTTAACCCAGCACGTACCTGCTATACAGACAGCATGTACATCTCCAACTCGCCGAATACGAATACAGAGTACAGTACAGAGTTTAGATCACCACAACGCCCAGCCCGCCCGCGGCCCACCATTGGATCCCATGCTCTTTGACAGGCTACTCTCAGCGGACAGTCACGTCTTCTTGCCGAGTTGTCAGCTCTCTTGTTTGTGTGTGGACCCTCCATACAACAGTATCGTCATACCCGGATAGCTGGTCCTTATGTCGAAAAGAAGTCGTGAAACAACCTTTGTCCCCTCGTGCACTCCAACGGCACCCAGCAGGGGCCAACGTGGCCCGACGCCTTGTACGTCCCGTGCCAGACGCCGGGCCGAACAGCACGCTTGGTTTCTCCCTTCGTGTGTTGATGTTTGTCTGTCTTCGGGCCTGTCCTCCGAGCAGGCCTGCCATCGCCGTCGGAGCTGAACCGGCAGGTCCTCACTCCGTATGACAGCTGCCAGTCACGACGTACGGCCGACATTCTGATGAAGGCACTCGAAACTGGGGAACAGAAGCACCCAGTGCCACATACGACACCACCCCCAAACATGCCTTGCAGGCCCAGACGACATGGCGTGCTACGGCATGTTGTAGGCGTGTGCCATTCCCCGGATGGTCGTCATGACTTGTCTATGGGGCCATGTTGCATTCAGTTGGGTACTTTCCCTTCTTTTTCTTTTCCTTCTTCTTTGTTTTGCTAGTGTTATTTTTCTTGTCTTTTCTCCGTTCCCACCCTTTTCGGCTTCTAACTCTTTTTGCGTCTTGATGCTGACCCGTGTCCATTCATCCAAGCTACGTATGTATCCTCGTCGTCCCTCCTCATCATGTCGTCTTTCTGCTCAACCGGTCAACTCCTCGGTCAACTCTTCGACAATCTCAGCTCTTGACTGTTGATGCTTCATCCCTTTCTCAAAGCCTTGCCCAGCTTTCCCGCACGGATAGAAGCCAGCACGTACAAGCGATCCATCTCCAGCGCCCCTTTCAGCCTCCAACAAATCATAGGAGCGTAGAGTAAGTAAGGCGCCCACCTCCTGTTCTTTGGCAGCTTTGTTGTACTACTTCCTTTCTGTCCTCTTTGCCGTCTGCCCCCTTCCCACCTGACCGGCTCGCCCTGGCGGGCGCATCACCACCCGCCAGCACGGCGCCTTCACCGGTTTCCATTCCTTTTGCGGCTTCACCATGCTGGCCAGTGTCGTTGTCTTTGTCGTAGTCGGTCGCGCGGTCGCGCGGTCGTGCAGCCGTACAGTCGTGTTCACGTGCTCGTTCCCGGCATCATGCTCTGTATGTTAGTCGTCGTATTTTGGGCATCTGGGTGTCTGTGTTTTGTTCTGGTAATGGACGCTTTGATTGTAGACTTTTCTTTCATCTAACCACGAATTCATTTCATTCCTGTTGTAGCACTTATTACTGAAAGCTTCCATCTTTTAATTCTAGTCTCGTAGTCTCATCTCGTTTGCCAAAGCGAAAATGATTTGTACAACCTACTTCACCAAGCTCCCCCATGTTCGTAAAGACGGCACTCCATTACCATCTTATATACTGAAGGATTAGAGGCTGTGAAGCCAGAGCTGTGTTGAAAGGCCGCCTGCTAAGCCTGCGGGAAAGAGAAAGAGAAAGGGGAGAGACAGAAAAGAGCAAGGATAGCGAACAGCTCCGTCAAACAACCCAAACAACGCCACGATTCTGACGTTTCTGACGTTTCTGACGCTTCGACGCTTCTGACACTTCTTGGCCCTCTGTTCGTCAACGTCCTTCACAGTTTGCATTAGCAGACGGCGGCCCATGGCGGACTCGAGCTGGAGCTTCCACCATAGCTCGAACCCTGCATTCTTAGTGGACGAGCTTGGTGGAAGTGCAATAGTAAGATACGAGGCTTTGGATAAGAAGCCGAAATTTTGATATCCACATTTTTGTTTACGGCGCCTGGGAAATTTCTTTTTCTTTCTTCCTTCTTTTCCGTCTTATTTTGTTCGTCCTCCCTTTCCCTTGCCATCTCCGCTGCTTCGACTTCTCACCGACTTTGTCTTTGGACTCTTGCTGTATCATCCCCATCACGAACTCTTCGCATTCATCTTCATCGCATATACTCGTACTTCTTTTCTTTTCTTCTCTTTTGTTTGCATTCACTTCACGTAGGGCACCTCCAGCACTTACAGCTGGGTCGTCCATCTTATCGCTCGGCAATATGCAGTCGTAGGGAGAATGAGGCTGTCGCAGTGTAATTCGTATGCCGAGTGCAAAACAATGTGGACAACCGACATTGCGCCGTCATGGTAAACTCAGAAGCATTGTCGATTAAAAGAACCCAAATTGTTGCTATAGATAGAAAAGAAAACAGCATGCCAGGTAGGCCAGTAGGCCGCACTCTGACGGATGTTCGTTTTAAAGCGGCGAAACAAGAAATATAATTCGAGAAACGTAGGGACAGAGGCGAGACATTGCCAAGCGGAAACAAGAAAAAAGATAATAAATCACGCCCCAAAACCGAGAAAGCCCAGGCCAGTCAGACAAATCAGACAAATCAGACAAAGCAGCAAAGCAGCAAAGCAGAGCACAAAGCAAGCAGCAGACGAACCAACGACAATACCGATAAAGAACAGAAAAAAGAGCGACCCCCTACCGCCCCTCCACCTTTCCGAGAGCTCCCTCGCGTTTCGCTTTGTTCGTTTCTTTATTTCTTCTCTCTTACGGGCATTCAGTCTCCTGGACCGTTTCTGGGCCGTTTCTGCGTTTTCCCGCGCGTCGCGCCCTCTTTGTATCCAAGCAGTTACTCGTAGCCAATTCATTTTACTCTTCCATCTTATCCTCCCCATTGCACCTGTCTCTTTCTCGTCTTTTCTTTCCTCTGCTCTCGTTTCGTCTTTCTGTCCCTCCTTCCCACTTCCTTTTTCCTTTTCGCTCTTGGCCCTTCGCCTCACCGTTCCTTCGACTCCATCTCCTTTTCTCCTTCTCTTGTTCTCCTCTTTTCTCCTCTTTTCTCTCTTCTCTCCTCGAGTTTCTTTCCACCGCCTCTGCTCTCCCTCATTCTCCTCCCCTCTTCATCACCTTTCGTTTTCTTTTCTCTTCGCCCTGTTCTCTTCGCCTGTCCCGCTTTACTGAGAGCGATCACACGTCCTTTATTCTTTTCTTTTTCCTGGGCCCTCCGGCTTTTGTTTCGATTTCGCCCTGTCTTCCCCTCTTCTTTCCTTTCTTTCTTCCCTTTCTCCCCTTCTCCCGTTTCTTCTTTTCTCCTCCCCGTTTCTTCCTTTCTTTCTTCCTCCCCACAGGCTCACCATCGCCTCAGCCTGTTTGTCCGCAATCTGTTCAACGACGCGCAACCTCCGGCCTCCGAAAATAACGTTTCGACACCATTCTTGCCAGCTTTCTGCCGCTGCGCTCTCGTCTCGTCGCGCCTTTCTTTCGAATCCCCTTTGCTCGACCGTCCTCTCTGGTTCGACGTTTCATTTACACGACCACCTCTGTTTTGTCGCCCGCGTCGTCGCCACATCTCTGCCGCCATTTCCTTGGGTCGCCTCAAGTCGGCATCACCCGCCTCTTTTTGGAGCTCTTTGCAGACGACCCCCGAGTACACTTTCGTCGCATCCATCGCAGCCATCGCAGCCATCGCCGTCACGCTCGCGTCTCGCATCCCGCGTCGCTGCTTCACCTTGAATTCGCCTTCTCTTCGCGCTTCCTCTTTCGTCACCACCACCCCGACGCCCGACACTACTCCTCTTTGCGACTCTTCTCATCTATCCCACCTCGCCTCGTCCGTCGTACCTCATCCCCCCCGTCGTCTCTCGCATCAGAATACAAGATGGCGGCCCCGTGGACGCCCGCCTGGCCGCAAGAAGGCAGCAGCCTCGGAGCTGCAGCTGCTCCGCAATCGCAATCGACGCCAAAGTCTACACCAAAGACGGCTGCACCGGCTACCGCGCCGACGAAAAAGACCACGACGACCTCGACCACGACGACTCCCGCAGCGGCAACCGCCGCCGCCGCCGCCGCCGCTGCTGCGACACCAGCGAAACCACAGACTACCACGCCGCAGCCACGCCTCTGGGCAAGAAAAACGCAGCCAAGAGAGGCCGAGGTGGTCGGCTGTCTCGAGGCACGACTCGCTCCATGAATACAACGCCTGCTTCTGGGGCTGCAGCTGCGGCTGCGGCTGCGGAGCCTGTAGCTACAGCTTCCACTGCCGCCGCCGCGACACGGCCTACACCAGCGACGCCCGCTGCCGCATCGTCAATCCGAGTGGCCCCCCTGCCCGAGGTTCTGCCTACGTCACCAGTCGCGGAGTCGGTCGAGCCCGCCTATGAGCCAGAAGCTGTTCCTATGGTAAGCATGACTAGTTCAGCCTGTTGGCTGTCCTGTTGGCTGTCCTGTTGGCTGTCCGGCGAGTTCTGGGCGCGATGGGAGCGCTGGCTGGGCCTCCATTTCCGGCGGTGTTTGCCTAGCGCATCTCCGTTTGTGCTTGTTTGCTTTATCGAGAGACCGGCGTGTTCAGGCTGTATGACACTGGACTAACGGACTGTAACAGGACACCACCGACGACCGGCCGAATGGCATCTCCCACGCCGCCACCGAACAGTCTGTCCTGCCCGACGAGAGCCGAGTCGACGACGACAAAGAGACCTCTGCCGTACCCGGCGACGCGCCGACCACGTTTGCATCCGCTCCCGCCGCCCGCCATGCGACCCGCGGCCGGCCGCCCAACAGCGCCCGCGTCGGCAAACACGGACCGCTGGGCTACACCTCGGCCAACGTGGACCTGGAGGTGATTACGTATCGCCAGCTCTCCGAGGACATTGACGCGTACAAGGTGGACCTCGACTTTTGCCACTCGCAGCTCGCCATGGAAGAGGACGACCTGACGCCGCAGGAATTCCGCACGCTGCAGCTGCGCGTGCTCGACCTCAGCCACCAGATCCGCAACTGCCAGCACCGCCAGGAAAGCCTGGAGGCCCAGCGCGCCCTCAAGGGCGGCCGTCCGCTGACCCGTCCGGTGCCCTATGCGCCTCGCGTGTCGACGGCCACGGCTGGCGCTTTGGTCGCCAACGGTGCCGGCCGGCGACCGGGCACCAACAAGCGCCCTCTGTCGGCCACGGGATTCGACCCGGCCCCGAACGGTTCTGGCCCCAGCGCGAACGGTCCCGCCAACGCCAAGCGGCCGCGCGCGGCGTCCGAGGTCAGCCTGCAGGACACCATCAGCCTGCACAGCAGCGGCAGCCCGGCCGTGAATGGAAACGGTGTCCACGCCGGCCACGCCGGCCACGACGGCCACGACGGCCACGACGACAGCCGCTCCGACACGGACATGGTGCACGTCGCAGGCGGCCACAGTCTGAGCAATGGCAATGGCCATGGCCATGGTCACAGCCACCCCGGCCACGGATCCACGCTCGGCCACGACAGCCTCCTTGCCAAGACCGAGGACGAGGACGTGTCTACCGTGACCGTGCAGCGGCTCGGGTTCTGGAAGTGCAAATTGTGCGTCTCTGAAAAGTACCTGTATGCCGGCCCCGACCGCCTGCCGGCAACCCCAGCAAATGGCCCCTCAAGGACATGGGCAAGCTCATGTCGCACTACTTTGACATGCACACCGAACACGACCCGAAGAGCGCTGCATCGAGCTGGGCGACGCCCTCGACGACAACCGCGGGCCCTTTGAGCACTGGCTGCGCAAGTCGCGTGCGCAAAAGATCCCGGACCGGTCTATTATCGACGAGACGATTTCGGAGCTGCAGGCCGGGCGCGTGCCCAAGCTGCTGCGCGACCTCTGCCGCGCGGCCGCCGCCTTTCCGGGTGCCTAGACGCGCCCGGCCGGCTGCGAGGACTTGACTCGTGGACGTGTTTGCGCTTTTTGTTTGCTGCGTTTGTTTATCATCAGCATGGCCCACGGAAGACACGGAAGAAGGAGTGTACCGGCCTGTTTGCCTGCACCCAAAGGGGATCGAGAAGCGTGAGGCCTGGAGTTTTTGTCTCATTGTCGTTTTCATCATGGCTCTCCTTTTTTGTTGTTTTTAGTTTAGTTTTTCTCTCCGTGTTCTTGCACATGGCGTCTGCGTGGCGTTTTCTTTCTGTCCCGTCTTTTTCTTCCGTTTTGTTCTGCACGGGGACGAGAGTGAGGAGGTATCGGTTGAAAGGCCACGTTTTTGACCAAGGCGTGCCGTCGAACAGCATGGAGAGCTTCCTCTGAAGGAGCACAGGAGCAAACGGAATAAGTGTTTTTCATAGATCAAGGGAACAGGGGACACCGGAACGTAACCAAACAATATCAACAGGGGGAGAAGCATTGCCTTGAGCATGGCCACGAGAACAAATGAGTTATTAGGAAGACGATGATTGGACGAACGTGTCGCGTCGGTGTCGGTATGTCGGGTGAAGTCATGCAAAGCATGCAATGGGAGACATGAGAGGAGGCGCAAGATCAAACTTGCAGCGACGGCCTCCAACTCCCTGCAAGAGTCGCAGATACACACACGAGGGATTGAGCGCCACTGTGTACAAAGAAGCCTCTCATGGACCACAACGAGAGGCTGCACGGCACGGCAATGCACGATGCGCGATGGGGCAAACGCCCATTCGTATTCGACCTAGCTCTCGCCGTAGTGGAGGGCAGCCGCCGAGCCAAGCCGGGTTCCGCCTCTTGACGGCCGATTGCCGAGCCACATGGAGATGGTAGCAGGGAGAGCATACTACTGCGCTTCGATTCCACTGTACAAAGTACTCGGTACGTTGTATGTTGAAGACACTCGCCGAGACCTGTAGGATTGACACCGGGAATGACTGAAGAAACGACCATCAGACAGGATCGACAGTCTTCAGCCCAAATGTGGGCGGAAGCAGGCAGAGGAGGCCGAAGCAGACTCCGGAACCCGGAACCCAAAGACCGACCGCCGGACAGCCGCCTCCGCGCTGCGATGGACTCTTCTCCCATGGTCTCGCGGCGCCAAGATAAGGCAGAGTATCTCATGCACGAGCCCATCTCCTCTCCTTTCCTCCTTCGGCAGCTGTCTCGTAGCTCGCTCGCTGGGCCCTGACGCAATGGCGCAATGGCGCAATCACGCGCTCGCTCCAGGCGTCTCCATCCCGATAACCTCTTGCTCTCTTCATCCTAGCGCCGCCCCTACGCTAGGCGCAGATGCGATCGGCATTGGCCGTTGTGGGGAATCGCCAGCAGCGAGGAGGATGCCGCTTCATGGAGTCCCGCTTGCAGGGCAGGTTTCTCTGTACGAGTCCTTGTCGAGCCAACGATACCGTCTGCCATGGTGACGGGCGGGCGGACCAGCCGGCTTCAACCTTGTAGGGCCTCTTCAAGGTCGACCTTCCTCAATGGTCGCTCGTCTTTCGTATCACACGATCCGCTTCGCAAGGTTCGAGTACAGCATCTTGCAGACGCCGTGCCACCAGAGGGACGCACCCAAGCCAGCCAGCCCTGTATCTGACCGCGAGCATCCAGCGCCATGGGCCCGTTTCTTCGTTCCCTTGTTCCCTTGTCGACTGCGTCTGCCCTGCGTGGTGCTTCCTCCCATGCAATTAATACATGCCCGATTGGGCAGCTCCTAACTCGGACTGTACCTCGCTCAATGCCTCGCCTTGACGATATGCGCAACGAACCCCCCCCTCCTCTCTCTCTCCTTTCTGCCCTCTTCACCTCGTCCCTTTGTTCATCCACTCGAGTCCTCGTATCACTCGTCCACAACGTGCCCGCCACGGTTTGTCACGGCCTGCCGATGCTGTACATGCACGCCATCCCTCGGCTCCCGTCCGTTTTGCCTCTCAATTTTCCTTCGTCTCTCTCCTCACGATGACGCTCCCCGTTGTTAGTCGCTCGACATCCGCCATCTGTCATCCGTCACTCGCCATTTGTCTGTCACCCCAATCTCCTTCCTCTTATGTCCTGTCCAGTGCCCCACTCTGACCTCATGTCGTGTGGTGTCAGTCTCCCTTGTCTCTGCCGATCACCACTCGCCGCGATACGGACGACCACGGCGTGCGACGTACAAAGTACTCGTACTCTGAACACACGAGCCGAGCTGCTGTGACCCACCCGTCGATCGTCACGGCACTGACCCTGCCTAGAAAGCTTGCCCGTTCTTGGCAGGACCTTGTCGATGTTACCTTGCACTGGTCGGATTGCGCTAACTTTCTTCTGTTCTCACGCAGCTGTCCTGCGTCCCGGGCACGAAGTAAGCTGGCCATCTGGAGGTCTGACACGGCCAGGACGGCCGCAGAGGATGCACGGCGGGCACGGCTCGACGTGGAACGCAAGGCAGCCGAGATGCGAGATGGAAGAAAAAAGACGCATCACAGCGACCCGCGTACTTTGTACATGCCAGTGCACATGGGTCCCCTTCCCGTCCTCTTCCTGCCTCTTCCTGGCCTCTATCGCTTGTGTCCCTGTACGACAGCCCTCAAGGACGAGATGATCCACCTTTCCAACCGTCCGTGACTCTCCAATCACGCCGTGTACGACAAAGTACTCGTCTGGCGAAGCAATCGGACACCTCGCCACCGGAAGTCGCCCGTCGCAACGCTACATGTACCAAGTACGGCCAACTGGCACCTGTCCATCCCTGTTCCGTACCCATCACCCGCCACCCGTCCATTCGCCTGTATTCTTCTTTCTTATCCCCGGACACACGAGCATGCCCAGCCCGACCGCCTTGGCAGGCCCTCCTCTCCATCGGCTGGGCCTGTCCCTCCCGCGCCGTTCCTGTCCCTGTTCCTGTTGGGTCGGTCAGTGCACAGTGTACCACGAGGGCCGGACTCTGCACATCAATATATAAACAGGACCGCTTCCACGCAACGGCTGGTCTTGTCTTGTCCTGTGTCTCCGTCTTTCCCACACATCCTCCCCTCTTCTCTTCCTCAGCCTTTCCTTGTCCGTTCGCCTCACCGCCCTTCCACATCCTCCATGGCCTGCAGCACCCTTCGGTCGGGCATGGCCACCCTGGCTGCCATTGCCACGACGGTGATGCTCCTGCCCGCCACCCACGCCGCCGTCATCAGCAAGATTGACGCCGTCCCGGCAGGATGGACGCCCGTGGGTGGGACCGTGGGCAAGAAGCTCAAGGCCGAGACTGCGCACGCGAGCGCAAACACAAACGCAAACACCGACACCCACATCTTCACCATTGCCCTCAACCGGCAAAACATGGACCAGCTCGAGTCCCGCCTCTTGCCGTGTCCACCCCGGGCCACGAGAGCTACGGCCAGTTTGTGGACGTCGACGAGATTGCGTCGACGTTTGGCCCTCGGCCGAGGCCGTGTCGGCCATCACATCCTGGCTCGACGCCAGCGACGTGGTCAAGAGCTATGCGGTGCGCGGCGGCTACGTGGACGTCGCCACCGACGTGGCGGGCGCCAACGCGCTCTTTGCGGCCAGCTACCAGCACTACACACACACCGCGGCCTCGTCCGCGGCGCCGCCAAGCTGCGCACGCTCGCCTACTCGGTGCCCGACGAGGTGGCCGAGCACGTCTCCCTCATCGATCCCGGCAACTACTTTGGCGGCGTGCGGTCGTTTGCGCCGCGCCTGGGGGACCTGCAGTTTGGCGCCAGGGCGGCCACCAAGTCGCACGGCAAGTCGCACGCCAAGGGCTCTCCCACCACGCTCGACGCCGCCTGCCAGACGTCCATCACGCCCGCCTGTCTCAAGCAGCTGTACCAGGTGGGCGACTACACGGCCGACGCCGGCTCGGCAGCCGCATCGCTTCGGCAGCTTCCTGGGGCAGTCGGCCCTGTACGACGACCTGGCCGACTACCTCAAGCTCAACGGCCTCCCCGCCCAGAACTTTTCCGTGCAGCTCATCAACAATGCGACCAACGACCAGAACCCGGCCACGGCCCAGACCGGCGAGGCCAACCTGGACGTGCAAAACATTGTCGGCGTCGCCCAGCCCCTGCCCGTCGTCGAGTACATTACCGGCGGCAGCCCGCCGTTTGTGCCCGACATTGACCAGCCCACGGCGGCCTCCAACCAGAACGAGCCCTACCTGCCCTACTACCGCTACCTGCACGAGCAGTCCAACGACCAGCTGCCGCAGGTGTTGAGCAACTCGTACGGCGACGAGGAGGACTCGGTGCCCTACAACTACGCGTGCACACCTGCAACCTGATTGGCCTGCTGGGCCTGCGCGGCATCACCGTCATCGAGTCGTCGGGCGACCTGGGTGTGGGCGCCGGCTGCCTGGCGCCGGACAACAAGACGGCCGAGTTCAACGCCATCTTCCCGGCCACGTGTCCCTATCTGACTGCCGTCGGCGGCACCGTGGCCGTCGCGCCCGAGATTGCCTGGGAGGGCTCGTCGGGCGGCTTCAGCAAATACTTTCCGCGCCCGGCCTGGCAGATGGAGGCGGTGGACACGTACCTCGACCAGCACGTGTCGGACGAGACGTTTGCCTATTACGCCCCCTACACCAACTGGTACGGCCGCGGCTTCCCCGACGTCGCCGCCCACAGCGTCAGCCCCGACTACCAGATTGTCTACGGCGGCCGCCCCGGCCCGTCCGGCGGTACCAGTGCGGCCGCGCCCGTCTGGGCTGCTCTGGTCGGGCTCCTCAACGACGCCCGTTTCCGGCAAGGCCTGCCGGCGCTCGGCTGGCTCAACCCGCTGCTGTACGCGTTCGGCCCGGAGGTGCTGACGGACATTACCGGCGGGCGCGCTGTGGGCTGCAACGGAAAGAACACACAGAGCGGCGGGGCGGAGCCGGCCGGAGCCGGCGTGATCCCAGGTGCGTTTTGGAATGCGACCACGGCTGGGATCCAGTGACGGGCTACGGGACGCCCGATTTCGGCAAGCTGCTGTCGCTGGTGACGGGGATCTGAAGGAGCGGCGCGAGCGGCGCGAACGGAGTGAGGCCGTGGTAGAGAGAAAATCGTAGTCATGTGCCTGTTATCTGTACGATTAAAGCTATCAAAAGAAGCCATCAAAAGAAGCCATCTATCCAGTGTGAAGAAATCCGTCTACTCTGTCTAAGCTGTCGCCTGTCTACCTTGCCCATGGCCGACCGTCAACTTGCTTGTCCACCCGACTCGGCTCGGCGCGACTTGGTCTCGGCACTACTTCTTTGGCCTGTCCTCGTCATCGGTAATCTCCTCGGCGCCCTCCTCAATCTCGCTGTCCACGTCGATGCGTGTTTCTTGGGCTGCACACGGTTAGTAACAGAGTATTGTAAGGACGCGCGGGGGGGGGGGGGGGACTCACCACTCCACAGCTGTGCATAGACCCCATTTCGGTCAATCAGCTCGCGGTGCGTGCCCGTCTCGGCCACGCGCCCGCCGTTTAGCACGATAATCAGGTCCGCATCGTAAATGGTGCGCAGCCGGTGCGCGACAAAGACGCTCGTCCTGGCCTTTTCCTTCAAGATGCTGTTGATGTTTTGCATCAGGGCGTGCTCGGTGTTCGTATCCAGCGCACTGGTGGCTTCGTCAAAAAAGAGCAGCGGTGGGTCCTTGAGAAGCAAGCGGGTCACCGCCAAGCGCTGCTTCTCGCCGCCCGAAATCATCAGTCCGCGCTCGCCGACCTTGGTCTGGTAGCCGTCCTTCCAGCCGACGATAATGTCGTGGATCTGCGCGCGGCGGGCGGCGGCCACGACCTGGTCGGGCGTGGCCTCGAGGTTGCCGTACCGCAGGTTGTGCTCGACCGTGTCGTTGAAGAGCGGCGTGTCCTGGGGCACGACGCCAATCTGGCGACGCAGGCTGTCGAGGCGGACGGCGCGAACGTCCTGGTTGTCAATCAGGATGCGGCCTTGGTCGACGTCGTAGTAGCGGAAGAGCAGCTTCAGCAGGGTCGACTTGCCGCAGCCGCTGGGCCCGACGACGGCGACCTTTTGCCCCGCGGGGATGGTGAGCGACAGGTCGCGCAGGATGGGGCGGTCCTTGTGGTAGCCAAAGGTGACGTTCTCAAAGCGGATCTCGCCGCCAGCCGCGGCCGCCGCCGCCGCCGGCCGCGCAGACGACGACGCGGGGCGGCCGGCTGCCAAGACGGCCTGTGCCGTCGTGGGCGCCAGCACGAGATCCTTGGCGCCCGGCGCGTCCGTCACCGTCACATTCACCCGCTGCAGGTTGAACAGCGTCTCCATGTCGAGCAGCGACTGGCGCAGCTCGCGGTAGACGGTGCCCAGGAAGTTCAGGGGACCGACAGCTGGAACACCAGCTGGTTGATCATGACCAGGTCGCCGACCGTCAGATCGCCGCCGGCGATGCCGCGCGCGCCGAGGTACATCATGGCCGTCAAGGCCGAGGAAAAGATGAGGTTCTGTCCGCTGTTGAGGAAGGCCAGGGAGGTCGCCACCTTGATGGACGACTTCTCGTACTGCCGCAGCGCCGCGTCGTAGCGCGCCACCTCAAAGGCCTCGTTGTTGTAGTACTTGACCGCCTCGTAGTTGATCAGCGAGTCCACCGCCACCGTCGACGCCTTGTTGTCGGCCGCATTGGCTTGCCGGCGGAACTTGGTGCGCCACGCCGTCGTCATAATGGTAAAGGCCGTGTAGGCCGCCATGGTCGCCGCCGTGATGGCGGCAAAGTGGTAGCCGTACTGGTACGTCAGGATGCCGCACACCATGGTGATTTCCAGAGCGGTCGGCAGGATGTGGAAGACCATGCTCGTCAGCAAAAACGAGATGCCCTTTGTGCCGCGGTCCATCGCCCGCGTCAGGCCGCCCGTCTGCTTGGACAGGTGGAAGCTGAGGTCGAGGTGCAGCAGGTGGTTGAAGACGTTGCCCGCCACGCGCCGGATGGCCTTTTGCGCCACCGACGCAAACACCGCATTGCGAATCTCCTGGAACAGCGTCGCGCCAATCCGCGTCGCGCCGTACGCCAGAATCATGCTGCCGGCGACGGTGGCGGCCGTCGCGCCCGTCGCCGTCAGCGCCGACATGTCCATGTTCATCGTGTCCACGATGCTCTTGAAGTAAAAGGGGACCTGGACATTCAGCACCTTGGCACCCACCAGCAGGGCCACGGCCAGCGTCACCCGCATCTTGGTGTCCAGGCTGCCCTTGCCCGACGGCCACAAGTACCGCGACATCTCCTTCATGATCGCCCAGTCGGCCTTGCGCTGCTCGGATGCCGTCTTGTCCACCTCTGCCAGCGGGTCGGCGGGCTGGGGGCGGCCTTTGGGCCGAGCGCCAGCGAGGCTGCCTTTTTCATCTCCTCGGGCGTCGGCGTCGCTTGCGCCTTGAGAGGTGGTGGGGCACCCGGCGTCGCTGGCGGGAAGCATTCGTCGCATCTTTGCGCAGGACCGTCGCGGCCGAGAAGAAGCAGGTCGATGGTTGGCGGAGGCGGAGGTGGAGGCGGAAGAGGGAGTTGGTGTCGACGGCGAGCACAGCCATGGGCGTCGGTTGGCTCGACTGCTGGGCGGCAGCGGCACCTGCACCTGCCGCGCCGCCGCGGAGAACGAGAGCGAAGACGCCCGGGGCAGGCCGCGGGCGACCATTTCGAGAGAGTTGCGGGAGACGACGCTATACAGGAGGAAGCATGTCGAGAGAGTGAGAGAGGAGAGGAGAGGTGTCGGAGCTCGGCGTAGGGAGGCAGTCGCGGCGTAGCCGATTCTTCGCGGAAGAGGCGGAAGAAAGTAATGATCAACGAAGCTGAAAAAGATTAGAATGACACAAAACGAGGCAGCAATATCGCCAGCGTCAGTGTCGAGGATCAGAGGAAGAAAGATGAGAGTCAAGGGACGAGGTTAAAGAGGCAGAGCTTAGCTCGGCCGTCAAGGTTGTCCACAGTCCACAGTCCACAGTCCACAGTCCACAGTCTACAGTCCACAGTCACTGTCCACCAAATTACAGGCAGCATCCTGGCTCCTGGGTACAACTCCAGTAGCGCCTTTCAGCTCGATTCCGACAGCCGCTAAACATGATGCAATGCCCCTCCAGAATGCCGAACACGCTAGAGAGGCACGTGAGCAGACAGAGGAAAAAAGAAGACTGGGCAGACAGAGGAAAAAAGAAGACTGGTAGAGATAGCCCAGAGACAAAAAACGGCAAAAAGAAAAACCAAGAACTGATATGAGCTCCGATACGGGGAATCGAACCCCGAGCTCGACGGTGAGAGCGTCGGATGTTGACCATTACACCATATCGGATGATTTTGGATTGTTGGCAGAGAGAGTGATAGACATCACTATAAGGGATACTGCATTCTTCGATATCAGTCTTTCGAAAGACTAACAACTCGACGACCTAAATCAGTACAAATAAAAGTAAAACTCCCCTGATATCACTGTACGCCAGCAAGTGAAACGTCCCAAACAGAAAAGAAAGAAAAATGGGAAGAAAACAGCTTCAAAGATCGCACTGACAACCAGGGCGCGTAGGATGTCGTGCTTCTTGTGGATGGCTTGGGCGACGGGGTTGTCGGAGGGCTTGCTTCCACTGTCGTTTGTGTCTGCACATCACAGGTCGCCGGAGGAGTGCACGCAGTGCTGCTTCCCTTGTGCTTGGATTCAATGAGAGACAGTGCCTTGCACTTATTTGCAGCTTGACCGTCCTTGCACTGGCAGGGACAATGACAGACAACACGCAGGTTCGTGACAGTCTGTGTCCTGAGCACGGGGCATGCAGGACGGAGAAGAGATTTGTCGACATTTTGCCATCGTGTCTTGACTCGTGTCTGTTATGCCAGAGGATGTGACAGTTGAAGGCGGTGCCTGTGCAAGTACAGGATGATGCTTCTCCGGGGCATCCGTACAGCCCGTGTGTGTGACAAAGGAGCAGCGGATAGAGTTTTTGGGGTCAAGAAAGGAGGGAAAGAGGAGTATTTCAGCCGGCAAGATGTCATTCGTGATTCTATCGTTTTGCAGTGTTTCACGTCCTTGCCTCGAGGTTGGCGAAGCAGCCAAGCAGTGCAAACAAAGGCGCACCTCCAAAGATGGCAGACCCAAGCTTCTCGCCAAGAGACACCACACCCATGCATCCGCTGTGGAAGATTTGCTCCTGGTGGCAATGACGGGCGATGAACGATCAAAAGCTATGTCGTGGCCATGCTGAGGGCATTCTGGCTTGATAGAATATCTCGAGAGCTGTATCTAACGATCTATGGCCAGCACTGCTCAGTCGTTTCTGAACAGCGGCTGCACGTACCGCGCGTGCTTCGTATGTCGATGCAAGCTCTAGCTGCCCGGATCGAGACAGGCTGTCGAGGTGTTGCTAATCACAATGCTGCACACTTGTTGTATATCGCGACGAGAACAAGAGGCCCTTTTTGTTCGGATCTTTTTGCCTCTTTGCATTTGCTGCCCTTTCATTTCCGGCCAAAAGTGACATGCAACTCATCGGGAAGGAGCCATGAGCTGCCAGGCGCAAAGGTCGAGCCTCGAGGAAGGTGCGGCCGGAGGTGCAGGTTTAGCGCCCTTTGCAAACCGACAAGAGCGGGGAGAGCAATGACGCTCAGCCTTACCTTGGCAGGCGCGACCGAGACCGAGCTCGAGCTGGAGACAAAACAAAAAACAAAAACAAAAACATGGCCCGACAATGTTGAAGAGCTCTCCTCTGTCGCCTTCGTCCATCCGTCTTCTTTCTCACCAAGGCTTTCCGGCGTCCTCACGGCAATCTACACTCTGCATCCTTACCAGCAGAAACTATACCACGACCCGGCACCTTGGAGCTCCACCATTCTCCGCGGGCCCCCCTCATCGTCAGTCTCAACGACACACACAGCCCAGACAGCTCTCAAACTTCACAATGGCCGCCCGTACACCAGCCGTCAATGTCCTGTCGATGCCGACACTGGCCGACATGTACGCCGACGGCGTCCTCGCCGTCCCGACACGGTCACGAGTCCTGTCCTCACGGCCCTCCAGAAGACAGTCCAGCCCTCCGCCGCCATCAACAACAAGATTGTCTTTACCCGCGGCGACATCACCAGACTCAAAGCCGACGCCATTGTCAATGCCGCCAACAGGACGCTCTTGGGAGGCGGTGGCGTCGACGGCGCCATCCACCGTGCCGCGGGCGGCGAGCTGCTCCAGGCCTGCGTTCCGCTCAACGGCTGCGCCACGGGCGAAGCTAAGCTCACGCCTGGCTTCAAGCTGCCGGCCCGTTTTGTGATTCACACCGTCGGCCCCGTCTACGACGACTTGGACCCGCAGGACTCGAACCGGCTGCTGGCCAGCTGCTACGAGAGCAGCTTGAGGGTGGCGGTCGAATCGGAGTTGCGCACCATTGCGTTTTGCGCCATCAGCACCGGTATATACGGGTTCCCCAGTAAGGCGGCGGCGGCCCAGGCAGTGACGGCCGTGCGCATGTTCTTGGACAGCGAGGATGGCGGCAAGATTGACCGCGTGGTGTTTGTGACGTTTGAGATGAAGGACGTGGATGCCTACATGCTGGCTTTGCCGTGAGTCCCCGACGACGTGCGAGTGCTCGTGTTTGCCCATACTAACGGGCATCTAGGATTGCTTTTCCTCCAGTACCAGCGGTAGAGCGCGAAGCTGCAGGCGCGGACGCCAACACGGCAGCCGTCAAGCCCGAAGACGCTGCTGCAGCTGCTCCAGCTGCTGCAGCTGCACGAGTGCGCCTGTCGCCGGCGCTGGCGATGCACCCGTGGCGGCCGCAACGCCTGCGATTGCCCTCGAACATGCCGAGAATCTCGAGAATGCTGATGCTGGTGGTGATGCTGGCAATGATGCTGGTGGTGCTGCTGGCGTTGACGCTGGTGCTGGCGGTAACGCTGGTGGTGACGCTGACGCTGGCGGTGACGCTGACGCTGGAGATGATGCTGGAGCCGGAGCTCGAGCTTCAGAGGAGGCGCCGCCGCGGGAGGAGGCAAAGACAAAGTAGAACTGTTTTTGCATCGGTCCCCGAAAGCGGTGAGCAGGGTGAGCCTGCCTGTCCTTTTACGGTCGTCCAAGGAGGGCTTGGTATGCAGGCAAGAGGCGGGATTGTTTGTAATGTATTAATTATACCCACTGTGTGGCATGGACTACACGACAGGCTATGCTATCAACCGAGGAGCGGGCAGTATGGAACTAGAGAGAAGAAGGAAAAAGACAATGCTAATAATGATAACAAACACCTAAACATGAATGTGCATTCAGCCTCCCTCGTATATACAAACAGCTTCTTATCACGCTGGCCTCAAGCGGCAAAGGACGAAGATTGTGGGAATGAACGGGTCATTCAGCAGACCATCTTGAACGACTTCCACGAGCCGTTTTGGCAGCTGTTGGTCGGCGCCACAAGGGCGACTCGCTGCACTCCGCATCGGTGTAGACGGTGACTGACAGTCAGGTCAAAAAGTTCACAGGTGGCAATAAAGGGGGCGGGACTCACGAGTACACAGGTTGTCGACAACGTTCAAGCTGCCAATGGGGTCGACAAACTGGTAGCAAATGCCGGACGAGGACAGCGTGTAGGTGTAGATGCCCTGGTTCTGGTCGGAGCAGCCGCTGACGCCAAATGTGCGGAAGTCGAGCTCATGCGGGTCTTGGCGGACGGCCACCTTGGTGGCCTGCGTGTCCCGGTCGTTGACGACGGGGGCGGCCATTGAAGTCCGGGCCAAGGCCAGAGCGGCGGTGATGGCGGCAGCGGAAAAGTACATGATGGTGGTGGTGTGGTAAGGGGTATGGTGCTGGCAGACGGTGATGAGTTTGGACCGAGATCTTGCAGTGTTGCTGTGTTTTGGTTGCTGTGTTTTGGTTGCTGTGTTTATGCTGTACATGAAGTTGATGGTCTACAGACTAGATTCAGTGTCAAGAAGGGAGGTGATGTCGGCTTATATAGATGATGTCGTCTCAATATCAAGGACCCTTTGGAATCTTTGCCTCCCGTTTGTCTGTTCTTGTTTCGCCGGACAGACTGTACAGATCCCGCCCGTGCCCTGTGCCCTGTTGGGACGTCATTGATCGTAGTGATCGATATCGATCTATTACGTGAACCACGAAAGCGAACCACGAGCACAAGATGCACAGTGTCATTGCCGTTCTTCGTATCCAGCTTTGATCGCCCGTCGGAGGGCTGCGCCGTGCCACTGGACATCGTCCGGCGAGTCCATAGGCACAGACTAGCCACAGGCATTCGCTCACCGCATTGTGCTCGGTATGCAGTGTCGATTGTTTGATGTGGCCTGCCAATCATCCTGTTGGTTCCATCTGCATGTTGCAGCGCACCCAGCCACCTTTTCCGTCGATATTCTCTCAATCCCGGATCTCGTTTGCTGTCCATGCTGCAGCTTCTCGTAATTGCAGTGCTGTTTGTGGCCTCGGACGGTCCGTTGTCGTACATGCATGCACTGTGCCCTTTTGTGATCGTCCCTGCTGGACACCATGGATGTGATGTACACTGCATGTCCATCTTGGTATGGGTACAAGCGGATTTGCGGAGGTTGCTTGTGTTCCCACCATGCCCAGAGCCTCAGCTATGAACACAATTAGCATTGGATTCATCATCGACGTTACAGCTTTCTCCATCTGCCAAGATTGTCTCATGTTGCTTCTATTTCCATCGCACATGGCCTGGCCGGGTACGGCGTTTTTGTCACTCCCAAACGAAAGAGTGGCAGGAAAAGAGAGACGAAGAATGACAGAGTCGGCATGGCCACCTGAGCCTCTTGCAGATCCACAGACAACAGGTCCAGCAGCGTGCCGAACTGCTCTTCCTCTTTCTCTTTCTCTTTTCTTTGTCTTTTTTGTGATTTCCGTGGGCATATCGTCGCCCTGCAGCTCGGTGCCCACATCTTGGTATACAAGATATCTGCCAACTTGATGTGCACGGTATGGCCACAAAAGACTGTGTGCTCCAAAGTCCGTGTTGCCATGATTACTGGAGACGCCTCGATGCATATTGCATAAAAAGCTCGGCGGAACGCGGTTTCGACTGGTGCTTCATGAGCAGCCGTCCAAGCTGGCGTCGCCGAGACATACGATGCCGTGTTGAGAGAGCCTTCGGGCTGTCTACAGCATTACTTCACTCGTGCTGTTTTCGTTCGTTGCCACTCTGCTTGTCAACGTTGGCCGCCGATCGGTCACATGCACTCTCACAACCTCACGAGGCAGCGTCAATCTCACAGCCCAAAGGCCGTACACGAGAGATCGACAAGCTTACTCGTACCATGCAAAGACCCCGCAACATCCGTCCGCAATACGAGTACAGTTGCCAGCAACTCGACAAGGCAGCTGGAGAGTCATGCTCTCTCACGTCTTCTTTTCTTCCCTTCTAGTCCTTTCTTGCGTTTCGTTATATCCCAAAGACGGCCATAAGGCCGAAACTACGATGTTCAAGGTGACCCTGTGCCCGAGGTTGGACCGCCCTTGCTGCATCTTGAGCGCATCCTTACGTGATGCTTTCTCTTTTCTCACTTTGTTCGCTTCCTCGTCTCGTCCCCTCCCAAGACCCCTCGCCTCGTAGCTTCGGGACTTGTCTGCAACGTATCTGCAAGCGCCGTCATCGGCGGAGATCGTCGATGCTATTTTTACACTTTCAGTGTCGACTCTTGCACGACAGCGCAGCGCATCGGCACTGCCCTCCCACCCTCACCCGTACTGTTCCTTGCCGCGCCTGCAACGTACAACCCACTAGTACGGCGTACGTCGTGTATGCACGGGTGCATGCATCGATCGACATGCATTCGTCAGCCAGGAAAGCCTGGTCTTTAGAACATCAAAGTGTGGCCCACCACGTTCTTCGTATTTCGTCGCCGTCTTCTTCCTCTTCTCGTCTACCATTTACTTTGTTGCTCGCTTCACCTGTTCTTCTTCTCCAAAGGACTGCCATCTTGGTACCTTGGTGTCGGAAGAGTACTGTTGTATGCTTTGTTTTCCGCAAACAAATACTCGGTCTGGAGATGACACTCGGAGCCAACCTCCGTGGTCTTGTACGCGGACGACGCAGCCATACTATTGTACGTCCAAGAGGTGAGCCCTTTTCTCGGAGACGACAATGGACATATGATGCCGAAGGCGAAAGACCACAGTTAACGCAGACTTGGTTCTCGTCACCAAGGTACAACAGCAGGCCAAGAGTGGCACAATTCGGTAAACGCTGGCCCTTTCCTCTACCGGTTTACGACTTCAAGTCAGGACCTGCCGCTTGACGCAGACCGTGAGCCACGGATCAAGACAGTGCGCTGGAGACGATGCAGAACACAACAGAAGAAAAGTCGACTTTAGGTGACACCGTCTTGCCTGCTCGGCTCGTTTTGCTCGTCTGTTCCACCAAGGCGACGAGGACGGATGGGAAGAGAGACAGCGGCAAGACCGTTTGTTACCTTTGCCACCTTTCCTCAACGGCACGTCCCATGCCGTGTCCGCAACTCAAATTCGTTGTCTGGGTCCTATGGGGGCGCCTCTGCAGAGTCCGCATCACGGCACCTGCTCACCGTATGTATGCTGGATGCCGTGCAATGCCTCTGCAAAGCAGTGCTGCTGCGGGCTGCTGCAGTCTCTCGCGGCCTCGACGTGTGCAGGCACTGCCCGACTGACACGAGACCCAACGCCAGACGAACTGTGTCGTGCCTCGACAGAAGAGGAACTATGTTATATAAGACGCAAGACGCAGGACGGAAGAGGCTGGACGACGGCTCCGCTTGTCGGGGCCACGGTCAGCGTCAGGAGTCTTTGTCCTTTAACACAATGGACGCAGCACGTTCACCTATTTGTAACGTAGACGTTGAACATGCATCATGGTATCGTCGTGTTGCTCAAACCGTCGAAAAGGCCCCAAGAACGACGAAGTGCAAGGTCTAAACTGAGAAGCTGGATTCCACCAAGTGCTGGGGTCCGGGCGTTTCAACCGTCTATGTCTCGCTCCGTCGCAAGCTCGACGGCTTGTGCTGTCAAGGGTCGGTCGGGGTCCGTACCGCCAGCCACGGTGTCTCTGACGTCCTGGCCCTGTCAGCCAGTGGCAAACTTGCTTCGTCTCGACTGAGCTTCCCATGAGCTTCTCATGTCCACCGGTACTTGGAAGAGAGGTGGACCCCTACAACGAGACGCTGGTTTGATCCTGCCTGAGCCGAGGCTGTTGCATGCACCGTGAACGGCACCCACACGCGAGATTGCGATACAAGATGGACCCGGCACCGCTCAACGATGCGATTGGTGCTGTGTCGACTCTGTATCTACTCGTGCTCGTACGTTGTAGACTTGTGCTGATCTCGTACACTTTCTTTCCACCATGGTAGCTCCTCTCTCGCCCGTGCGAGGTTGCAGCTGGCGAGGAAGGGACGGCAGGTACGTCGTACTTCGATACACCAGATCAGTAGGCAAGTCAGGCACGGCTGCAGCCGACCAGGAGGCTGAGATTGGCCGCATCTACATGTAACCTGCTGATGCGCTGCTCTCGCACCATCGCCAGAAGAGACGCGCCGTGGTGCCCGATTAGGCAAGTTCTGTTTGTCGGGGTCTTGACTTGGGTCGCACTTTCCGTCCGTGGACGTACGAGCCACTGCGTCTCGTGACCAGCGTCATCCTTTATCCTTCCCTGTCCGGCCGACGGCGGGCGATAGCACCTGCCGTTTTGCGTGAAGCTGCTCGGAGCCCCTTTCCGTATCGATGCCAAGTCAAGTCTCGACGCTGTGGAAGGCAAACTCTCACCTTTCTTCATCCTTTGCTCGCGATCGACAATCGCCCAACCGACGATCACCAGCGCCCGTACCCGCATCTCCCCCACTGATTGCACCAACTGCACCAAAACACTGCTGGTCCACTCAGTAGGCCCGTAGCTAAAGGCTGTTAAGGTCTCGCCGGCGTCGCATGGGCGCTCCTCTTTCCTCTTGCTCCTCCTCGTGCTCGGATCCTGCTCCTCTTCCATCTTCGAGGGACAGGGGCCAGAGGGCCGGGTGGCTCTGGGCGTGGATGGCGCCATCGCTGTTGGTGCAGACGCCAGTGCATCGTCGTCCACCGACCTTCTTGATCGAGAAGGTTCGTTGGCTGATCCGAATCCGAGCTCCCATATCTACAAAGCGGACCCCTACCACAGCCATACAAAGTACGACCCTTTACGGACCCCTCGACTTACTCTGTTCATAAGAGTATCACGGTGTAAAATAGGCAGGACACGCCGCATACGCGCGGGAAGCTACGGTACGTTTGACGCGTGCAACAGACGCAAGAGGAGAGCCAAGCGTACTTTTAAAGTACGTCGGACGACGGCCATTCACCTGCCAAAGACTGCATGGTGTGTCTTTTGCGTCTTTGACGCCCCGCGCCGCGGACTGGCAGCTCCGAGATAAGCATGTCTTCTTACCAAGCACATGCGCAATACTATGCACAGTACCAACAATGTCGGGCGAGATCCGAACGCGCGCACATTCGAGTGACATCGCCTGCCCGGTAGCCGACCCAAAAATGAGAGATACAGACCAACAAACGATCGGCCAGGGCATAGTCAGGTACACATCATACAGGATATCGCTCGATCCCGGGCCTGGTCTCGAAATCTGCTGTGCATCTGCAAGACATTGTGCAGACACGAAGCAGAGGAGAAGAGCACGCGCCGGGTGTGTGACCGGCCGACAGCGCGTCAACGACCACGGACAACAATGCCCGATGAAGATGATCGGGCCGTCGGTCGATTTCGGTCAGAAAAGGGCAGGAGGCAGGGCACTGGAAAAAGTGCTACGATGTGATACTACTCGTATGTAATTACGTCGCATGTACGAGTACACCATGCACCTGCCGGTCTCCACCTCCACTGCCCGTGCCTCTTCATGGCATTGCCCGAATTGGGCAACGACCGGCATGAGACAGGGCTGGTGCAGGGTCACAGACGAGAAGCAAGTCTGGGCGTGAGTTCAAAGTACTTCGCACTTCGCACAGGAGAGCAGGACGCCAAAGACATCTGGGCAAAGCTCGAGTGACATGCCCGTGTCTAGCTTGTCTCTGACCCCATCCGTCTTCCTGTCGCTGTCTCTCCGACCCCCGGTCCCTGATCGTCCGGTCTCTCCAGTCTGCAGCTCCCCGTCTTGCTTTCTGTAGCGAGGATCTCGACATCAAAGCATAAAAGGAGACGGCCTTCCCGGTGCCCTCGTCCTCTCTCTTTGTCAGACTCTGTACATTGCTCATTTTGTGTTTGTCTTGGTCCAAATTCGACGTCGGAAGGGAACTCTTGCCATCGTCATCGGCATCATGAAGACGGCCTCTCTTGCTCCCCTGGCCTTCTTGGCCTTTGGCGCTGCTGCGGCTGCCAAGGGCGAGAACTGCAACGCCGACAACTGCCTCCGCGCCCTACGGGCCACCCAGACACCCGGCCGGCTGCAGTCGGCCCAGGCCTTTTGCGCTGCTTATACAGCAACACCCTCCGCCTCGGTGGCCATCCCCAGCTATGCCGCAGAAGCATGTGTGAGCAACCGGGTCGGCCCTCTGGCGATGCGCCTGTCGAGCGCCTGCTCGTGCATCGGGCCCGCCACCTCGGTGTTTCCGTCGGCGTCGACCACCGTGACGAGCACGCCGTCTCTGTCGTCTTCGACCGGCTCGCCCACCGAGGAGCCGTGTGCCAAGGCCAGCCGCGTCTGGGCCGACATCCAGTCCAGCAACCCCGAGGCCGGCGTGTCCATCCCCGCCGAGCTGGCCTACAACTGCCTGCGGTCGGTGCCGCTGCACAAGGACGAGGCCATTGAGCTTGTGGACGCCATTGCGCCGTACCTCGAGTGGCAGTCGGACACCACCTACAAGGCCGATCCGCCGGCCGACTACTTCTACCCGGCCTACGACATCTTTGAGGCGCTGGCCCAGGTCCGCAGCAACCTGGTCAGCGGCGTGTACGAGAGCGAGTACGCCTTCCAGATTGATTTGTACCTCAAGGTCTTTGGCCAGGGCCACGACGGCCACTTTGTCTTCTACCCGGACCTGCTGAGCAAGGCCTTTTCTACACGCGCCCGCGCTCGCTCGTGTCCGTGGCCGACAGCGCCAGCGACTCGGAGCTGCCCGTCATCAAGGTGTACGAGGACGTCGTGGCCAACCCCGAGACAGCTTCTGCCGTTGTGCTCATCAACGGCATCGACGCCGCCACCTACATCCAAAACACCGTCTTCACGGCGTCGTTCAACCAGGACCCCGACGCCGCGTACAACAGCATGTTCTTCAACAAGGCCGTGTTCGGCGCCAAGGAGGGCTCGGCTACTTTTCGGGCGGCGGCCGCATCCGCTTCAACTACCAGGCCCGACCACGACCTTTACCTTTGCCAACGGCAGCACGTCCACGTTGACCAACACCGCCACCGTGCGGTCGTCGCTCGCGGGCATTACGGACGGCGAGTCCATGTTCCAAAAGTTTTGCAGTGGCGCCCGCACGTTCCGCACCGCCGGCCAGTCCACCTCAAGCTCCCAGTCGCCGACATCCACCGCGGCGGCGGCGCCCTCGGCTGCTCCTACGGGCACCTCGAGTGCGTGGCCGTGCCTGGCTTCCCCCCGCCCGTGGATATTACCGACGACGCCATTGTCTCGTGCTACTATTTGGACGGCCCCGGCTTTGACGACGTCGTCGTGCTGTCCGTGCTGGCCTTTGAGTCCGAGTCGCCCGCCGAGTTCCAGGCCGTCCAGCGCAACTGCATGGCCCAGGCCCGCGCCGCCGGCAAGACGAAGATGGTCGTCGACTTCAGCGCCAACGGCGGCGGCTACATCTTGCAGGGATACGACTTTTTCCGCCAGTTCTTCCCCCAGGTCGTGCAGGACGGCTACTCGCGGTGGAAGGCCAACGACGCGTTTGTGGCGCTCGCCACATTATCAGCGACGACGTGGCCACGCTCGACCCTACACGTCGGACAACGCCGACCTGGTTGGCGAGTACGAGACGTGGTTCGACACGCGCTACGACCTGGATATCAACAACAAGCCGTTTTACCAGCTTTGAGAGCAAGTTTGGGCCCTACGTCTTCCAGGACACCAACTACACGGCGCTGACGCGCTGGAACCTGGACGACTCGCTGACCACGACCAACACCACGTACGGCCTGGGCATCGAGATCAGCGGGTACGGCACGCTGGCCAACCTGACGCAGCCGTTTGCGCCGAAGACATTGTGCTGTTGTACGACGGCTTCTGCGCCTCGACGTGCACGCTCGCGTCCGAGATGCTGCGCATCCAGGGTGGCGTGCAGTCCATTGCCGGAGGCCGGCCCCGTGCGGGCGCCATCTCAGGGCGTCGCGGCATCAAGGGCGCGCAGACGCTGTCCTTTCCAGCGTGTACAGCTACGCCTCTGGGCTCGCGGCGGCCGACACGCGCTACGACCTGGGAGCTGGCCCGCTACACCGGCTGCCGTTGCTGCGCTCGACGGCGGCGGCGCTCAAACACGCGCGACCAGATTCTGCGGGACAACGTCAGAGGGGCCTGCCGGCGCCAGTATGTCATTGAAGAGGCCGACTGCCGGCTGTATGACGGCCGAGATGGCGACGGACGTGACGGCGTATGGAAGGCGGCGGCGCAGGCGGCCTTCAAACCAGGGGCCGTGTGCCGCCGGGTCCATTGCGCCTGAACAACCGTTCCCACAAGCGGCCGAGGCGGAGGCCCAGGCGAAAGCGCGGTGGACGGGCAGCCAGCGATGTTTCAGCCTGGCGACGGCGGACGCGTGGGCGGCGGCGCAAGGCGCAGGTCTGGGCAAGCGCAGTGGTCGGCGCCCGGGACGCAGCGTTCGAGGCTGTTCAATCATAAGCAGTGGAGTAGACCCTAAAGTGTTTGAGAAATGTGATATGTTGATAGTGTTGATATGTTTATATGTTGATACTGTGGTACTGTGGCACTCCATTTTTGGTCATACAAAGTAGAGAATACACGTAAAATTGCAAACGCCTTTCCGACCTTGCACCAGCTGCACCCGCATAACAGTACGCGGGACCTCCGGCACTCCCGAAACAAGCGGGCGATATCATCCCGGGTATCAACAAGAACGTCGCCCGGAGACGGCAGAAAACAAAATAACAATCAAAGCCATCCACGACAGAGTGGACAAGGCGAACCGAAAACAGCAAAAGTCGTACGTCCGCGTTGCACAAAAGGATGGTCTCCGCGAGCGAAGCCGGCTAAGCACGCGTGGGAAGAAACTTTTTGGAGTCCGCCTCCTGCTGGGCAAAGGTCTGCGGAAAGGCGGCAATGCCGGCCAGGATGCCGCAGACACATGAAGAGCAGCGACACAATGGACCACATTGACGCCCCAGCACTGCGAGGAGCCGCCGTAGCGCTGGGCAAAGACGCTGGCGTCGGACTCGTTGACCTTGCGCAAGATGAAGGTCGTCGCAAATGTCCCAGACCGAATACAAGGAGGACATGACGCCGATGAAGAGGACGAGAAAGCGCAGCGGCTCGGCTCGTGCTGGATGAACCAAAAGGCGACCAGCAGGCCGACGGCCAGGAGGACGTGCCGATGGTGAGCCAGTCCCGCTTGCCCCACCAGAGGGTGAGGAGGAAGCAGCGCGGCGAGCACGAAGCTGGGCCACCTTGGAGGCGACAATGTCGAAAGCCGCAAAAGATGAGAGGGCGCCGATGAGGGACGAGCCCAGGTAGCCGGCCGGCAGGGTGATGGCGGCCTTGCCGCCCTTCATCTGGGTGACGCCCGCCCTCGCGCGGGTCGAGCGTGATGGAGATGACGCGGCCGCCCGTGCACACGGCCGTGATGGCGTGGCCAAACTCGTGGAAGGCAATGACGAGCATCTTGAAGGGCCACAGCACGTAGCGCACATAGGGAATGTTCCACAGCAGGGCGATGGCGACGACGTAGGCGGCGATGACGCCCAGCGTCACCTTTTGCGTGTCGTTGACGGTCAGCCGCGGGCGGCCAGCGAGCGTGTCGCGACGTGCTGGCGCGGGTCGTCGGGCTGGAAACGCCTCGCGGCCGCCCGCCGGGCCAGAAGAGGCCCGGCGGCCGTTGCCACGCTGCGCAGGAGGCGGCCGCGTGGGCGGCGACGGAGCGCAGGGCGGGCGAGACCGCGAGCTTGTCGATGCATGTACGGGGCCATGTCGGTGGAGGGCGATGGGTGGAGGGTGATGGGTGGAGGGTAGTGTGGTGTCGTGAAGTGCGAAGCGACTGTCGCGTGGTATCGTGAGGGACGAGCGTTGCTGTCGCGCGGAGAACGTCGAAGGAGGCCGAGGCCGGGTTGTTGAGAATGGAAGAGCGCTCTGGGGTGAGTAGCAGGAGCCGAGCCGTTGCGAAAGAGAGGTGGAAGAAGAGAAACAGAGACAACAGAAAGAAAGTTGAGAAAGGCGAGAAAGGCGAAAGGCGAGAAACAAGCGTGCGAGTATGCGCCCAGCCTGCCCTTTCTCTGCTGTCAAGCCTTCGTGTTTCAGCATGCCTCGTCCGTCGGCAGACTGTTTCTGAGGGGCTGGTGCACTCGACGTAGTGTGGAGTGGAACGTGGCAATTACGAGTTACAGTGCTCTGGGCGGTAGCAGCATCCTTTTGGGCGTAGCGGCCGATGCGGGGCGGCAGTTGTCGAGTTGTCAGTCGAGAAGACTCTGTACGAAGTAGTTGAAGAGATGCTTCACTAGAGCCCTGAAAGACGTCTCGTCTCCACGGGAATGAACCGCCTCCCCTTCAGGAACGCGTCAGCCTTCTTTTGAGCGTTCTTGGTTCGAAGTTGGGATAGCCAAGGATACTTGGTGCCACACTTGCGGTCAAGTCGACCCTGAAGCTACTGGGCTTACTGCGACGGGGCGCTGAACTAGTGGCATACTTCTAGTAGTAGCGCCACTGGTCGGCATGCTTCAGAGACCCCTTCGTTCTAATTTTAGGCCTAATCCTAGGCGGCGACTCCCAGTGACCTACTGAGTACGAGTACTTCGTATTTCTACTTTGTAGTGCCTCATGGCTTATGGCTGTGCACTGCGCCGCGCTCTGCTCTGTGGAGAGACGCGCGCTTAAACCACCAAAGCCAGACAAAAACAAACAGGGCCTTACGCAAAGCCATTGTGCGT